>CM067358.1:9479674-9651063 GCA_034190875.2 Urechis unicinctus
TTTGAAATCAGCACACATATGTATACTGTCAAAGCAAACTACTAAGCCCTAATGGTGCCCTAATGGTGCCCTAATGGTGCCCTAATGGTGCCCTAATGGTGCCCTAATGGTGCCCTAATGGTGCCCTAATGGTGCCCTAATGGTGCCCTAATGGTGCCCTAATGGTGCCCTAATGGTGCCCTAATGGTGCCTAATGGTGCCCTAATGGTGCCCTAATGGTGCCCTAATGGTGCCCTAATGGTGCCCTAATGGTGCCCTAATGGTGCCCCAGGTGCTGCTGCCCCAGTGCTGCCCCAGTGCTGTCCCAGTGCTGCCCCAGTGCTGCCCCAGTGCTGCCCCAGTGCTGCCCCAGTGCTGCCCCAGTGCTGCCCCAGTGCTGCCCTAGTGCTGCCTCAATGCTGCCCAAGTGTTGTCCCAGTGCTTCCCAGTGCTGCCCAAGTGTTGTCCCAGTGCTGCCTCGGTGCTGTCCCAGTGGTGCTGTACATGCTTGGTTTTATATTGTCTCATAGCAAATACGGAGACAAATATTATATAATGCATGGGTGCGAAAATTTACGGAAATATTCTTTAATCGATGTGATTAATATGTTTTCAGTTATTGCCTGCAAAACTGCGCCACAAGGCCTCAAATCATTGTGCGTGCGGCCGTGCTTACTTCATCAATGGTCCAATACCACACAAGTGTTGCCGTTATCAGGTTTATATGGTAACATATATACATATATATATGTTTTTAGTTATTGCCTGCAAAACTGCGCCACAAGGCCTCAAATCATTGTGCGTGCGGCGTGCTTACTTCATCAATGGTCCAATACCACACAAGTGTTGCCGTTATCAGGTTTATGCAGGTAACATATATACATATATATATATATATATATATATATATAGATATATATATATATATATATATATATATATATATATATATATATATATTATATGTATATATATTTATAGATATATATATATATACATATATTTATATATATATATATAATTTATAGATATATATATATATAAATCATATATATATATATATATATATATATATGTATATACATATATATAAATATATATATATAAATATATATATATACATCTGGAAATCCTATAGCATCGCCATATAGAGTTGTGTTTAAAGCTTTTAGCACAATACATCGTATCAAATTTGATATACGATAGTACTAGTATGGTCTTTATAATGCTACATCCGATATATATATATATATATATATATATATATATATATATATATATATATATATATATATATATATATATATATATATATAAGTGTTTCTAAAAAATGGTGTACACTTTGCATTCAACCTTTGCGCTGGAAATGCTTCGAGTAAGGTTGATCAATGTTAACAGCCAACATCAGCATGATAAATGATTGTCAAATAAGTAATTTGAGCAGTCAAAAAGCAAAGTAAATTTAAATATATTGCGAATTCAGCAACCACGCGTTCTTCTCACTACAATGCCAGCTGTAGTTTGGCATGTAATAAATTTAGCAAAGAAGAAATACATTTACCGAATCGTATTGAAAAAAATTAACAGCAAAATTCATATACAATGTTTTTTTATTTAGTTGGAGGCTGGTCAGAGTTGGAGATGGACAAGAACCAAGTGTCTAGTAAATTATAATTTGTTACCATGCAGCGTGGTCAGTCTTGCCCTTCGGCTTCTGCTATAATTTCGAGAAAACACTTACGTCACCGACGATCGTACATATTAGAAGCGGATGAGCCAGATTGTGTTGAGCGGTTTAGCATCGTATGTTTCGTCATAATAAAATCGAACGTCCAAAGGGCTGTAATTTTTTTTAAGCATACGTCGTGAAGCATAATTCTCTGTTCACGTAACTGACCTAGTCATCAACGCGTATGCAATCCTTTTTCTTTATATTTCAGTGCTAACATTGTTCTTAGAGATCTGATGAAAGCAGGCGAGGATGAGAGATTCTAGATACATATGCGAGAGTGAATCAGCAATTAAGGAAAGCCACAGCAAGAATGGACAACAAATGATTTAGGAATATGAAGAGCAAGAAAAGAACGTTTACTGGATGATGTAGCGATGAACATATGTTCTTTATGTTTTAGTGGTCATTCAAATGACAATCACTTCCGCATTTAAGCAATGAGATTGAAGTGACGAGTTAACTCCGGTGTATATGTATAACGGCACACGAAAGCATACAGCCCAAACTATTGTTAAGGTAACAGCAATATAATTAGACGACACTAGTGCAAATGAAGCTTGCACATGTTGTTCGGTAACGATGACACAGCCAACTTCCTAACACCATGCGTTTCCGTTGTACAGCAAAGCGTACCGACTTATGCTTGCGTCAACATCTAGCATTACAATAATGTAGCCAATTAACAACCTTGTGTGCTAGCAGCTGGAGGTGATATTTATGATCTGAATGGTGCGAAAAATGTCGTGATCTTCCAACCACATTCCGTGTACCTGCGAAGCATAATTGTGCATTACGACTTGAGTAGAATGTATATGTAAGCGTGTTGATATATATATATATATATATATATAGATATATATATATATATATATATAGATATATATATATATATATATATATAGATATATATATATATATATATATATATATATATATCTCTATCTATCTATATATCTCTATATCTATGTATATATATATAAATATATATATATATATATATATATATTCTCTATATATATCTCTATATATTATATATATATATATATATATCTATCTATATATACATGTATAATAGTCATTGGTTAACTTTAGGAGACTACAACGATATGAAAACAGCCACAATCCGTTACAAGACGGCACAATGATTATCTTGCATCAGCTACGTCAAAATTACCACCGTGGGTTACACCTAGAGGATCTATTGCAGGCGAAGGAAAGCACACGTGGCGTGAAGGCTAAGAATAAATCGGACATGTTTTGTATTATGTTTGGCTATGGAATCGATGGTTTGATAATGTCAATTTAGATACCAGAGACGCACAGTTGGTCAGAATTAAACATTGAACAATTTAACTGACGGAAATCTGAATATATGGCGGCACGAATCACCAAACAAGTGTCTGCGTATTCCTGTATACGCGTGCAGTGTGATTCCGAATGCAACGAGTTTGGTGGGGGGATGGGGGGCTAGTACCTCAAGCCTCGCAACAGCCAGCAGGTGGTTTGACTCACAATCGCAACCAGACGCATATCTTTTTACCCTAAAATCTCTATAACTAGGTACAGATGTTGGAAGTGTGCTACTGACTACAGGATCCGATAAACACTTCACTGTGTATGGAAACCACTTGTTGCAACCGAGTTCTGGGCAGTTCCTTAAGCTTTACAGCAGCCAACAGGTGGTACCTCAACCAGACACATATATTAAGATTGTATCTAAACCTTAAATGTCGATAGCATTTCGACCACCAGCTGGCACTCTCGGCTGACAGAAGGTGGCTAGAGATTACAGGAGTTTGGGAACCGACAAACGCGTCAATATTTCTCGTTCAACATTTTCTGTATTGGAGCCGTACTGCCCCCGTAGGGTCAGAGGCCATCATGATTGACGGCGGACGCCAAATCGAAAAAAATGGACCCACCGACTGCAAAGATTCAATCAGTTTTGAGAGGTCAGCAGCTTCACGCCTCCCCGCGGTCGCCAGTGAAGCTATGACGCACTTGGTAATATATATCAGCAGGTAAAAGGAAGTAAGTTGCTAGTGGTTTGGGAACGGACAGATGTTTTTCATGGGGTGATGACAACTTGTGCTCGGTTTCCGTCAACATGACCCCTAGCGCCGAATGGGTCGATTAACATAGAACAAGCGACGCAGAGGCTGGCCATCTGGGGGAAGTGGAAGCTGCCAATGGCTAGGACACATCGATCATTTATTAGACTGGTTAGAGATATTCAATCGATACGATTATGCATACAACAATCTACGCAACGACACACGACGGATTATATTTGTAGACACCCACATGAACAAACTTGCTAAACGGAACGATTATATAATCGATTAACGCAGATATTGTTACACAAACAACATAAGAGTGCATACAATTCATGATAGCACATGTTTTAAGATTGCACTCTCTCTGCTATTGCTTTAATATCAACATTGCGTATATTTCATAGCTTCCCGCTCTTCTTGACTACATATACATTATGATTGCATATGCATGACGATCACATGCGCTTCATTAATGCCCACTAGGCAAGAGGGTCCTACAACATCGAAACCAAATCTACCTCACAAGTTGGTCAATTTGAACCTAGTTGAGGCCCACGATTCGATCTAGCCTCGTTTATTCATCGGTGCGAACGCCTACTTGTTGTAGATAAGGCACATTGAGCCAACCACGAGGGAGCATCCTCTATCACAATTGTACGCGTCAATATTGAATCTGAAAACGCTTATCTGATTCGTAAGTGCTTTTCTCTAATATCACATGACAAGAATTGATTTGATTCCAACAACTAACACTATAAACAGAATGTGGCACGAGTCATCCATGAAACAGCTGTATTGTATTTCCAAGAGCGGGTATGAAACGACATGAAAGATAGCAGGGATCAGTGATTAGCTCAAACGGTAGGGGAGCAAACCGCAAAGCACACCTGTATATTATATCATGCGATAGTTTCTTTAGTTTTCAACCTAATCCTTGGAAATTATTCTTAATCCGAATATTTAGTTTCTACCACATTTTACGTTCAACGATAATCGAGACCCATATTTCTGCAATTTTTTTTCCGTAACCAATTAATGGATTAGGGATTTTCACTATTAGCTTAAAGCATGAAACTGCAAAGGTTTTTAGCCAGTGTGCTATCAGATTTCAAGAACAAATCAAATGGCGAACAAAATATCTAAAACACGCTAAAAGCTGGTACGCTGACAACATTCTGCTACCGCTTAAAATAACCCATAACCATACAGTGACGGATGATGATCAGACGACAACAACAGCTGGGCCTGAGACTGTACTGCTCGGGGTGAGAGAGTAGGCGGTGTGATGACTACGACAGTATGGTATCAATGATGAACCATTGGATGACGTCATCATGACTGGTTGAGGTAATGGGATCGAGCTGGGTGGTATCTGCCGTGAGAAGACAGCTGTTGTTAGCGGCCAGACCGAACACGACACAGTTAGGTCTGGCCATGCAGCGTACAGCACAAGACACGTCGCGCTCCACATAGACCTGCTCGACGACAGGGGGCAGTGCGCATGAGAACTTGGTGACGTCTACCCGACTCCACAGCTTCCCTCCATCACCACCTGCGGAGCATTGGGCAGCATGGACATGTCTATTACAATAGCAGGTGATGCGGAAGACACGGTACATATGCGAAACGTGGGAGTTTGAGACATGTTAAAATGATGGGCCATCAATCCCTCAATTCACATCGTGGTACACAATATCCTTGGGTGGAATGAGCAGCCACTTACAGCGTGAGGGCCAAAGGTTCAATCACAAAGGGTAACTACAATATAGAGCAAATAGCAGCAGTTAAAACCTTTTACCTTTGCACTGTAACTCCTCAAATGATAGGCTGGACAACGGCTGCTTTTGATTGCAGGTGTGTGTCACTGTCCCCGCCGCCCAGAGCTTGCTCCAAGCCAACCTGCAATCACAAGCGACAGCCGTACCACGGATATCAATCTCTAAGCCCAGGTTGAGTCCCTGTGCCCCAGGAGCCGTGCATAAGTTCTCAATGCTGGTTAAGTTCAGGTCCTTCACGACAACTAATTTAATCAGCGTCGGGATTGCCAGCAAGTCGGCCACGCGCACCTGCCCAACTCGATTCCCCGGCATCCAGATGGTCTCAGCCTTCAGACGTGGAATCGCCAAGAGCTTGTTATCATTCAATATTAACACAAAGAGTCCATGGGTAGGAAAAGCCGTGTCTGGAAAATGTTCCAATTGGTTTCCTTTGAGTTGTAAATTCCTTAACTTTTGAAGTCCCTCAAGTAGCCGTACATCAATTACACGGATCTTGTTGTATGAAACGTTAATTCGCCTCAAGTCAGGCGCTTGCAGCAGGTCAGGAAATTCTTCGAGCTCATTTAACGGCAGATGAATTTGATCTAAAACAGGCATGGGGTCCATGAATGTGAACGATGTGAGCAAGTTGTTAGTCAGGTCGAGAATTTCAACGCTCGAGTTGAATACAGGGGGCACTGTGAATTGACTGTTGCTGTAATCCGCGACAAGTACGTCGTCGACGATGCTGTATTGTCCCTCTACTTCACACACGGAGACAAGAATGATGGCAACCAGCGACAGAACCCCGAACATCGTGACCAATATCGCAGGTTAATTCTACTAGAGAGGAATATGAGTATCAACAATGAATGGTCCAATGTATTGTTTGAACCGGCCAGTGGTTGTTGGATGCTGATCAGCACGAGAGAGAGGGAGGTGTAGTGGTAGTTCCTCTTGTGTGTCCTGAAGCACGACTGCTGTCGGTTACTGGTGACGTTGATGTGTTTGGACCATGTCTCAAACGGAAGTTATTGTAACATACCACTAAATTGAGATTTGCAATGTTGGGCATCGGAAATCGATTTGTCGTAAGGGTTAGATGACGTGATAACAACTCAGAATGGAACAAAGCGTCTTTGTAGGCCTCTGAAGACTCAGGGGGTGTATTGACCATTTGCATAAACAGTGCCACCATTTATACAGGTAACAACAGCGACGTGTCATGCTGGTTACCACAGTAACGCGTCATTATCGGCGTAGCTCTAATAGGCACGGTAGGCCCGGGCCTACACGTCGTTTCCAAAAATTAATCGCACCATATTGGATCTATAGTTTAAAAAAATCTCGGGGGAGGTCCCCCCAACCCCCCATACCAAGTGGGCCTATACTTCGTAATAGGCCCAGCTACGCCCCTGGTCATAATGATAACTTCAGTAATTGGTCATACTGGTATCCACAGTATTGTGTCAGACTGATAACCACAGTATTGTGTCATACTGGTAAACGCAGTATTGTTTAATACTGATAACCACAGTAACAGGTTATACTGTTCACCACTGTATTGTGTCATGCTGGTAACCGCAGTATTGTGTTATACTGATAACCAGAGTATTGTGCCATACTGGTAACCAGAGTATTGTGTCATATTGACAGCCACAGTATTGTGTCATACCGATAACAACAGTAACATGTCACATTGGTAACCACACTAACGTGTCATACTGATAACCACAGTAACTTTTCTAACTGATAACGAGAGTATTTTATCCCACTGATAACTTCATTGATGGGTCTTACCACAGAAACTTGTCATACTGATAACAATAGTAACATGTCATAATGATAACCACAGAAATGTGTCATACTGGTAACCACAGTAACGTGTCATACTGGTAACCACAGTAACGTGTCATACTGATAACCAGAGTATTGTGTCATACTGGTAACCGCAGTAATGTGTAATACAGGTAACCACAGCATTGTGTCTTTCTTGTAACCACAGTAACGTATCACACTGATAACCATAGCGCTGTGCCATTCTGATAACCACAGTATTATGTCATACTGATAACCAGAGTATTGTGTCATACTGATTACCACAGCATTGTGTCCTTGCAAAAACCACAGTATTGAGTAATATTGACAACCACAGTATCGTGGCATTCTGGTAACCGCAGTATTGTGTCATACTTTTAGCCACAGTATTGTGTCATACTGATAACCACAGTATTGTGTCATGACGATAACCACAGTATGGTGTCATACTGATAACCACAGTATTGTGCAATAACGATAACCACAGTATTGTGTCATACTGAAAACCACAATATTGTGTCATACCGCTCACCACACTATTGTGTTATACTGACAAACACAGTATTGTGTCATACTGGTAACCGCAGTATTGTGTCATACTAGTAGCCGCAGTATTGTGTTATACTGATAACCACAGTAACGTGTCATACTGGTTACTATTGTATTGTGTCAAACTGGTAGCCGCAGTATTGTGTTATACTGATAACCACAGTATTGTGTCATACTGATAACCACAGTATTGTGTCATACTGATAACCACAGTAACGTGTTTTACTGGTAACCACTGGCTACCTAGCAATGCGTGCGAACTGAACATCTTATTCATCACCAAGGAAGAGACAGAAAACGGCGATAATTTCACAGGCGATCGCTTGTTTACGTTGACCACCGACACAATAACGCGAAATTCGACTTGACCGACCTTTGATCAACCGCTCACAATGCTTTTCGCGCGATGCCGAACTCGCTAATATCATAGAGGTATCTTCTAAATGACCATGCTACTTTGTAATTCATCATATCTGCGGTAAGTTTGTTATTTATCATATCCGCGGTTATCTTCATAAATCCTTTAAAGATACAACAAGCATGTTACCGCGTAAGGCAGTAATTAGCCACTGGCGTTCAGCATAGACAACACAAGTTTGTTTTCTCTGAGTCATATATGGGATCTGTACATTTACAGTGACATTTTAGGAGCAGTTGCAGATTCACTATGATTGTTGATATAATCACTACCGTTTTCCCTAACTTAGTATTTCGCTGCTACTAGTGATGTTGAGTCCGTGCGTCGTAGGCCAAGAAGAACGTGGAAGTCGATTTATTTATAACATGCAGCCTAACAACGTGGATAACCTGTGAGCTATTCTTGACATGACAACGAGTCATTGTGACAGGCACCTAGCAACCAGGGGGAAGTCATTGTGACAGGCATCTAACATCCAGGTTGGAGCCATTGTGAGAGAAACACGCTCTCTCAGCTTTGCTGACACTTTTAATGACAGATTTGCTGCCAATGACGTTTGATGGTTACATTAAGGAACGATAAATTTTAGTAGTAGCCCGTAATCTGATGGGTTATTGAAAGACGGGTCGTGTAAGTCATCCATTAATGACCTCGATAGAAGCAATAGAATTAAACTCGTGAAGAAGAATTCGCAATCCAATAAGAAATGCGGTGTTTATGACATAACCCACGAGGTTACAGTGGATAACGTTAGTTCGCTTCATCATAGTCCAATAACAAGCAGTCAAGAACACGCACCTAGCCGTCTACACCCCTAGTAGCAAACTCACCTAGCCGTCAACACCCCTAGTAGCAAACGCACCTAGCCGTCAACACCCCAAGTAGCAAACTCACCTAGCCGTCAACAACCTTAGTAGCAAATTCTCCTAGCCGTCAACACCCCTTGTAGCAAACTCACCAAGCCGTCAACACCCCTAGTAGCAAATTCACCTAGCCGTCAACACCCCTAGTAGCAAACTCACCTAGTCGTCAACACCCCTAGTAGCCAACTAACCTACCAGTCGACTTATGTAACAGTCAACATACCTGGCAGTCAACTCATGTAGCAGTTGACTCACCTAGCGGTCTTCTAACCTAGCAGTCGACTCAGCTAGCAGTCAACTCACCTAGCAGTCAAATCTCCTAACCGTTAACTAACCGAGCAGTCTTTTAACCTAGCAGTCGACTCACCTAGCGGTTGACTCACCTAGCAGTCGACTCACCTAGCAGTCGAATCACCTAGCAGACACCTAACCTAGCGTCAACGCACTTAACTGTCGACTCACTTAGCAGTCAGCCCAATAACCACCTGGTCTTCAAAGTAGTACACCTGGCAGCCAATCGATGCATGCATCAGCGCTAATAGATCTTTACGAATCCTCTTTTTGCGTTCAGGAGAGTTATCGGGCAGGTAATGAGAAAAAAGCTGCTGTTGTTGATACACACTACCTTATACATAAACACATCTTAGTGCAATATGAATATTAGATTATCCCAGCGTATGCCTGCAACCGGTTATTTACACTAGCCGATGTTTGTGAAGTCGCCATTGATGAAGCTGTTTTCTAACTCATTTGCTATGGTAATCTTGATCGAGGAGTAGTTCTACTGGGGAGGATCATAGCACCACGATTTAACTACCAGATGGTAATTTGACATTGACATGCATATGTCGATTATATATATATATATATATAAATATATATATATATATATATATATATATATATATATATATATATATATATATATATATATATCTATATATATATATATATATATATATATATATATATCTATATATATCTATATATATATATATATATATATATATCATATCTATATATATATATCTATGTAAATATATATCTATCTCTCTTTATATATATCTATATCTCGTTCTCTCTCTCTCTATATATATATTTATATATATATATAATACATCTCTATTTCTTTATCATATCTATATATTCCTATATATCTATCTTTATATCTATATCTATCTATCTATATCTATAAATCTATTTTTGTATATCTGTCCTTTCAATATCATATATATCTATATATTATATATATTTATATCTCTCTATATAAATCTTTCTTTCTGTCATCTATCTCTTTTATACCTATATATGTCTATTATCTCTATAAATATATAATATATACCTAGTTTATATTATATCAAATATATTCTATCTATAATTATATGTATGTGGATATATAAATATGGTATAGATAGATAGATAGATAGATGGATAGATAGATAGATAGATAGATAGATAGATAGATAGATAGATAGATAGATAGATAGATAGATAGGATAGATGATAGATAGATAGATAGATAGATAGATAGATAGATAGATAGATAGATAGATAGATAGATAGATAGATAGATAGATAGATAGATATATAGATAGATAGATGGATCGATAGATAGATAGATAGATAGATAGATAGATAGATAGATAGATAGATCGATCGATAGATAGCTCGATAGATCGATAGATAGATAGATCGATCGCTCGCTCGCTCGCTCGCTCGCTAGCTCGCTCGATAGATCCTAGATCGCTCGATCGATCGCTCGCTCGCTCGCTCTCGCTCGATCGCTCGCTCTCGCTCGCTCGCTCTCGCTCGCTCGCTCGCTCGCTTTATGGCTCGCTCATATGCTCGCTATCTCGCTCGCTCGCTCGCTCATCTATATCGCTATATCGCTCGCTCGCTCGCTCGCTCGCTCGCTCGCTATCGCTCGCTCGCTCGCTCGCTATATCGCTCGCTCGCTCGCGCGCGCTCGCTCGCTCGCTCTCGCTCGCTGCTCGCTCGCTTGCTCGCTCTTAATCCTGCTCGCTGGCTCTGCGCTCTCTCTCTCCTCGCTGCATTTGTAAGATTGGTAATTGTAAATCTACTGTGCATATCTGGGTTATTGTTTATGTTTATTAATTGAAGACAAAGATGGCTTTTGCAATGACTTGTTGATAAAGTATGCTGCTTTGAATTGTTCGGGTGTCAGGATTTTCCTTGCAGCAAGGAGCTGTTGGTTGTCGGTCATGTCTTACGCGCTCTGTCCCTGCTCTGTCTTCACATGACATTGATCACTAATTCTTCTCTAAAGTTTGTTACAATTGTGGTGTTTGTTTTATGAGTCATGCATAAGGCCCTCATAGACCCCTCGGGCAATTGATAGTAGCTTATAAATAACTCCATTTATCTTATCTTGGCAGGAAGTAGAGAAGAAGTCGTCCTGGGCAGATACTTATCCATCTCTGCGTTTCGCTTATTTTGCTATTTATCGTCCTCTACGCTGGTGACGCCATTGCTCATGTCACTTTGGGATGCGTTGTGGCTAACCCAAGTCGTTACTATCTCGTCATGGTGTCACTGTTGTGGAACGCTGCAGAGGCCTACAATATGTACTTGCTCGTAAAGATCTATACAAGTGTGGCCGGTTTGGTCATCATAGCTACCGTTATATGCTGGGGCGAGTATGTTAAGTTTTCATTATTGTTTGCTGCGGCAAAATATTTTTAGGATGAACATTGGTTTAATGCATTTTTTTTAAAACGTATTCCCTCATTTTCTGAAAGTATATTGCATATTAGACTACCATTCTGGGATTGAAAATGTCTGTACATCAATGTTATATTCGATAGTCGTAGTTCATTGACATCAACAATTGGTAACATTCACTCAATGGTGAGTATTTTCTGAAAGAATTTGCCTCTTCAAGGGTAAAGAAATCGCATTATGCGATTTAAAGAACGGCTGAGAGTAACGCAATTTATCAAATGATCAGTGCGTTATTTAATGTAGTTTAGGATAATGAATTGCGATTGTTACCGCTAGGTGGGCCAGCTGTGCTCATACTGATTTCATTCCTGGTTGACCACTCCAGCTTCAATCCGGTTTACACTGAGTGCAAATACAGGTAACTTCATGACCAATCCTCAAGATTATATACAACTTTCTATGGAGCCTAATTGTTTAACGGTTTCATTACTTTTCCGGTGCAAATTGCCTACTTCGACCATGTACTACGGCTGCTTGCTGCCGATTTCCGCTTTTATCATTCACAACATTGTCATATTTCCTATGGTGACACGAGTCCTAGCCGCAAAAGACAATTCGTTCTCGCACACAGGTATTCGCTGGTTACATCGCTACAGCCGTTGAACATCATCAACATATAATAGTATATTACATTTTGTTACTCAGTACACATTATTGGTTGTGTCTATATAAACTGCTGGTACAGAGGGACAGCAGAACACCGATGTCCAACGTCACTGTGGCGGAGTGCTAGCTCTCATGGGCTTCTCGTGGTTCTTCTCGGTTTTTTGGGGCTATGTCGTATGATGCCAGTGAAGTGCTGCAGACAACGGAGGCGGTTTTTGCAGGTCACTTTATTACCCTCGAGAGGTGTAATTTTGTCTACAATAGATTTGTAAAAAATAAGTTTGCTTTCGTGGATCCACAATTGAAATATGTTTATTTCTTTTTCGTTAATGTAAAAGATTTATACTGTAGTGTTGTTATAAGGTATTTCTGATGCTCTCTCGAACCAAATACATTGGAGCATGCTAATATTGCAGTCATGTATAATACACCTTATGCATCAGCTGCACTAGAAGTCCATTTTGTCGTTAGAGCCAGTGTTTTACCGATATATCAGGATTATTTCAGAGTGTGCCGTGTGCGTGACAGCACGTATATCTACCACAATGCATCATTTTAAGACTAACTAATGGGCTTGATCCAGTTATTCTGACGAATTTATGATAACCCACTGAACTTAAAGGTGTAGTACTTTAGTAAGCTTTGTAAATTAGGCCAAGAACAGGAAGAATAAAACAATATCATACGCTCACAATTAATGAAAAAAAATATAGTCACAATGTCGTCAACTGGCTATAGAGTTACAAAAGAAAGCTTCATAATTGGGGGAACCTTGCCGTATTTTCTGCGGCCTATTCTAGCTAATTCCTTGTAAATCACCGCTTAAGTACATTATTTAACAATAAAACTTACATACTTGGCACCGTTTGCTGTTCCTTTTCATCGGCAACTTCACGACGGACATGGTGCTATCTCCAGGAACTATAAGCAGAGTGAAAATAATTTAATTTAACGAAAACGGCCCCATGCAATAAGTGATTTCTGTGTTGGTGGACACTTTTATGTGTTTCTGTCCTTTTTCACAAATTGTTCTCCACTTCCTTGCTCAGCTATATTTTGAAATATTGCCGCCATAACACAATAATGCCTAGCTGCAATTAATTGCTGAATATCATTGCCTGGTGACAATATAATAGCAAACCGGTTATAGATATTCGTAGATATTTTCCTCAGATATGTTTGGTTCAGTGAATACTGGTAGCGCCTACTGAATGGTGTCATTAGTGTAATGCATAAAAAGAATTGAATAGCGACATGTAACCAGTACGGCACCGGGCATGCACGAATAATCTGTAACATTTGCGATCATCTTCAAAAAGCAATTATTGGATCCGTTTCGTTACTTAATAACAAAGCGCGTCCAAAAGATAATTCTAATAATTTACCTGGTATCTAGTGTATCTACATTGATCAACACGTGTTTCTCTTCTATATCTGTGGCTATAGCAAATAGAGCTTATCTAAAGTAGTAATATTGCTAAAATTCCGGCCAGCCTGTTCACATTAAAGTCTATCAATGTTCTACCTGATTTAAAGAAAGCTTCAGAAAATTGAATGAGATCAACAGTTTTATTATGTGTTAACTCTAACGCATTATGATGATCAACAGAATGTTGATATGACGACCTGTAATGACACAGTTCGCGGCCGCGAATTACAAATTCTGATAGCAATGACAGCGCAGGGTCTAACAATCTGTCACCCAACGCATTGTTTAGTCCAAAGTAACTGGTAGAAAAGTTTCTATTATTGTTTTATTGCTGCTCTAATTAACAAAGTCATACGTCATAGAATGTCCAGGTAACACTAACGGCTTCAGTTATATGCTTTCTGCTCACAGTGTCAACAATCAAACTGTCCGATCCATAGCTAAGAATAACACTGGGTTGCCAGCGGTGCCCAGAACCTGGTTTTATGCCAGTGAAAGATTCCACTGACTGCAACAGCAACTTACCATTATCAGCATCCCTTACGAGCAGTGTGGAGTCTACCCATAACATATGTTATCAGCTCCGTGTTAGCTGTATTACTGGGCCTCATTTAAACACTTCTGGGCCCTCTATGCTATACATTCCCAGGTTGTTGTTTTTGTACCAATGCAATGCCCGTTTCCATGTTTTTTTAGCAAAGTGTATCTGAAATTATTGATATGTTGTGAATAGCCTCTGTATAATTTAGGAGTGTATCAGTTCTTTTGTGGATGAAGAAAATAGCGTAAGTGTTACCAGGTGCACTAAATGCAGTGCACATGCTAACAACAAGACGCTAGAAATGATTAATCTGTCAACAAGGTAAGTAAAAGGCCGGCAATGTTGTATAAATATCAACACTCAATATTGTGCATCACGCAGTATTCAAATCATACCATACTGCATACAAAATGAGTTAATGCAAGGCTAATATTATTGGCATCCATGATTCGTTGTGCAATAGTATGTATTCATCGCGATGGAAGCTTTGGTTTTACGCCTGCAAAGCTGATCACGCCTGCTATGTACAACTTGCTTTTATGCATGGTAAAAGGCTCTCTGCCGGCAAAGTACCTGCATTCGTTAAAATATACTGAGCATTCATTTGTTCACTATTAAATAAGTTAATAAAGCCATGCATGTATTAATTTCAATGTATTGACTGGTCGGGTAGACAAGTGGGTGCGTGTTCATGCTAAGACTATAATTGCGTAAGTTCTTAACATCAGATAGTCTGTTTCTATGTTATTTATTGTTTGCCTTTCTAAGGCGTGAATCTATACCTGACAGAACTCTGACGTTTGCGATCTCAGATTGATCGCTTTTCAGCTTTTAACATAATTAAATAAACATACGAATACAAACCTGCAACAACGTAGAAAATAATCAGACATTAAAATTGCCTCTGATCTGCGTTTGCTGCTAATTTTCGATGTTTTGTCATTTGCTATTAATGTTGTTGCTTTGTTAATTCGTTGTTTATATTGTACACTGTTTTATTGTTCTCGTTGTTTTTTGTTAACGTTTTTAAGTCATTCTTACTTCCGTTCATTCTTGTTCGATATTTTCCCTTCTTATGCTCTTTCTGGCCTCCCTGTATTACTTTCATTAAGTTTTTTTTTAGTCATCTTGCTTTATTGCATTCACCCTTGCTTTGTCTGTCATTCTAGTTGACAGGCTTGCAATGAGTAAGCCGTTTTGACATTCAAACTTATCTGGCCTACAAAAAAGCACAATATGTGAATAATTGCACAACTGTTTTCTAACTTGATGGAAGGTTCGTTATCTGTAAAGCCCTTTAATGCTAATAATAACGGCGGTATGCATGAGGTTTTGATGTAAGCATGGGATAACTTGTAATGCAATGCGCTCATCATAGCAACAGGGCGCTTTCAGCAATAGGTTAATATGCTTTTGAATTATTTTGACACATTTCTAGCTAGGTTCAAAACCTGATATTTCATTGAAATAGCACCGTGACGAATGTTTATCATTCTAACAAATAACATGCAGCGCATTATATTGAGATGCAGCAGTGTAGTACAAGGGTTGGTATGAAGACGATATTGTTCTCGCATCCACCAGTAAATCTGAGACAAATTCAAACAAGAAGTAATGTGTCCAGCATTATGTATTTCAAACGCGCCACAATGAATAAGGCTCGCTGCAGAGGCTATTCCATTGGCATTCTATTGGAGCAGTCCAGTTGCAGACGTACCGGTGCAAGATGACACATGCAAAACACAAACCGCCATAGAGGGATTATAGAAAGATGCCCGCCGTAATTAGCGGCGACGATACCATACTCCAAACACTTTTGGTATGGATTGACAATGGGTGACTATTAAGGATCTGTATGGTGATGACAATGCTCTATGGCGGTGACGTTGCACTAAAAAATAGATAGAACTATAATTGTATGGTCATAGTGCTAATAAAAAGTATCAAAACAATCCTCACCCGCTTCTGAGTCGATATCACACCTTTGCTTGAGTGACTTTAACGCATAAAGGTGACCTAATTCTATTTTGCAAGATCCATTTGAATAATAAGCTGAATTAAAGCCGATTGAAGCTACGCAATGGGCAAACAGCTCTATTATCAAGCATGCAACGGTACCTTCGTTTTTTAATCAAGATACATAGATCGATTTACGAAATGTTAGAACGTTCTCCTTTACTTAACAAAGGTAATGAATTGCATATTCGAAATGCACAACAAGATATCAGATTCTGGTACACAACACCTTGTTTACTTCTCAAGTAACAAAGCTGCAAAACTGCCAATCACATTATGGCCCAATATTTCTTGAGATTTTTCTTCACTGTTTCGTTTTTACACGATGTATATTATAAGAGCGTCCAACCCCAAAGTGCAATAATAGAAGTGTGTTCTCTATGCAATGTGATCAGTAATATGTTTGCAATGTGCGATGTTGCAGGGCGATATATAACGCCGATTAAAACATATCATCGGCCAACCTTTGATACAGTTATAGAAATGTTTCACGTATGAAAATGTAAGCTCTGCCATGTTTGATCCGCCGGTTAGATCATATGGTTATATAAACCAATTGAAAATTAGCTGCTTATGGCAATGCATGTTCAAGAACTGTCACTTTTTAAGGATAAGATCTAACCGATGAAAACATGCTGATGCGGATGTACCCAGTGGAAACGATGACCAAATTCTTCACTAGGCCTTTGTCATTAGTAGTAAAGCTTCACAGCAGTGAGAAATTTAGCAATAATGTATGCGAGTGATAAACGAGGGTTGGATATTGTTTTGATAATTTTGTTTATTGTAATGCATGGCAATTATGTGTGCGTTTGATCCAAGTTCAAGGAATTCATGGCCAAGGAAAATATAATGTATATACCATGATAGCTGTAGACTATGTACTTCACAGTACGTAAGCACGTTTATACTCAAGTATTTGTAGGCTGCAACAGCTGTCATGTTCCGATACAATTAAGAAAAATTTGTCACGGTTTGTGAGGCTCAATTTCAAAACAAGGCTCCACATCGTGGCTCACAGTGCCTTTTTACACGATCCAAACTTTTTTGGCGCCAATGCTTAACCTTAGTCAGGTTCATTGCTACGTCACGGCTTAACGAAGATTATCCTACAGACTTTGGGCGGTAAGATTATTAGTTGTTTAATAACAAGTTTTTAAGATCATAAGTTTTAACAGGCTTAGAGGAGCTTACAACTAGACACATATCAGTTGTTGGCAAAGCTAGTAATATGCCGATCTAACGGAAAAGCTGATATTTCATCATGTTTGCCATTAACTTGTTTAGTTTTACCTGCATAAGTCTCTCGATTGAGGTTAGCGACTGGTATTGCTGCAACCACTCTACAGCAGCTAAAGGGTGAGTGATGTACACCTCCCTTTTTGTTTAACAAGGCATTGGCCCCATCCATCCGGTCTATACCACAAGATGTCCATAAAAAGCCTTTTCAAAATATTTACCATTGGCGAGATATGCTGTTTTATTCATAAATATTTGTTGGAATTCACAAAGCGTACTTAAACGTTTGATGTTTGCACAACGTCGACGTCGGGCTGTATTTTGCCTCGTATTTGCTCAATATGGACCCATATAATGAATAACGATAGTAACAAGTGATAGATACTTGTCGTCGCCGATAACATACATTGACGCATCACTTAAACTAATACGCATGTCACCGAGCAAACATCCCTTTATACACATACTATCGTGTCGTCTTCCACCAACCAACTGGATTCTGCCAGGCTGAACGTGGGTGCACGGACCATGACGTGCGCTTCGTAGTTAGATATAAGATGTGTAGGTTTGATTCACACAAACAAAGTATCAAAGTAGTCAGTATTTTATAAATATTTCCAACTTTTACCGCCAGGGATACAATAGTGACCTAAGTATTATTGATATCTAACTGGTTGAAGAAATGTGAGCGTTTTTTCAGACTTGTAAGGTTTATTAAATACAGCTAGCTAATGTTGGTTAATGATGTCAATCTAACGCACTAAATCTATTTCATATGGCAAATAGAACCAAATCATTGAATCAAATTTGTTGAAAAGTTATCATCACGACAGCATGCAAGAATACCTTAAAATTGAGCTCAACTGCACAAAGAAAATTTGTTACTTAACTCGCAGTATGGTCAAATCAAAGAAACAAACAAACGCCGAGCGTATTTGTATTCTGCACTTAGCGTACGAACTACATATCACATCCCTAGCACTTCCCCAATACCGATCTGTGAAACCATTAACCATTGAACATCCGTAGGATGTGGGTTAGCACAGACTAATGAGCCTCCTTGACATAATACTGCGATCCTCACGCTATATATAAACCGGAACCTGCTGCCTCTGTATCTTTATCCCAACCAGGAGTAGGATATGTTACTATCAATTTGTCTTACGCAAATGAAGCATGAACTTACGATTGAGCAATTTTATTCTTCCTCCGTATTGTAACTAGGATTCTATGGATCAATCTGTTTAATTCATATATCAACTATGAGCAACTTTTGTGTTATGAAACTAGCTTGTAAAAGCAACTCAGTCCAGCTGCTATGAGATATTTTGAGCTGATATTTTAAGTTGCAGCATCCGTTGCTTGAAGATGTCTGCATGTAGTTTTGCATTGCTAAATCCTTCACATCAAAGAGTTAATGTGGTAGCTGGTGTGATATCGCATTTTCGTTCGGATGATCTATTCATGAAGTTTCACATCAAGAAACAAACAAACAAAGACGTCTGCAGTTTGTCAATGAATTATTGTTCCTTTATCCAATGTAATTGAGGAGCAGTTACGCCTCTGATTATCGTAATGTTCCGATAGGCTCGACTGTTACTGTGATGTCCTGTTTGCTAAGTAACCCTGCCCTCCATTCTTCTTCAGGTCTTATCGGAAACAAACTGATGTTTCAATGTATTTATCTGATCTCCTTGTCCGTTGTTGTGCATACGATACGTTATAACCGATAGTTGACGTAGATCAGCATTAGATCAGGTATATCTGTATTGCTGGAATTGTATATGTTGCTTATATTTCACCAAATTCTATAACTTAACATACCCTGTTGCGTTGCATGAATGTATTATCGTTATTGTGGGTAGGCTGATTCTTGTACCGACATCAAAACAAACACCCAGTTGAAAATATGTTTCATACCAGTTGCTCAGTATATATAAAGTGCAGTATACCTGGTGCAGTGAGTTTTGTTCGAACCAACTGTCCATTTAACTCGATTGGCACAAGCGCTAACGGCAAGTGTTCCAACGGCAAGCTCAGGGACCATTAATATGGTACCACCAATGTTACATGCCAAAATGTTCTCTCTAAATAAAATGAATACCTTATTTATCAATTTAGCAACCAGTGATGTGATTGCATTTTGCTTACAAAGTATAGGATTGTTATGAAACACAGTTTGCGCCGCAGGTTCAAGGTAGCTGTCACCGAGGGGAGACGATAATGGCACAATTTAACGATAGATCTCACAAGATACAGCCGCTTATTTAATTCACCTGGCGAGCGCTGTGACCTCGAACATCTAACCATCTGGAAGTGTTGAATGAGTTACTTAGATTTATACCAATAATATTAAGACCTTGATCTCGAACCATACTTCAATATTAATTACAGTGAAGAAATTCTATGAACATCGTATCACCAGCCTCTGATGTTAAAATGGTCGAGAAAACCCTGGCCTTCATCGAGTAATAGGACGTGTAATTACGTCTGTGACCTTTAACTAAGGTCAAGGCCATTGTGTAAGAGTATTGGTTGCGACTACAAATATGATTTCATGTTAAGATTACCGCAACTTGCATTACTTAGCTCTCAAACACCAAGCCACCTAATCGTTCTGTAGATGGCGCCTCCCAGTTGAAAATGAAGATTGGACAAGTTTTAACGATCGTATTAGCGATCAACAATTTCATGCCAATGCCGCTGTTTTATCCATTTTTTATCCTACTGTTATTGTAAAAACCTCACATGATACATGCTTACAAAATATTTTTTGGGCCAAATGATTCTCACAATTACTTCAACGGTGATGGAGCAAGTTGTGCAAATTTGTGACATCAATTTTTGACGCAACAATGGTCATGAAAGGTTCTGCAGCTATAGAGTTTCAGCAAGTTATTAAAAGCCATGTTATCATTGACTGATGAACACTGTGAGTTTGAAAAGTCATTCCAGGTCAGACATTAGAAAAAGTTAATCGTAACTTGCATTTCTGGTGTCAATATGGTCACGAAAGCTTTAGTCCGTATTAAGTTATAGCATATAAAAATATCATCAATTTTTACAAATGACCTTGAAATAAGGTCAAGGTCATCCGAAAACCACGTGTTATTCTTTGACATGATAACATAGCCAAAAATCGTGTTTCATCTAGCTAGCTGTTAATTACATTTGGGATTATGCATCAATACATCCAAGTATATATGAATCGATTCAGTCATGTTGCAATGCATGAAAGCATTCAATCAGCTTTATCCTTACGACTGATCTAAATGTGGGTTCAGATTAGAACGGAGTGACTATTCTGCTTTGATGAAGCATGTAGCAGATCCCATAAGGTATAGTGGATGGAGCCCGGGAACGAACAACCTTGGTCCTGATCAGATAGCTGATCCTGATAGCTTGTGCTTGATTTACCTGATGCTTGTTATTCACTTAAGTTTCACATCGTCTGGTTCTATTGGATTTTGTACGACAAACAAGTCTCTTCTGAAAGGATCCTCGGGCAATCCACTGGATATGCTTCTCACGAATTTTATATTTCAAGCGTAGCTGTTGGCAACTACGTTTTGTACCCTTGGAAAAATACACCCAAAATTAAGACAATATAAGAGTGATCCGTTGTGGTAAGCGGTGCATGTATACAGCACTTTACTTCACCTTCATAGTCAATATTAATAATCAGTGATGCAAACAAGTGATAATCCCACAAAAATCAATTTCTTATGCGACACTGTCTTAATTTTAGAGATGGGGAATGTTTCCATTCACTGCATAGAGAAATGAAATGATGTTTCATATTAAAGAGGCAAAACGCATGTTGAGCTTTTCAGCTGAAATCATATCCTTACTTTAATACATTGTTTGGCGCTGCTACATTTTGGTCAAGCAGGTAACACTAGCCGAAGCTGCGTTTGTCGTGAATTTGTAGATAAATCACAATAAATATGCACCATATTCAGGATTTGCTTTATAATAACCACGGCATAGCATTTGACCCTATGGAACAGACTAGTGGAGCTAATAAACTTGTCACATCTCACTAGGAATGTCGTGACAGTCGTTCTACTGATGTTTAGGTTTGCATTCTGAACCGAATCTTGTTGAAGCTAAATAAGCAGGAGTCTGGCACACAGCGCCTGGTTTACTCGACCTAAACGTCCTTGGCAGCAATGCGTCGTCTTTATCAATTTTTTAGCTCAATTAATTATCATTATGTCCGAGTTTGTACAAGCTGGTTCAGATGTTATTCGACACACCCTTATCGATATGTTATTCATTAGAAGTAAAATCAGCTGGCAAATGCTTGGAAAAGCGTTGACAGGTTTTTTGATATGGGTAATGCTTGTGCAGAACATTGCACCAAGTGCGTGACCGATCGGATTGATGTTTACTCCATGATGATGGCAGTCGGTTTTACTCTGTGGCTCATCAAAACAAGCATCCACAACCCTCTGAATAGTAGGGAGTCTGGTCATAACGAATACTCGCAGTTGCTCCTTGGCAGCCAACAAACTGGGCCAGTTTCCAAGAAGGTCAAACTCGGCTGGTGTTTGTCGGGATCTGCTATAGATACATTGTTTGACACAGCTGATTGATGTCTGATTACAATGCACTGCTCTACTAACACGACGGCATGATCGTGTGGCCTGTTGCTTGTGATGAATTGTTATGGTCATGATTAGAGACATAATATATGATTGATTGTTGTGAGAATTGCTCTTCATCTATTTCTTACAAAGGCTGGATCTTCTTATCCATGCACTATAAGAACAAACAGGTGAGTTGTACAGAGCCTCGTGCTAAATAGAGTGACAATTTCACACTTTTGCCGCTGGTATTTCGAAATGTATGAAAGCCAGTTTGTGTTTTCTCTCTTTCAGTCACATTGGCTTTATCAAAAGAAGGTGACCCCTTGTAATAATTGCGTTATATTAGTTATAAGTATACATCTTTGGTGAAGTATATTCCAGAGGATGAATTATGAATACAGCAGCTGTTCAAGCTTTAGTAACAAATGTAAATCACTTAGAAAGGTAGGATGAATTAATTTACCTATATATTTACAGTATATAAAATTAAGCGATGTATGATTTTTGCTTTCAATAGATCTTATTCAATCCTTTTGATTTTGAATACCATAATGATAGCTCGAGTACCGTAGCATTGAACCTGTAACATGTGCCGGTATTTTTAAATGACTGACGTAAGTCACCTGAAGGCTGCCAAGTAGTCTGTAATATTTAAATATAGATCACCCTTTAATCTAAACAACTGATAAATACTGATTTGTACAAAGTTTACTATCGCTGACTTAAACTTTACTATCTTAAACTGTGGAATTGTTACCTGAATTGCAACCTGAATGATGCTACTTCTTTCAAACGCCTGTCACAATTCCATTGCCTTTGATTCTGGGCCCATCGTTAGTAACATGTAATGGCGAACATGTAGTAAAATGATGTATCCGTAGTATGAGGTCCTTCTGGTGAGGGTAATAGAGTTCATGACCGTCTCCATCCTAGCATAGCACTCTCTACTACATTCCGTACTTAAGGCACTGACGATAAAAGAGCTTCTTTGAATCCCATTGTGCGATTACAATGTGCCAGCATTCCTTGCCGGTGTTGTTTTTTGCGCCTGATTGGTGCACCAAACAGCGAGTGCTCTAGTCGTTAATTGGAATCGTAAGTATAAGGCAATATTTATCCGTTTATTTAACGCGTGCGTGCGGCCAAAGCAAATTACTACTATAAAAAAAGACGGTTAGTGGCAGCCCCAAGTTGTGTCCTGGTGGTGCCCCAGTGGAGCCCCAGTGGTGCCCCAGTGGTGCTCCAGTGGTGCCCCAGTGGTGCCCCAGTAGTGCCCCAGTGGTGCCCCAGTGGTGCCCCAGTGGTGCCCCAGTGATGCCCCAGTGGTACCCCAGTGGTGCCCCAGTGGTGCCTCAGTGGTGCCCCAGTGGTGCCTCAGTGGTGCCCCAGTGGTGCCCCTGTGGTGCCCCAGTGGTGCCCCAGTGGTGCCCCAGTGGTGCTAGGTTTTATTTTGCATCATGACAAGCGTAACCCTGTGAAAAATATGTTTTGATGCTTAGGTGCGAAAATTTGATATTTCACGTATATGTTCATTAAGCGATGTTTTAATTTGTTGTAAGTTTTGGCGTGTATACAGCAAATTTTCCGCCCAACTGCACAAAAAAAAGTCTCGATTCGTAGCACACAGAACCGTGTTTGCGTTACCAAAGCTCCGATGCCAAACAAGTGTTGCCATTATCAGGTTTATGCCTACTCTTGGTATCACAAACGTGTAGATCGCAACATGTTCAGATAACACTTTTTATACCTGACTTTCCCAGCTTCGTGCTCACAGTGTAGTTCTTGCCATTGGTCAAGGACCGGGCGCAAGAATAATATTGTCTTGTTTACATTGTTATAAGCAGACATAATGTAAGTGCGATGTTTAGCAGCCAGCATAACATCTGTGTGTGTGCACCCAGTAAAAATAATTTATTCTGGTCACATACTACAATAGCGGAATCCTTGTACAATATTAACCATCCTGATGATCATTTTATAAATAAAGTTATTAATACTTTACAGCATAAAAAGTTGCCTGAATTGTTGTGACATGCTAAAATAATGTTCTCACAGTCAGTTATCTTATAAAATGCATTCGGTTGTGTATGATGCAAAGTATTAGAATTTATAACGATAACTAAAACCTCGGCAATTATGGGCCTGTGTCAGCATTGTGCTGCCGAAGGGATGGTTGCATGCTATGTTCGACTTCGTATCTCTAAATACGCTGTCTATTGGTGTGGTAGTGGATAAAATGTAAAGCGCTTTTGTTTGCACATGTCCAAATAGCTATGTACAAATCAAAAAATGATATTGTGCGATTACGTATTTATAGAAATGACTCGACTATACTTTCTATCGTTAGATAGCACAACATCAGAACCATAGGCATATTTTCGCATAGGCGAAAAGCAACATTCAAATATCTGTATGTCCAGTGCGGGTGTTGAATGCGTCAATACAAACTCATTGCAACGGACCCTAAGCAGGTATATTTTTACCTAAGTTATATTTGCTGCATGAAAATGAAATCTCCCTCACCAACGATACGTTGAAAGTGATTCATTAACCCTTCAGGAATATATCCAAAGAAGCACTCGATATTTTTTAACGAAAATTTTTTAACATGGACAAAGGGCGATGTGTTCAAAGCTTTCAGCACAATAAATCTCATCAAATGCGATACACAATAGTATTGAGACTGTATATATTAATATATATATATATATATATATATATATATATATATATATATATATATATATATATATATATATATATATATATATATATATATATATATATATGTCTAACGATAACTAAACCCTGGGCAATTACGGGCCTCTGTCAGCATTGTGCTGCCGAAGTGAGGGTTGCATGCTATGTTCGACTTAATATCTTTATATACGCTGTCTATTGGTTTGGTAGTGGATAAAGTATATATTATATATATATATATATATATATATATATATATATATATATATATATATATATATATATATATATATATTTATATATATATATATATATATGTGTGTGTGTGTGTGTGTATGTATACATATATGCATGTATATATATATATATATATATATATATATATATATATATATATATATATATATATATATATATATATATATATATATATATACATATTTTTCATTTATATCACACAATATGAATTGGAGATGCTCCATCTGTAATATACCGCACTACACTCGTTAATGCTGAATTATCATGTGTTTGCTTCCTGTGTGTGTGACAGGAGCTGCTGCTGCAGTTCATATACCGCGAGTAATGTCTAAGACTATGAACTCTCGCTCTACTGAAAACTGCATTCGGGCGAACAACATTAATATTCAATCAGGCAGCATGGCACAGGATATATTGTCGTCTCTTGATTTGTTTCGTTCCGGTCCTGTAGTCGGCTTAGTTTGCTTGTAAGAGTTGAATCGTTATGCTGGGAATTGTTAAGACATGGGTTAAACCTGCAGTATATCATAGAACGTTCTATTATCAAATAAAGTCTTCTTAGCGCCACCGAACATAACATAACGGCGCCCGCGTGTGAAAACCATGAATGCACTTTGCGGGGGAGAAATCCGCTTTTCGTGTTTGCATTAGGCCTATCCGGGAAAACATCCCACGAATGCTCGCAATTATCAGTTTGCACACAGTTTACAGAAACAAGCAGCACTGATGATGGAACACTGCCTCAATGTATGGCCATTCCAGATGCACTAACAAAGCACCGTAGTAGTAGGGTTTGATCAATAACGGATTGAAATCAAAAGTGACAAGGATATTATCTGAAGACTTTAATTCGCTACGTGCAACCATTAATGACATTCACAACGAAGTACGAAAATAACCGCCAAAATATCTTCGCATATTATACCCGACTTTCATCAAAATTGATTGCAGAGTAGATTTTTTTGTTCGCACCATAGGCAATTCATCACTGCTTGCCAACTGTACACGTCGATTACTCTCTCCACAAATCTAACAATGGTCTCTTTGAAGACCTCCTCAATTTTATGCACTATCCCATTAACAATAAGTGAAGGCATAGATGTTCTAAATTATGTGCTAAATGAGCCTCAGTGCTACCAATTACACCACTCTTGACGATAACAGTTGTCATTAGCAGTGTCAGCGTAATGTGTTTGTCTACGTTTCCCTAGGAGCGCAGTACTTGTTGGTGTAACAATGTAACAGGGTACCTTCACCATGATACCAACTGTAGCATTCCATAACTGGAGGCCTGCTGGTTGATAGAGCTACTGGGGGCATTTCAAGGGTGAGAATAGATCTGACAGCACAGCAGGCAGGTGTCAAAGTCAAAATGCAATCAACACAGCAATGCTATATTTAGAATACGCGCATGATGGAGTGATACGGCGTTTTAACACCGATTGACGCATCGGCATCATACCATGGTGCTATACCTTAGTATGATATCGTAATATGATATATTTCTGCCACATATACCAAATGATGAATCTACAGTGTTGCATTCACACGAACGTCACGATTGCATCCCATTATCTATTCCATGTGTGCAAGCGATTAACTACTTTCAGCAACATTGCTTATGTTGAAACACATTCGTTACAATTACGTTTCTTGGTGTTATCATTACAATCAATCACTTGTGCAAATTTATGTTATCAGCTTACGCAACGCGATGAATGACGTGGCTTAAGCAAAAGTCTTGTTTGAATAGTGAGCTGATCGACATCACGATTTATGGAATATGTGATAAAAAATAATAGCAGAGGTCACTTAAACAGAACTGGTGTATATAAGTACAATATTTCTTTATGTGTAGGATATTTGTCTCTACCTTTTATACTAATCTTACCTACATGCTCTGCAGCTATCATTCAGGCCACTCATAACGTTAGTCTGGTCTGGGAAAGTAATCTATCTTCGCCCAACACCTTTAACTCCTCCATACACCAATAAATATGATCGACTACTAATGACTGCTTCTTCATTCTGTTTCTGGTACAATAAGACAAGTCATCAAGTATGTATCGTATACAGGATGTAGCCGGCTTTATAAATATGCAAGTAATGTACACCACACTTCATAATCAAACTATCATCTGTAGTGCAGCACTTGCTAAGATAATAAGCACAGTTTATTGCAGGTAACTTGCACCTGCCTCAAGTAAGACCATATGTCAAAAACATTAAAAATACGTTGAATGTGATTAGGCGCTCCGTGTTAATGGAGAAGGATTCAGGAAAGGAAACAAATTGAAATCAATATACTTTTTGATATACAATGCTAAGTCAATTGGATCGATGCCATGGATATATCCGTGCCTAATCAACAACATTCTCCTGAATCAATTGCAACAAAATGATCGATGTTCATGAATTATGATTTTAATTTTGTTATATTGTGTAGTCTATTAGTTAACGTGATAGCCAATGTCCACTTGTTGCATTCCGCGCCTGGCTCGCCAATATAAACACATGTGGAGGTAGTAATTCGAATGAATGTTATATCGATCAGTGCACAATCTCCTATATTGGTAGCTGAAACATAATGATCACACATTGCATCGAATAAATCAAGACAGCCAATTGTTTATTATAACATCCGACAGGCTGTTTCGCGCATGTTGTGTCTAACTAGAATATTTAAATCAGTTCTCCTTGAACGCCGGAGAAGCAATTCTAAATCGTAAACTTAGCCATAGATTACATTTGCGAACTTTGGATGCGATTTATCGTCAGAATGTAGTGATAGAATTAAAAGTGTGCTTAATGCCTTATTTAAGATTGTAAGTGCTTTACAAGAGCTATCTGGCATTACGAGTATCAAAACATCATACTCATGAAATGCAGATGACAATCCTGTTGCACACAGTTTCCTAGCAGCACTAATAATGGCTCACTGTTAATGGCTGCTGGGCAAAACGATTCCAGATGCACAACAGTAGCATTTTTATATCAATGACGGATTGCGATCAAACCCCGTAAAAATATTTTAGAAATGCGAACATTTGCAAACTTTATCATTTGTGATGTTCTCAGCTATATTACAATAGTACCAACACAGCGAAAGTGCCTTCAATAACTGTGCCGGTCTTTCATTATATGTTACTGCATAGCAGAAGAGATTGTTGCCATGGACGATAGTGATTGGTGATCGATGTTCAGGGAACGGGTCACTGCTTGGGGCTCCAACGAGACACCGGGTCAATTTATTTGGAAGAAGTCTCGTTAACCTATGGTGATGCGGTGTTCTGCAGCAAATTGCGCCTCTTTGGTAAAATGAAGCAATTGTGACTAATTTGGATTTGCGCTCCGAGAGTCAGGAATTTTTTTCATGTCACACAAGCTTTACATTTTTCAATTGGCAATGGAACCTAAACAGTGGTGTTAAGTCATCGAAAAAACCTCATCTGATGCCATGTGAGACATGACCTTCCTCCCTAATAGGGGCGCCAAACAAGACGAATCGTAACGCTGAAGTTTGAGGCGAACATAAAGAACACGAAGTCGTGATGTTTTTAAACATGATTCCAAATGAAATCATGACAAATGATTCAATTCGAAAGAAAAGGGCTGAGTAGAAAATGCAAGCCCATTCAGTCGGAAAACAAAGCACATTTTGAGTGCGTGTCTCTAATAAACTTGAGGTGCACATCAATTTAGCAGTTGTTACCCCTAGTTTCGGTATATATACTCCCCTCAATGCTCTTGGATACAGAAAAACCGCCGCCATGCTTGGTGTTGGGCAGTTTACTGTTCTGATCGCGCAGGTCGCAGGAGTTCCCGACCTGAGTTGGGACACATACGATGAAGACATTCGGTATTCCATGAACGAGACTTTGGCTGACTTCATAACGAACGCACGGAGATACACTGAACACATGCCCATTAAGTGTCGTTACGGTATTCCATATTTTTCATTCATTAGTGTTATATATATATTATATATATATATTTATGCATACATATATAAATATATATTTATATACATATATATATATGCATATATATGTATATATGTAAATATATATATAAATGTGTATATATTTATATATATATATATATTTATATTCGATGATAATGCAGTTAACTTTACGCCATGCTTAGGTTCCAATAGTCACTGGGTTACTACTGCGTTTTTTCGGATAAACATCCCTTACCCATATGTACGAATGTGGCGGGCCTACATCAATGCTGCGTTTTCTGAAATCGAGTCACTTGGTTCGCTAAGCCCAGAAGACGTGACCGAGCCGATGCTTATAAGTTTGGGCATCGAAGTATTTTCTTCAATATTCAGCACAGCCGAGTCACCTTTACCGAGATCAGCTACAATAAAAGGGGCGTTGCCAACACATATTCCACTAAATGTACCCAGGTTAACAACAATCAACAAACCGCAATATATCTACAGATCAGTTAGGGGATTTGCTCAGGAAGCAATCGTGTTTGCGAAAGCCGCGTCATTGTACTAGGTTGGAACTCCCGTAATCAAGCTGAAAATACGACATTCATATTTACATCACAACAACGAGGTAATATGTTAATGTGTTTCATCACTGCAATGAACTGAACATTCACATGCATCTTCAAACTACCTCCTTGATTGTCATCGATTTGCTTCATGCCTGTTATGCGATTGGGCAGTCAGTCCTGTGCGGAGAAGCACCCGAAAACGAGGACGCAAATACTCTAGGTATGCTACAACACATCATCATGTCGATATTCAAATGCCCATCTTCTCAGAATTGCCTATATTCGTATCTCAAGAGTCAGTAATTAAACACAATGATGCAGATTCATCCCTGAAAACATGGCACACCTACGACAACGATGATAATTGCAACCTTGTTGAATCAACGGTGAATGGCAGCACCTGCGAATGCTTCACAACAGGATACACCGGCATCTTTAAGTACCTGGTACTGACCGTACTCTTTAAACACACAATACTTGGGTATTAACCGGCATGTACAAGTGTTCAACATAATGCCATTTGTTCTCCAGGAATTCATTTTTAAGCCGCTACCGCCCACGCCCCCCATAGAGGATGTCGATGGATTAGCAGGGCTTTTTGTAAGACATTTTGGTAATAGTAAATAAGCAATGCAAACGGCAATGCTGGGCATAATCGGGGTTATTGTTTATGTTTATTAATTGAGGACAAAGATGACTTTTGCAATGACTTGTTGATAAAGTATGCTGCTTTGAATTGTTCGGGTTTCAGGATTTTCCTTGCAGCAAGGAGCTGTTGGTTGTCGGTCATGTCTTACGCGCTCTGTCCCTGCTCTGTCTTCGCATGACATTGATCACTAATTCTTCTCTAAAGTTTGTTACAATTGTGGTGTTTTATGAGTCATGCATAATGCCTGCATAGACCCCTCGGGCAATTGAGAGTAGCTAATGAATAGCTCATTTATCTTACCTTTGCAGAAAGTTGAGAAGAAGTCGTCCTGGACAGATACTTATCCATCTCTGCGTTTCACTTATTTTACTATTTATCGTCCTCTACGCTGGTGACGCCATTGCTCATGTCACTTTGGGATGCGTTGTGGCTAACGCAAGTCGTTACTATCTCGTCATGGTGTCACTGTTGTGGAGGCCTACAATATGCACTTAATGCTTATAAAGATATATAGGAGAGTTGCTGGTTTGGTCATCAAGGCTACAGTTATATGCTGGGGCGAGTAGGATTAGTTTTCACTATAGTAATATTTACTCAATGGTGTTAATTTGCCGAAAGAATTTGCCCAATTCTAGGTTAAAAAATGTGTATTGAACAGTTCAAAGAATGGTTTACAGTAATACTAGTTTTCGACTGAGTGTCATGTTTATTCAGAAGTGTGTTTAATGCTGCTTTGGATAATGGATTGGTTTGGTTCCTCTCCTTTGACGGCTGTTATCTATAGGTCTGCCGGCAGTGCTCATACTGATTTTATTTTTGGTTGACTACTCCAGCTTCAACCCTGTCTACACTGATTGCAAATACAGGTAACTTCATGACCCATCTTTAAGGATAAATGTAACGTTGTAGGGAGCCTAATAGTTTGCTATTTCCTTATTCTTCAGGTGTAAATTGCCTACAACGACCATGTACTATGGTTGCTTGCTGCCGATGTCTGCTGTTATCATTCACAACATGGTCATATTTTTCATGGTGACACGAGTCCTGGCCGCAAAAGGCGATTCTTCCTCGCTCACAGGTATTCGCATGTTACAGCGCCACAGACAAGAAGCATTTAGCATAAACTCGTAAAATTCAATAGCGTTTTAGACTCTGAGTGTGGCAACCATTTGTAGTACACACTTGTGGTTGTGTCCTTTTCAACTGCAGAGGGACAACAGAAGACTGGTAGCCAGAAAGGCTATTGGCGGCGTCTCTGTGGCGGAGTATCTCTGCTAGCTCTCATGGGCTTCTCGTGGTTCTTCTCTGCTTTTGGGGCTATATCGTATGATGCCAGCGAAGTGCTGCAGACAACAGAGGCGGTTTTTCAGGTCACTTTATTACCATTAAAAAGTGTTCAATTTTGTCGACTACAGATCTTTAAATAAATCTGTCCACATAAACGACAATACTACTACGCAACCACTACATAATGCCGAAAAATGCAGAAGCGCTCGTGGCATTTGGAATGTAGCATTGAAGTAGGTAAAATTGGTATGTGTTTCAGATTGTTTTTATTGTATCCGTCAACGCGCAAGGTGTATTCATTTTCATTTTCCATTGCGCCCGTAATGCTGAAGTCCAGATTCTGATAACCAACCCAGGGGGCCAACAGTCATCAATTGGAAAGACCACGTCTACCTCAGACCCCAGTAGAACGAATGCTGACCAGAAGCGTGATCAGACGGGCATGGAAACTTTGGGGTCCACACCTGCTTCAAAAGAATCTTAATTACTGCAAAGGCTGCAACTGTTAATATGTGGTAAAGGTGGCCATGTATTCTGTCAAATGTCAAGATACTACGGATGCTGACCATAGCTTGCTTTCGAGGATCGACAATTGAAATGTGTGTTATTTATATTGTAAAGTTGTTATAAGTTATTGCTTATGGGGATTCTTTTGTGAATGGTATAGTATAGGAACTTGGTTTTGACCGACACCAGTCAAATATGTACGAGCAATGTGTGTCTTGGACCTCCAAACATCTCTACATAGCCCTAAATGAGTTCTGTAATGTACGTTTAACTGTTGTGTAAGCGCTGTCATTTGTTTCCGAATGTTTACTGGGTGTTCTGCTTGTTAAATTATCTTTTAAAGTGTGTTGTTGCCTTTGCGCTTGCATGGTTCACAATAAGATGAATCATCTTCAATTGCTTCTTACTTGTACTTATACAGGTAGTTTTCCTTCAGCTGTTTTGCGGCTATTGGATGAGTCCGTTAGCAAATTAGTCGCAAGCCCATGTCACAATGCGATACCAGCTGCCTTTACATACGAGTAATTTGCTCTGCCGGGTTTATCAGCATGATAAGTTCATTTGGCTAGCAGCCCGTGGTTTAACGTCAGTAGAATGCCAAGCGCTCCTGCTGAATTGGGATATCCGATAATCGTTATGGGGCAGTGATGCACTGAAATCTGGTAGCACATTTAACAAGAGTTAACATCAATACGCGATGATCAGCAGGGCGCAGAGATGAATTGGGGTCCACGCACCTGATAGGAACACTGCACTTACACATCGAAGAAGCACTTCAAAGGAATCCACATTGAATGGTCTGCGGTACGCCTCATCTGTGTGCTGTCAGAAATATCACTAGATGAACCAACGCAGAATCGGTATCTTGATGGTCTTGTCCTTACGTAGGCATGTTGTCTATCATGACGGCGGATGGAGTCTACAACATTCTAATCAATAGTTGATGAATATAAGCATGCTAAACAAATTGATTTTAGATAAGATTTATTTGTACTGTAGAATTTTATATGTTGCTTATATGTTACCCCCCCCAAACTATAAATTAACATAACCTGCTGCACTGTATACAGAATCGGCTGATTCTTCGTCAAACATTAACCAGCTGAAAATATAAGGGTCGTGCCCGTTGCTAAGTATATATCGAGTGCTATACCTGTTGTAGTGCGTTTTGTTCGATCCAACTGTCCATTTAACTCGGTTGACACATGCGCTGACGGCAAGTCTTACGACGGCAAGTTCAGCGACCATCAATATGGTACAAACACTGTTACATGACAATATGCTCTCGCTAAGCAAAATAAATACCTGATTTATTGGTAGCCAACCGGTGATTACGCCATTCTTACGAAGCATAGGATTGTTATTTAGACACCGCGTGCGCCGCACAAGTTCACGGTAGCCGTCAGCGACGAGAGACGGTAATGGGCATAATTTCACGATAGATGCAGCTGCTTATTTAATGAACGTGGCGAGTGCTGTGACCTCAAACATTTAGCCATTCGGCTGAGTTGAATGAGTTACTAAGATATATACCAATAATAGTAAGACCTTGATCTTGAACAATATTTCAATATAAACCACAGTAAAGAAATTTTATGAACATGGTATAATCAGCCACTGATGTCGACATTGATATGAAAGCCGTGACCTTAATCGATTGTAAGGACGTGCTATTTCTTCAGCGTCCTTAATATAAGTTCAAGGTCATTTCTGAATAATTTTTGTGTAAGAGCAATGGTTGCGACTACAAATATAATTAAATGTTAGGATTACCGCAGCTTGCCATTCCTAGCTCCCTAGGCGAACGTTGACCGCAAATGACCTGTAAACAACGCAATATAATGTAGTAATTTCACCAACATATGGCGCGTTCGCAGCCAGGACTGACGTCATGTACATACCTGTGATTTTGTAATTAGTTTCAGTTTGTTCCTACGAAGTTACTACCCGATTGGGTGATGATGGGACAATTATTACGATTGTAATAGCGACGGACCATTTCATGCCCATTCCGCTGTTTTATCCAATTTTCATCCTGCTGCTATTATACAAACTAAGCATGAGTTTGCCAATATCCTCGGCTACCTGGAAATCTAACCAATAAGAACGAAGACATTATCATTTTATGGCACTAACAATATATTCATGGCCAAATGAACTTGACAATTACTTAAACGATGATTGAACAAGTCGTGTGACTTTGTAACATCAGTTTTGGATGCCAAAGCTGTCATGAAAGCTTGCGTCGAGTTTCCGCAAATAAAACATTAGCCATTTTGTCAATGATTGATAGACACTGTGAGCTTGAAAAGTCATTCCAGGTCAACCACAATAAATAAAGTTGATAAGCATCGTAACATGTTTCTGGTGTCAATATGATCACGAAAGCTTTAGTCGGTATAGCAAATCAAAATATCTTCAATTGTGACAGTGACCTCGAAATAAGGTTAAGGTCTTGAGACAACCATGTAATAATCTTAGACAGGATAACATTGCCAACAATTGTGCCACGTTTTATCTGGCTAGCTTTTGATTACCTTGGGGATGGTGCATCAGTATATGCAAGTATATATGCATCCATCCAATCATCTGACAATGCATGGAAGCATTCATACAAGCTTTATCCTAGCAACTGACCTACATGTGGGCTCAGCTTAGATATCTTGAACGAGTGACTATCCGGCTTTGTTGAAGCAAGTAACTGATGCCATAAGATGTACTGGATGAAGCCTTGGAACGAACAACCTTGGTCCTGATCAGATACATAGCTTGTGCTTAATTGATCTGAAGGTTGTTTCTCACGTTTCACATCGTCTGGTTCTATTTGATGCTGAACTATAACAACAAACAAGTCACTTCTGAAAGGATCCTTGGGCGATCCGCTGGAAATAGTTCTTATGTACTTCGTATTGTGGCAAGCGTAGCGCTTGGAAACTACGCTTTGTATCCTTGGAAATGTACACACCAAATACAATGCTGTTGTCTTTGCTGCTGAAGCTGAACCAAAGACGGTAGTGCGTGTGTAGAGCAATATTCTTAAACTTCATATGTAATGCTATAAAAACATTGAAGAAAACAACTGATAATGCCGAGAATGTTTTTTCGTATGTGTAACTTTTATAGTTTCAGGGTTGAGAGATGTTTCCATTCACTGCATGTAGAATGAATGAAATGATGCTTCATTTGCAAGAGGCAAAACTTTGTTACAGTTTCACTTCAAATTCATTGAGGTGAAGATGAATATTTGGTTCTCATTTGGTGCTTCTCGACTGAAAGGATACTTTAACACATTGCTGCTTGCGCTGCTTTGCTTTTGCCTAGCAGGTAGCAGCAGAACATTTTTTAACCAGCTGCGTTATTGTTGAATGTGGTCGCTGGAACTCGCTCCATATTGGAGATGTATTACAATAAACATACACCATATGCAACCATTACTTAATAATGACCACGACATGGCTTATGAACCTGTGGAACTGAATAGATGAAGTTACTTAGTCAGCCAAATATAATCGGGCATGTCGTAAAGGGCTTGCTATTGATGTTTACGTTTGCATTCTTAACCGAATGTTGTTGATGCTAAATTAGCAGGAGTCCTCACAGCACCATGTTTACTCAACCCAAATGCCCTTGTCACCAACGCATCGGCTTAATCAAGTTAATGACTCAACTAGTTATGCAAATGGCCGAATAGATCAAAGCTGGTCCAAATATATTTCGAGGATTTGTTGATTTTGGATTCAGTGCATCTTGGTTGCTGTGTAATTCATTGGCGGTAGAATAATATCACACACGCTAGGAAATGCATGGCCAGCTTTGTGATGCGGGTAATGCTTCCACTATGTTCGTGAGTGATGGGATTTGTTGTAGCTGTTGTAGTTTCAGACGATCAATTGTATTTGTAACGAGTGATTAATGTTTCATCACAATGGAAAGTCTACATTTTGCTGTTACGTATACACATATATGAGGTAAAGTAATGATTATTTGAAATCAAAACTCATATGTACTCCGTTTATTTAAGGTGTTGCGTACTGTAAAAGCAAACTTCTACCCCCTTAATGGTGCCCTAATGGTGCCCTAATGGTGCCCTAATGGTGCCCTAATGGTGCCCTAATGGTGCCCTAATGGTGCCCTAATGGTGCCCTAATGGTGCCCTAATGGTACCCTAATGGTACCCTAATGGTGCCCTAATGGTGCCCTAATGGTGCCTTAATGGTGCCTTAATGGTGCCTTAATGGTGCCTTAATGGTGCCTTAATGGGACCCTAATGGTGCCCCAGTGCTGCCCCAGTGCTGCCCCAGTGCTTCCCCAGTGCTGCCCTAGTTCTGCCCCTGTGCTGCCCCAGTGCGGCCCCAGTGCTGCCCTAGTGCTGCCCCAGTGCTGCCCCAGTGCTGCCCCAGTGCTGCCCCAGTGCTGTCCCAGTGCTTCCCATGTGCTGCCCAAGTGCTGCCCCAGTGCTGCCCCACTGCTGTCTGCTGTACATGCTTGGTTTTATATTGCGTCATAGCAAAGCCGGAGACAAATATCATATGATGCATGGGTGCGAAAATTTACGTAAATATTCCTTAAACGATGTGATTAATATGTTATTGCTTGTATGCAGTGAATCTCTCTTATAAGGCTACATATCTTCGTCGTTGAATTAACATGGGATTGGGTAACATATATATTAACTGGCATCGTTACCGCGTTGGTACTAATAATAGAATGTCAGTGCAAAATCTAAGTGTTTCTAAAATGGTGTACACTTTGCACTCTACCGTTGCGCTGGAAATGCTTCGAGTAAAGTTGATCAAATGTAACAGCCAACATCAGCATGATAAATGATTGTCAAATAAGTAATTTGAGCAGTCAAAAGCAAAGTAAATTTAAATATATTGCGAATTCAGCTACCACACGTTCTTCTCACTACAATGACAGCTGTAGTGTGGTATGTAATAAATTTAGCAAAGAAGAAATGCATTAACCGAATCGTATTGAAAAACATTAACAGCAAAATTCATATACAATGTTTTTTTTATTTAGTTGGAGGCTGGTCAGAGTTGGAGTTGGACAAGAACCAAGTGTCTAGTAAATTATAGTTTGTTACCATGCAGCGTGGTCAGTCTTGCCCTTCGGCTTCTGCTATAATTTCGAGAGTACACTTACGTCACCGACGATCGTATATATTAGAAGCGGATGCGCCAGATTGTGTTGAGCGGTTTTGCATCGTATGTTTCGTCATAATAAAATCGAACGTCCAAAGGGCCGTAATTTTTTATTTTAGCATAGATCGTGAAGCATAATTCTCTGTTCATGTAACTGAGCAAGTCATCAACGCGTATGCAATCCTTTTTCTTTATATTTCATTATATTGCTAACATTGTTCTTAGAGATTTTATGAAAACAGGCGAGACTGAGAGATGCTAGATACATATGCGACCGTGAATCAGCAATTAAGGAAAGCCACAGCAAGAATGGACAACAAATGATTTAGGAATATGAAGAGCAAGAAAAAGAACGTTTACTGGATGATGTAGCGATGAACATATGTTCTTTATGTTTTAGTGGTCATTCAAATGACAATCACTTCCACATTTAAGCAATGAGATTGAAGTGACGGGTTTACTCCGGTGTATATGTATAACGGCACAAGAAAGCATACAGCCCAAACTTTTGTTAAGGTAACAGCAATATAATTAGCCGACACCGGTGGAAATGTAGCTTGCACGTGTTGTTCGTTAACAATGACACAGCCAACTTCCTAACACCATGCGTTTCCGTTGTACAGCAAGGCGTACCGACTTATGCTTGCGTCAACATCTAGCATTGCAATAATGTAGCCAATTAACATCCTTGTGTGCTAGCAGCTGGATGTGATATTAATGAACTGAATGGTGACAAAAAATGTCGTGATCTTCCGACCACATTTCGTGTACCTGCGTAGCATAATTGTGCATTACGACTTGAGTAGAATGCATATGTAAGCGTGTTTATATATATATATATATATATATATATATATATATATATATATATATATATATAGATATATATATATATATATATATATATATATATATATATATATATATATATATATATATATATATATATATATATAAATAATATATATATATATATATATATATATATATATATATATATATATATATCTTATATATATATATATATATATATATATATACATGTATGATAGTCAGCCATTGGTTAATTTTACGAGGCTAAACGCTATGAAAACAGCCATAATCCGTTACAAGACGGCACAATGATTATCATGCATCCGCTACGTCAAAATTACGACCATGGACTCCACCTAGAGGATTTATTGAAGGCGAAGCAAAGCACACGTGGCATGAGGGCTAAGAATAAATCGGACATGTTTTGTATTATGTTTGGCTATGGAATCGATGGTTTGATAATGTCAATTTAGATACCAGAGACGCACAGTTGGTCATAATTAAACATCGAACAATTTAAATGACGGAAATCTGAATATATGGCGGCACGAATCACCAAACAAATGTCTGCATACTCCTGCATACGCGTGCAGAGTGATTCCGAATGCAACAAGTTTGGTGGGGGGATGGGGGGGGGGGGTGGTACCTAAAATCCTCACAGGTACAGCCGAGCATGTGGTTTGACTCACAATCGCAACCAGACGCATATCTTTTTACCCTTTAAATCTCTATATCTCAAACTAGGTACATCTCTCTAGTATGTCGATAACCGCACTATCGCTAGCATTTCACAGCTGGCACTATGGCTATGGAAACCACTTGTTTTAAACCGAGTTCTGGGCAGTTCCTTAAGCTTTACAGCAGCCAGCAGGTGGTACAGAATGTACCATCTCAACCAGACGACCATATATTAAGATTTTATCCAAATGTAAACCTTAAATGTCGATAACTAAATTAGTATGGACTATCGCTAGCATTTCGACATTTTCTGTATTGGAGCCGTAACTGCCCCCTGAATAAGTAGGAAGGTTCATATATGAATTGACAAAACGACTGAGCATCGGTGTTTATCTGATCATGGCTAAGATTGTTAGTTGCTAGGCTCCTACCGGGGAACATTCTATCACCATGTGTAAGGAGGCTGTACTTGCATTCTAAAATGTTCCCGTTGTTTGCATAACTGATAGTGGTATGTTTTATTTAAGAAAAAGAAAAAGAGTATGGAAATTAAAAGTGAATGGCTTTATTGACGTAAGCACATGTGCACCATGATAAGCGGAGCTTTAAACGAACTACATACTCTATATAGTAAGTATTGATAGAAGATGGCATTCTATTATTGAATAGCAATTGAGAAGTAGCAACATCTATATTATGCTAATTATTTCCAACCTTTGGTTGAGTAGTTTATAACATGAACTCGGGCGTTGTGCGGCTCGATATGCTAGTTATCAATTCCAATCATATTACACTAAGGCTATGTGCGCTACTTAGTAATTCGAATAGTAACTACGTTTCTGCCATGCAATGAACCACAACAAATTCTTATTCCACACTCCTTGTTTGTAGAAAACAGGAAAAGTACTTGAAATGTGATCATTCCATGAACAGATTTTCCTAAGCAAAGTCCATCTTTTTATAATATATTCAGCACAAGGGCCTTTGTGGTTATTATAAATGCCAGTAAAAGTTACTAATCAGACGTTGATTTGGCTTAAAGTGAACAGATTTGTTCTGGCGTGTTCCCGATCTTTTCCGCTATATATAGTTTAAACAACACCAAAGGAAATAGAATCGCATACTGGTAATACTTCACCTTGTGTATCAACATATCATTGTGATCAGTTAATTGCTAGTCAAAAACAACACAATATAAAGTGATGCAGGCAGCTATTATATATTAACGAATCATGGGCTTGCTGTGCATTACATAGTAAGTTGAGCATACTGGTGAGTCGAAACATTACCTGTCAGTGCTCAAACATTGAGTAATTTGGTGTGCTGCTCGGAAACAATATGCCAACGCGTTGCATCCTATCCGATTTGTCCATGTTCTGTAGATTTAATTCGGACAGTATATCGTTCAGGTATGTCACACTGCGCCGATGCCAGCCGATTTCCGGAGACTCTAATAATGCGACAATAACACGTCAACAGGAATGACGTCGACAAATGTAGGACTGAATTCTGCCTCTCTTCAGTATAGCTTTCATGAGAGGTGCGACTGTGTTATAGCTGAGAAGTGCTGTTACCGCTATCCCTGGTAGGAATTACCATTAAGAAAGATCTATAGCATATACCAATCGCTAGTTCTAAGCAAATAAAAAGCATCCTAACAAACGACCAGGAACACATGGCCATCTTTACAATCCCAGGCTCCGCTAAGTGTATCGTATGAAGTACATTCAGCGAGAATACACAATCGCCGCTGGCTTGTATCCATAAATATATAATGTGTTGAAAGAATGATAACATGTTAGATGAATAATTCGTCGATGATTAGTTTGTTTATCCTCAGATAAATTCAATAAGATCCGTTGGTTTACAAGACGAAGGTGTGCGCGAGTACTACCTTTGATTGTCGGACAATGTCTAACGCCATTGTAATAGATAAGTATACAAACAAGCCGCCATGCCGGAGGTCATGCCAATCGTCTAGTCAATTATTGCTGGCAGATGAAAAAAATAAAAGAGTTGGTAAATGAAGAGAAAATTGGCAGATGCCGTCTAGTCATTGGCAACGAGATTATTCTTATTCAATAATGATATCATGATTCCTGGGGTTTTTTATGCAAAATGTGGGTTAAGTGGTTGAACTGTATGAACAAATAACCATATTCAATTTGTAAGAGGTTCCTAGACGATACAAGAATTGAATTCCCAAACGAGTTTCCCTGCGTATTTTACCTTTGTACATTCCGAGTTGGCAAAGCTCCTTTTGCCCACCAGCAACCAACAGATGCTGAGACGAAATGCATGTTTCATATCACATATCAAATAATCTCGTCAGCACTCAGACAGCCCCATTATGGGAGAGGGATGCTCTGTTCACCAACGCACATGTGCAGGAAAGTTTTTCAGGATAAAATAATCTTAATATATCTCAAACATATGAGAAAACCACTTGTTCAGCCATGGTTGTATATGATCTTTACACCGTGCTGTTTCCGATGAGTGTTTGCATAATGAAATTGCCATTCAAAAAAGTTTGGCATTATGTTTAAGAGCGCGATATTTCTTTTGTATAGGAAGTCAGACAGTTGCAAGGTTTATTCAATGCGCCGCCATGTACTCGGCCTTTGGTGTTTTGCCTGATTATGTAAGCCGTCCTCGACAATTAGGTTCTAGGTGTTGTTATTACCAATGGCTAATGCAAACCAACCGGCACAGTTGCTTGGCAGCCATCAATAATACAACGGTTTGTGCATAAATGTCCTTCGATTAATTATAGAACAAGACCAATCGAATGCAGAAACACAAAAGGGAAAGTGAGCACAAACATAGAACAATAAAGATAAATAAATAAATAAATTAACCACGAGTAAACAAACACATGACACGTTTACCATTGCACAAGTGAGCAATAAAGCATTGCATTCTGTTGACGTTGTTAACAGATACTAACACGCGCGTCATGGTAAGACCGATACAATGTAAGAGCATTATCAATACTTAACCTGTGCAAGTACAATTGTTCAAGTATTTTCTTTTGCAATAACATTGCAAACACACATTTGGTACTATAATGGGAAACAATCACGTCATGGTGTAACGTCATAGACAAATTCACAAAGCCATAATGACCAACTATTCACTTTACCCAAATACACATTCAAATTATCCGTTTATTTATCAGTTATGAGATATGCAACGAATAATGACTTATAATGACAGAAAAACCTAACAGGAATCTAATGATAATCACTTCCACAATGAGTTTTATTTAGTTTCGTAATTGGCGCCTTGGCAGACTATCATATTGATAGTTATTGCTGTCGGGTCTCTGTGATCGGATACAATTACTAATTTATATATATAATGTGGAAACGGGAAAATTGTTTGTGCTATGTGTTATCCTTTGTTGAATCAGCAATGTCAAGTTGTTTTGACCGTGTTTGTTAGAACCATCGGCAATGTATGAATGACACGGAAAGCAAAAACTCAGCCCCACTGATTGCTGACATGTAAGCTTAACTAAGCGCCAATGCAATGTGCAGTTTAGAAAAATTATTCTATATTCAGTATTCCACAATAAAACACACAGAAAACGTTATGATGACATAGGCCTGCTGTGGTTATCTGTCAGTCATTAATTGCTGCGGAGAGGACATGCTCATCGAAGCAACAAATTTTACATACTCGATCATGGATACTCGCTTTGAATCAAGGTGTTTTACAACGAATAAGGTTTATCTAGGTGGTTGACAATAAATAAGGTGAATAAAGGTCGTTGACAATAAATAAGATGAATACAGGTACTTGACAGCAAAATAGGTGAAACCTGGTCGTTGACATTCAATACAGGATGCAGGAGGTTGACAGCTAATAAGGTGAATCTAGGTGGTCGACAATAGAGGAGGCAATGAACAATATGAATCCAGGTGGTTGACAACAAATGAGTTACAACAGGTGCATAACTACTCTACTGTCGACACAGGTATCCTACACAGAGTGAGCTGCTTATATTGAGGGAAACCAATATTATATAACAAGTGGCTGCGTGTGAGTGAATCACAGGCGATTGATTACTTCCGTGTGATTTATTTCAGTTACTACCGAATATAAGCAGCCGGTGATTCTGCGACAGGTAACTGCAGGTGAGTGTATCGCCTGTTTCTGTGTCATCAGTGTGGGAGGGTTGCGGGTCAGTTCGCCACCGGGACGGTTCGCCCCCGGGTCACTTCGCCCCCGCTGGGACAGTTCGCTTCCGGGTCAGTTCGCCCCCGCTGGGACAGTTTGCCCCCGAATCAATTCGCCCTCCCTGGGACGATCCGCCCCCGGGTCAGTTCGCCCCAGGTACGATACGCCCCCTCAATGATACGCCATGTTGTACAGAAAGGAATTTATTGAATACTACATATTTCATTTAACAATGGAACAGTATTATTATGAATTTAAAGCATAATGTCTACCGTCCACCGTACCCGGATAAAGTGCAGTAAGGGCGTTTGAACTCGGCGGCTAGGGCCGTCGTCTCGGGACGATATGCCCCTTGACCAATACGCGTACAGAAGGCTGTGACCTGGTAAGCTTCCCTATTCCTTTCGATTTTGATGTATATTTGATCAATGTTGAATAAAGAGCCTGAGTCGTATTGAGTTATATGTATTTTGTGTGCGCTTTCAGTTCGTATTCCTCTATTTACAATGTATTCGTGTTTTATTTTACTGATTTTTATAAGTGATCAAATATAACATATGCTACTGCCATAAATAAAATATACCACACATGCTTCTGCTGCTCGGTTTCTGTATCGGTACGCGTATTGTTCAAGGGGTATATCGTCCCGAGACGGCGAACTGATTCTGGGGCGAACTGTCCCAGCTGGGGCGAACTGACCCGGGGGCGAACCGTCCCGGGTGTGAACTGACCCGATACCATATATGAGGTGTATAAAGTCTACTACTGAGTGTCACCTGTCTCTTCGTCATCAGTGTGGGAAGTGAAAAGTGCTACCATTGAGCGTCGCCTGTCAATGTGTCATCAGTGTGGGAGGTGTATTGAGTCTACTACTGAGTGTCGCTTGTCTCTGGGCATCAGTACGGGAGGTGTATGGAGTCTACTACTGAGTGTCGCCTGTCTCTGGGTCTTCAGTGTGGGAGGTGCATATAGTCTACCACTGAGTGTCGCCTTTCTCTACGTTAATTCATTCACTGGAAAAGTTCCCTTGTACTCTTTCTGTTGGTTCCTTGACAAGAACTCTCTTTATATACAGCAATACGGCTATTTTGTTGTCCCATTCATGCCGTGCATATGAAAGCAATGAGTGTAGAATAAGATAACACTCGGATAAACTCCACTGGGAAGCAATGGCTGTGGTCGAGGGCGGGTCGATCCCGACCTCATCTCTTATAGGTGTTCCCGTATATTACGGAAGTATATTACAGAAAGTCTTACGCCAAAATGAAAATGTCCTCCTCTAAAAGAAAACCACCTATCATATAATGGGCAGGGCTCTCGGAATTCCGAGCCTCAGGGTCAGAGGCCATCATGATTGACGGCGGACGCCAAATCGAAAAAAATGGACCCACCGACTGCAAAGATTCAATCAGTTTTGAGAGGTCAGCAGCTTCACGCCTCCCCGCGGTCGCCAGTGAAGCTATGACGCACTTGGTAATCTATATCAGCAGGTAAAAGGAAGTAAGTTGCTAGTGGTTTGGGAACGGACAGATGTTTTTCATGGGGTGATGACAACTTGTGCTCGGTTGCCGTCAACATGCCCCCTAGCGCCGAATGGGTTGATTAACATAGAACAAGCGACGCAGAGGCTGGCCATCTGGGTGAAGTGTCCTTCACGACAACTAATTTAATCAGCGTCGGGATTGCCAGCATGTCGGCCACGCGCACCTGTCCAACTCGATTCCCCGGCATCCAGATGGACTCAGCCTTCAGACGTGGAATTGCCGAGAGCTTGTTATCATTCAATGTTAACATAAAGAGTCCATGGGTAGGAAAAGCCGTGTCTGGAAAATGTTCCAATTGGTTTCCTTTGAGTTGTAAATTCCTTAACTCTTGAAGTCCCTCAAGTAGCCGTACATCAATTACACGGATCTTGTTGTATGAAACGTTAATTAGCGACAAGCCAGGTGCTTGCAGCAGGTCAGGAAATTATTCGAGCTCGTTAAACGGCAGATAAATTCGATCTAAAACAGGCATGGGGTCCGTGAATGTGAACGATGTGAGCAAGTTGTTTGACAGGTCGAGAATTTCAACGCTCGAGTTTAGTACCGCGGGCACTGTGAATTGACTGTTGCTGTAATTAGCGACAAGTAGGTCGTCGACGATGCTGAATTGTCCCTCTACTTCACACACGGAAACAAGGATGATGGCAACCAGCGACTGAACCCCAAACATCGTGACCAATATCACAAAATCACAGGTTAATATTTCTGGCGATGATGAGTACCAACAATGAATGGTCCAATGGATTGTTAAAAACCGGCAATTGGTTGTTAGAGACTGATCAGCACGAGGGAGAGGGAGGTGTAGTGGTAGTTCCTCTCGTGTGTCCTGAAATACGACCGTTGTCGGTTACCGTCGACGTTGATGTGTTTGCACCATGTCTCAAACGGAAGTTATTGGAACATACGACTAAATCGAGATATGCTATGTTGGGCATCGGAGATCGATTTGTCGTAGGGCATTCCGCCAATTGAAATAAGCCAGGAACGCATTTCCGGGTTTGCACAACCTTTTTACTGGGTTACTGCTACAAGTATGCAAAGAAGGAATTACGCAAGAGCATATTAAGATGACGTGATAACAACTCAGGATGGATCAAGGCCTCTTTGTAAGCCTCTGAAGACACAGGGGAGGTATTGGTCATTTGCATAAACATTGCCGCCAAATATACAGGTAACAACAGTGACGTATCATGCTGGTTACCACAGTAACGCGTCATACTGATAATTTCAGTAACAGGTCACAATGGTAACGACAGTTCTGTGTCATACTGATAACCACAGTAATGTGTCATACTGATAACCACTATATTGTGTCATAGTGAGCTCCACAGTAACGTGTCATACTGATAACCACAGTAACGTGTCATACTGATAACCAGAGTATTGTGTCATACTGGTAACCACAGTATTGTGTCATACTGGTAACCACAGTAACGGGTCTTACTGATAACCAGAGTATTTTCTCATACTGCTAACCACAGTACTGTGTCATACTGATAGCCACAGTAACGTGTCATACTGATAAGTTCAGTAACAGGTCTTACTGATAACCACAGTATTGTGTCATACTGGTAATTGTGTCATTCTTGTAAACACAAACACGTGTCATACTGATAACCACAGTATTGTGTCATACTGGTAACCACAGTATTGTGTCATACTGATAACCACAGTTTTATGTCAAACTGGTAACCACAGTATTGTGTCATACTGGTAACCACAGTATTGTGTCATACTGGTAACCACAGTAACGCATCATACTGATAACTTCAGTAACGTGTCATACTGATAACGATAGTATTGTGTCATACTGATTACCACAGTATTATGTCATACTGAGAACCACAGTATTGTGTCATACTGATACCCACAGTATTGTGTCGTACTGATAACCACAGTATTGTGTCATACTGATAACCACAGTAACGGGTCATACTGGTAACCACAGTTTTGTGTCATTCTTGTAGCCACAGTAACGTGTCATACTGATAACCACATTATTGTGTCATACTGATAACAACAGTATTGTGTCATACTGATAACCACAGTATTGTGTCATACCGATAACCACAGTATTGTGGAAACATTGTGCCAGACACCTATACAACCAGGTGGGATTCATTGTGACAGCCACCTAACAACCAAGTGGGAGTCATTGTGACAGGCACCTAACAACCAGGTGGGAGTCATTGTGACAGGCAACTAACAACCAGGTGGGAATCATTGTGACAGGCACCTAACAACCAAGTGGGAGTTATTGTGACAGGCACCAAACAACCAGGTGGTAATCATGGTGACAGGCACCTAACAACCAAGTGGGAGTCATTGTGACAGGCACCTAACAACCAAGTGGGTGTCATTAAGACAGGCACCTTAAAACCAGGTGGGAGTCATTGTGACTGGCACCTGAAAACCAGCCGGGAATCAGTGTGACAGGCACCTAACGAACAAGTGGAAGTCATTGCGACAGGCACCTAACAACCAGGTGAGGGAAACACGTTCTCTCAGGTTTGCTGACGCGTTTAATGACATATTTGCTGCCAATGACGTTTGATGGTTACATTGAGGAACGATAACGTTCAGAAGCAGCCCGTAATCTGGTGGGTAAATTGAAAGACGGGTCGAGTAGATCATCTATTAGTGACCTCGATAGAAAAATAACATTAAACTCGGCGTCATGAAGAACAATTCGCAATTCGATAAGAAATGCGGTGTTTATGACATAACCCACGTCGTTACAGTGGATAATCTTATTTCGCGTCATCATAGACCAATAACCAGCTGTAAATACAACGCACTTAGCCGTCAACATCTCTAGTAGCAAACTCACCTCGCCCTAAACACCTCTAGAAGCAAACTCACCTCGCCCTTCACACCTCTAGTAGCAAACTCACCTCGCCCTTAACACCTCTAGTAGCAAACTCACTTCGCCCTCAACACCCCTAGTAGCAAACTCACCTAGCCGTCAACACCCCTAGTAGCAAACTCGCCTAGCCGTCAACACCCCTAGAAGCAAACTCACCTAGCCGTCAACACCCCGAGTAGCAAACTTACCTAGCCGTTAACACCCCTAGAAGCAAACTCACCTAGCCGTCAATAACCCGAGTAGCAAACTCACCTAGCCGTCAACACCCATAATATCAAACTCATCTAGCCGTCAACACATCCCTAATAGCCAACTCACCTTACAGTCAACTCATCTAGCAGTCGACTCACCAAGCAGTCGACTTACATAGCAGTCGACTCACGTAGCAGTCTTCAAACCTAAAAGTCCACTCAGCTAGCAGTCACGTCACCTAGCCGTCAACTAACCTAGAAGTCTTCTAACCTCGCAGTCGACTCACCTAGCGGTTGCGCTCCTAGCAGCCGACACACCTAGCAGTCGACTCGAATAGAAGTCGACTCAACTAACAGTCGACTCAATGGGAAGAGGATTCACTGGGCAGTCAACTTACCTAGCAGTAGTCTAACTTAGCAGCCAACTAACCTAGCAGTCAACTCACATAGCAGCCGACTAACCTAGCAGTCTACTCACCTCGCAGTCGACTCACCTAGCAATCGACTTAAATAGCAGTCTACTAATCTAGCAGTCGGCTCAAGTAGCAGTCTACTAACCCAGCAGTCTACCAACATAGCAATCTACTAACCTATCAGTCGACACATTCAACTCACCTAGCGATCGACTTAAATAGCAGTCTACTTACCTAGCGGTCAACTCATCTAGCTGTCGACTCACTTAGCAGTCTATTCACCTCGCAGTCGACTGAACTTGCAGTTATCTCACCTAACAGTAAACTTGCCTAGCAGTCGACTTAACTAACAGTCGACTTACCTAGCATTCTACTAACCTAGCAGTGGACTTACGTAGCAGTCAATTCACTTAGCAGTCTACTAACATAGCAGTCTTCTAACCTATCAGTCGACTCCCTTAACAGTCGACTCACTTAGTAGTCGACTTACCTAGTAGTCAAGTCACCAGCAGTCTAGTCACCTAGCAATCAACTCACCTAGAAGAGGATTCATTGAGCAGTCAACTCACCTAGCAGTCAACTCACTTAGCAGTCAACTCACCTAGCAGTCAACTCACCTGGCAGTCAACTCACCTAGCAGTCAACTCCCCTGGTAGACGACACCCCTAGCAGTCGACTCACCTAGCAGTCGACTCACCTAACAGTCAACTCACCTAGCGGTCGACTCACCTAGCAGTAGACCCACTTAGCAATCGATCCACTAAAAAGTCAGCTGACCGAGCAGGCAACTTACTTGATATATAGCTCCTCTAGCTATAACTTGTGCGATGGTGAACTAACCTAGCAGTCCGTTTACCCGATGATCGACTCAATAACAGTGAGGCCCAATAGCCACCTGGTCATCAAAGTAGTACACCTCAAGGTCAATTGATGCATGCATCAGCACATAAACATCTTTCCGAGGCCGCTTTTTGCGGTCTGGAGAATTATCGGGGAGGTAATAAGAATATGAATATTGGATTATCCCATGGATTTGTAGATTTTGATCAAATAAGCTCGAGGCTGTGTTGCCAGCGTATGCCTGTAACCGGTTAATTACACTAACCGATGTTTGTGCAGTCACCATTGATGAAGTTGTTTTCTCGTATGTTTTGGTAGTCTGGATCGTGGAGTGGTTCTACCGGGTAGGACAAAGCTTGCTGACTGTTATTTGAATGTTTCAGCGGGTTCTTTACTAACTTCACTCAGCATGCTGTCAGATTGGATTAGCAGCTCAAGAAACACTCGCTCATTCATCCACACGTCCCGATCATTTGAAGGTCATCTAAAATCTTAAACAGCGCTGCTTGAAAGCTCCGGGAAACCGGGTATGAAACTAAAGCCGAGGGAGCAGTTTTGAGTTGCAGGAGGAAAACATCACTGAGCCTCTTTAGTCTGTCAACAGTCAGCCACTAGGCCACAACTGCGGAAACATACCAACTAAAAAATTTTGGGGTTTAAACCATCAACAGGGAAGTATCAAGGAAATGATTCCCCAGCTAGCCACCAGGCTACTGAGACATGGATCATGATGTTAATATTGAATTTTGTTTCGGCCATTAAAATTAGAATACATTATAATAAAAAATGTAAGAGTATTAAGCCCCAGCTAGCCACCAGGCTACAACTGTGACTTTATTATGGTGTTTGATTGGCAAACTTGATAGCTCTACAATCCGGTGATCAGCTAGCCACAAGGCTACAACTGATGCCTGGACCATGTTGCTGATATTACTTCTGATCAAACAACCGCTAAGATAAACGAACATACTGCCTCAAAATGTTTCTAGATTGAGGATGGACGATCGGGAGTGACCGCCTGAAAATGTTGAATGCGGATATATCGCTTGTATGCATCTGACTTCCACCTACCTAGTTTTTGAATGTACTGGAATGTAAGTACGCGATAAAAGTGATCAGAAAATCGATTGACACTGCAAAGAAAGACCGAGATGAGTGGACAGAATCTACGAAACTCGCATATTTTGCTACTCCACGGCGGTAAACTAGCCGTGAGGAAGGAGCCGAGGATACCGAAAGGAGCTAAGCGGCTTGTTGCCTCAGTGAAGGGAGATCAGGTGACTTGGAACTAGAGTGGGAAATGGATCCAACCAAGGAGCAATTCTTTTGTCTTCCTGGAAATTGAAACGAGACAATTTGTCAGGCACAACGTTTTGAACATGGAACATGTTGAGCTTTGAACATTATATTGAATTTGAGAGCAACAACCACCAGACAACACACCAAAATCATTATGACTGGGTCTTTTGAAGTTTGCTTGTTTATTATAGCAACGACTGATGTATTGTCTGTTTTAAACAGAATCTTTTTACGTGAGAGACAATCTCCCCAAATTTCGATACTAAGTACTATCGGGAACAGTTCCTTAAGGTTAATGTGATATTTGTCCCAGGAGGATGGCCGATTTCCTGCAAACCAATGTGTTCCACATACAGCGGCAAAACCCAGCGAACCAGATGCATCCGAGAAGCGTTTGAGGTCCTCCGAACGGGTCCAGGATTCTTCAAGGAACAAGGATATCCCGTTATAGACATGAAGGAACTCTAACCATGCTTGCATGTCTGCTCTTGACTGGGAATTAAGCCTAATTTTGTGATGAGGTTTGCTTGCCTTTACTGTCAAGTCGATTTTCCTGCGAAGGCATGACCTGGTTGAATCACTCGGGAAGCGAAGTTCAAAACCCCTATCAAGGATTGTAATTCCTGCAGAGTGACCTTTTCCGTGTTCTGAATTGCGTAATGAGAGCGACACACTTTTGCACCTTGTCCATAGGTAGTCTTGCCTGCATTGCCAATGAATCGAACTCAATGCCATTAGCAGTTAATTTTGTGTACAGAAGGACAGTTTTTTCCTGTTTGATGGGAATACCGCGACTTTTACACATGACAAGGAAACTATCGAGGTCTTTTTGCTGTTTCATTGGAGTTTTTAGGGCCGACGAAAATGAAGTCATCTAGTATATGGCTTAGACCAGAGACATTGAGTTTATTATAGGCTGCCTATTGTAAGGCAGTACTGAAGGCTTCACAATTTTTGCAAAACGTGCAGCATCCCATTGGCAAGCAGTTGTCAAAATACAGTTTTTCATTAAATTGGAAACGCAGCAGGTGTCTAACTTCGGGCTTTACTGATATAATGCGGAAAGCTTCTTCTATGTCATATTTTGCCAATGCGCAGCCTGAACCAAAAGATGGAACTAATTGAACAACATCATCAAGAGTTTCATATTGCAATGAACTGTCTTTGGGGTCTATGAAATAATTAACTGACAAAAATGGCGGCTCTAAAGAGTCGTGAATCAGCCTGAATTGGTCAACTTCTTTTTTGGGTACAACGCCTAAAGGGGAAACCACAAAGTTTGGAAAAGGAGAAGGACCATAGGGCCCCGAAATCCTGCCGAGCTGAAGCTCTTTTTGTATCATATTTTGCACAACTTGCGGTAACTGCTGAACACTTTTGTGATTTTTTGTCAATTGATTTTGTAATGGGCCTTGGTATTAAATGCTGAAACCACACCGAAAACCCTGTAAAATGTAGTGTAGAGTGAACGTGTGATACCCGGACTGGAACTGCTCCAATTGTTTAATTTTTACTGGCGTGACCACCTCTTTTTGCAGGCTGTGGGGCAATTCGGGGTTAACCGTTACCTTGACATACGGCTGGTTTATGGGGCCCCTGACACTTGTAGCAGCAATGAGTGTTTTGGAAGCGGCACTGCGTGTTGGTAAATTGACCAAATCGCTGGAAGGCCCAGCAAGTGCCTGGACGAAAGAGCTGCTGTTGCTGGCCCATACGCCCTGCACTGAACGGTTTTGAGTGGAGTGGCCTGGCCGAGGCATATTGTAGCGCGATGTATAAAGCATGAGGTCAACATGGCCCCACGTTTGGCTAGGGTCACACTGCTTTGACCACCGAAAGTTTTAGCCATTTTTGTAACTGTGGCCGTATATTTTAGCAGGCCCCCCGACGGTCGAGGCTCCTGCTCACATGCAATAGATGGAAATATCTCGAAAGCGTCAGCCCATTCCCCAATTGAGAGCAATTGCTTGGGTTTATCTTTACCATCCTGGGGTTTTTGGGGGATTGGATTGACAAGCTCCTGCAAGTGAACAAAATGCCCTTCCCATATTAGTTGTTTAGTCAGCACTGGGATGTGGCACCCAATGGAGCGGAGAGTCTAACAGGGTTTCTGGTTGGGGCCAATGCCCGGTTAACCACTTCTGATTCCTGCTGTATAATTGGCGTCGTAGGAGATGGTTGTGGTTGAGACACCACAGGCGTAGAGAATGATGGGAGTCGTCCAATACGACGCATCCTAGAATAGATGCCATTGATGAGGGTCTCCCGGTCTAGATGAAAATCTGCTGCAGGTAAATGAGGCGTACGGGGAAAAGCTGGGAAGGGGATGGCTGCAGCGACATCAGCTGCGGTGCCAGTAGAAGTAGAGGGGCCATTAGGCTTGCCCACTGTGACTGCAGAACGTCCCCGTCTGGTCCTTCGTGTTAGTGTAGAAATAAAATATGCCCCAACACAATAATTGACAACCAACTGAAGCACATAGCAGCACTGGCCGCCTAAATGCACTGCGCTGTAGACCAATAATGGTTTAAGCCAAACAATACAACAACAAACCAAGACAGTATAAATGGTGCTATGCCAGCTAAAGAAAACAGCATCAGCACACAACAACTATAATAAACTTTTAATGAGGGAAATGATATTGCTATGTCTCTCCAACTACCAACTGAACTGGTATATATATATATATATATATATATATATATATATATATATATATATATATATATATATATATATATATATATATATATATATATATATATATATATATATATATATATATATATATATTTGCATATATATATGATTATGCATATAATTATTGGTACATAAATATAAATGTATGTTTTTATATATGCATATGTACATATATGCATTGGTACACATGCAAATATATAAACATATATATGTTTTTATATATATGCATATGTACAATGTAGATTGCTACGTCCTCACTAAGTGCAAGTCAAAATGAGCCGAAGTTATTGTACAAGCGTTCTCTTTGAGTGCTGATGTATCCATGATGCACTATCCAGACACAGTATCATAAACTTATTGAGCGATTTATACATTATTGATTTACCACCTGTTCTTGGTAGTGGAACTGTCACTGCATTCCCTTTGTAACGTTTAAACAAAATATATTCGATTAGGTTCGTGTCTACTTGTGACAATTGGCGGATGTTAGGCTGGTTGCATCATTTAGTGCATGCATGCATTTTTATATCAATGGATAGGTGCACGTTAGATGCGACATATGCTCGTCAATGTAAATGCTTTACTTGAACAGATCAACAGGTATGACATTATATCTAAAACCAACGAATGCGGCAACTTGAGTATTTGAGTCTTCCTAAAATGTGTAAGCAATGTACTACACATTTACGGCTGCATTTGTAGTGCTCAGTAGCTGAAATCCTTTAGTCTCGATAATGTGAGCCATAATTAGAACAGCATACCAACAGAACATTGTGGCAACTGCGCCTCACCACAGCCAGTAAGACAACACCAACAGCTCTAGTCAAGGGATAATTGCATGTATTATGGATAGTTGCACTCGATACGTGCTTGATGTGTAGAGCGTCCTATTTAAGGCGCTAAAGTATGTAATGCAATAAAGCTCGACATTCGTTTGTACGCTTTAGCCACAAAAATGATTTCGTAAAATATAGCATCTTGTTTGTTTTTCAAAGTTGTGTTGATCGCAAATGGAAATTTGTTAATCCTTATCTGGTACCGTAATGATTAGATTTCAACACAACTGATTTGAATGTTCTAATATGACATATCATATGCATTACCAGATCTGTCCAAGTGTTATTCTTTTATCCGGTATTTGCTGCATCTATTTATCCAATCTGAGATAACACCATGTTCGTTGATTCAATGGCGAGCACATTGGTAAACAAATATCAACAAATACTAATTGATAAAATTTATAAGCTCTCTGTCTATTAGCTGCCTATATCACCTATATCTTATTTTTAATCTAACTTAAATAAGTTCTTGGTCCATAAGCCATGGGTATCACTTATACTACATTCTCAAAAAATTCTTCACAAAGTGACACTTGGTACATTCCAAATTGAACCTTGCGAAACCAATTTCTTTGTTGCGGATTAAATGTGGCGACGTGCAGAAAGGTGTACTTGTTTTGAACGTTTAAGAATCGGAAGTAACAGTTTAGGACTAACCCCGTTTGACGTACTCATCTTTTGTTAATTAGCGAAACAATAACGCAATAATAGTGCGGCGTCGTTGCTAAGTTGGTCTCGTTTGCAGCCAGTTGACGGTATTGTGATTTTGGTTTTTTTTCATTAATTGTACGTATCTTATATTGTTTTACTCCTCATGATGTAATGCATAATGTAAGCACCGATATAGCGTAGAACACTCTTTTAGTTGAGTGAGTTATGATAAATGCGTCAACATTACTGGATCACGCCTATTTGTTAGTCTAAAAACCCTGTCTTGTGGTGTAAGATACGACACACTAACATTTGCCTGGTATATATGTAAAAGACTCACCGAAATAACAAAATAGATTTCCAATGCAATTGATGCATGCAGTGTATTACAATCGACTAATACTACCGATGTCACTGCAACATGAGCAATGTATACTTTAGTAGCTACATTACACTACCATTAAACGATATTAATTATGTCCAACAATATCATTCAACAGTCATGAATTAATCATTGACTGAATAGCAGTAGTTTGCTCAATAACACGCATCGTAGGCCGAGAGGGAGATGCAAGAGAGCTGTGCCATATCTTACACACGACGCGTGTCCACTGGTTCACACATATATCAAAATGCTGGCGCTGGAGCTTTCCGCCTTCCGTCTGATGATCATGATCCGGTATGCGCTTAAAGTGTGCATTTAAATACTTTCACCAGATGCGGATATGCGTACAATTCGCTCTTTGGAAATAAACTGCAAGTGATATCGCTGTGGCTACTGCTCCTAGATACAATGAGTCAATCTTTTAATGCGTTCTAATAATCGGCTAAAACTAGCTTAGCTCCTACTACAGTTATCCGTATTACATCGATGAGGTACACAGATGCAACTGTTATCAACTTGGCTTGTCAATTTGATTTCTAGCTGCAAACATAATAAGAAAGTTTCAGCCGCTTTCATCGTAGATGAAGGGGATGTTACATAAAACCAATTGACATTATGTCAGTAGTTGGTAAGTCCCCATGTACATACATTGTCAGTAATGGATTGTAACACTAATTTACTGGACATGTGCTGCTGTTCCATTTGGATAGGTCAAAGTCAAAATTTATCCAACGCTTCGTGAAAATGCCATAAGTAAAACCACTTATTCCCGTGAGCTGCTCCATTCAGTTGGTTATGAATTGTACACGCACCATCGTGACCACCAGTGGTCAACCTCGGGGGGAGGGGGTGTTCTGTTTGAACACGTTATTTGTCCTTCCCAATTCTACACCTTTATTCCAATAACTTTGATTGTTATTTCCATTGACTCCAACCCTATGCACATTAGTGTAGTCCTTTGACTGATTCTTTGTCGATTATTTTCTGTTCGTGTCTTTCTTCCGCTTATCCTTTGGTGGTGATATTCTCTCCTTCTCTTTTATTGGTTCATACCACTGGGATGCTTTTCTGTAATACAGGGGTGATGATGCTAAGATAAGTCATTCGGCTGTGCAATCTGATTCTTCCTGTTGGACAAGATGAAATCCCTACAAGAATAAGTCAAGCGGATACAAACTTCATTATCTAACTGGAGCGATGGATAAAGTGTTAACAGTACTGACGTTGATAGCCTTTTAAATTACTTGATGCACTCCTGATATTGATCCAAACGACAGCAATACGCCTTTAGAATTTCTGCAAAGAGCCGGGTGAGTGACAGGGTCTTGGCAAAAGCTTTGTGTCGTACATTGCATGTCATCCGATGTCAATAGATCGCTCAGTGCACTCATCCAGGTTGGCAATGGTCCAACAGTATCATTGCATTAGATTATTCGATATTAATAGTACATAGGATGTATTGAATAGTTTTGATAAGGTTTACTCTCCAATTTTCACTTTACTCATGGAGGCTTCGTTAACAATATATTGCTAAATCTACATCACAATTAATCTGCCCACCAGGACATATGCGCTGGAAAATATACTGCTTAATGATAGATGGCCACACGGCGGACGGTGATATTGCATTTGCAAATTAACTGTGCCTCTGCCTACTGTGCTTGGAGTAGCAGCCAGTCGTGGTATCACATCAGCTGCGGACATTTAGTCCTTATCAGCACCCATTTTTAACACTATAATTCAACATTTCAATGCGATTTGCACCGTTTAAAATGATCAACCCTAACAGTTTGTCAAAATAATCAATGCGGAGGAGTTATTGGATATCCCAGTTATCGTATGTGAAAAACCATCACAAAAATCAAACTAATAACAATTTAAGCAGCCATTTGAGAGAAAGAGACGGGGAGTATGTAAACCAGGTGCTTAACCCATAAGGTTATATGACAAGTGTGCACAAGAAATGCTGCTGTCTGAAGTTAAATGTCCGTTGTGTCACTTTTTTTTTATTACAAGTAATAAATGTGTTCCAAACGACGGATTCTACCATGAAGAATGGCGGTAATTGCATAGTTTATAATCAACTGCCGTTATGCAAGCATTCGTATTTTCCTAGCTGCTCCCATTTTGATCTCCAACGAATGTTACCTTGAATTTGTTTAGTTAAGAATATTTTCGGGTAATATCTAGCGAATTATTTAACGATATAACCAAGCGACAGAGCACATTTTGTTCTTAACTATCTTAGATTGCTCATTTGCATTCTAAATCTTAGGTAGATTAAGGTATTTCAAATCCCAATGCTGGTGTATGTTACGTAATCTTTGACAACAATATTTGTTCAGATAGTTACACAAATGGGATTAAATTCCGGCTTCTGAATTAGCATTATGAGATGCAGAAGGTCGTGCAACGTAAGCAATATAATTGATTACTTTACGACTTGATTACCTAATCATTCACGTGTGCAGAAGAATCATGTGAAATGGGTAGAAGCACACCAAAACAATGCTGTAAAGTGCCAAATACCCACCATATGAAGACTACCTAGTTCATAAAAAGTGAATAAATATTCTGAGATCCACCCCGAATATGCCAAGGACGTTATCAATGTCGTGTATGGAAATGTTAACAGCGGTGCCACAACTCCATTTTGATACGGAAATCGTCGGTGACAGAAACAATCGAAATATATCAAACGCTTTATCTGAGAATTAATAAATACACCACCCATTTAGTTGGAAATAATTGTACGTTAATCATAAGTACATTTTATGAATAAACTTGCTGTCAGTTATATGCAAACGTTCTCCCATCAAGTAATGTAGTGGTGCCTTTAATGTAGCCTACCTGACCTTTGTCAGGTGGATAACAACGGAACATTATGCGAACCGCTCGGCTGTGTGACGAAAGTAACTATATCTATACCGCCAGGAGTGAGTTGACCCACTCAAGCGTAACCCGAAGCACTACACAGACACTAATAGAACACAAAAGCAGTATGAGTTATACTGCCAACAACACGCGAAACTACCATATGCTACTCAGGGTGGGCAAATATACAGAGGTAATCTTTTGAGAAAAAGAATATTGATCCACACAAGCCAAGTTACTAAAGAAGGGTTTTCATTTACCGCCATACCATCACTTCCCGATCGTGTTTTTTCCTTCATTATTGGCTTTGCATATAGGTCTTCTTGGTTAAACACACCACAATAAACACCAGTGGTGAAGTTTGCTGGGGTCGGCTTGAATCTCTTGTTCTTCTTCCCTAATTCGACATTTCCAGCTGTGCTTGTGTATTATCTGCGTGATGACGAGACTCCGTTACAACAATTGTACACATAATATATTTTTCATTAACCTTGACCAAGCTGATTACCAAACAAACGTCCATAAGCTGGTATTACGCAAACAAACATCTGTCCCATACACTCAAACTGCAGGTGTTGACTTCATGATGGTGACTGAAAAACGTGTGGGTAAACATGATCACTTTGTGCTCGCAGATTGACATGCGTGAGACAGGGAAGTGTTTGCTCATATTGGTTTGCTGTTGACTCAAGTCAACAAGCACTGACACATTGCTGTTAATATTTAAATGTGAGACACGTCTCAAGCTTACACCAAGTCATTGTGAATATTTGCGTTTTAACTTTGGTATTTGATATTGTAATGAAATACAACAGGCGCGCTTCGACTAAAATAATACTGCGCTCTCATGGGTGGCTTTGACTTTTCTTTTTAAATAGTCGATTGAACGCGGACAATTATAGACGCTAAAAAACCCTTCACCAAAGCAATCACGTGTCGCTTGAAGAGGTATGTTCTTGCAAGAATGATTCGGACGAGTACCAAGATACCAACCACACAACTGGTGCTAAATATTCCATTGATATTCATCACAAAACCATTTAAAATGAGGGGGACCGTTAAGGCAAAGAAGGAATGTAAAAAGAGCACTCACACATTTGCAAAATTTTAACTCAGTACCATAAACATTTGCCAAAACCTATTATCGATGTGTCTGAAGAGTTTTTATCGAAAACAAGCTGATTACAAAGCTCCAGCACCCACACTAAGAGGTTAAAAAAAAAATAGTATATATATATATATATATATATATATATATATATATATATATATATATATATATATATATATATATATATATATATATATATATATATATATATATATATATATATATATATATATATATATATATATATATATATATATATTTATATATATATATATATATATATATACATATATATATATATTCACATATATGTGTATATATATATATATGCAGATATGTATATATATATATATATATATATATATATATATATATATATATATATGTATGTAAATATATATGTATGTATATATGTATATATATATATATATATATATATACATATATATATATATATATCTATACATATTTCTATACACATATATAATATATTTTATTTATATATATATATATATATATATATATATATATATACATGACAAATATATATATATATATATATATTTATATATATATATATATATTTATATATAATATATATATATTTGTAAGCATAACTAATCTTTATATATATTCAGAAGCGCATGACGGATGAATGCAACCGACCTGAAGCAGCGCATGAGGAGGTTTGATTGGTTATTTCACCGGTGCTGCTTGTCGTGGAATAGATCGAACGTAGACGACTATAATATTTGATAGAAAAAGAGCCTGTAAGCAGAAAATCCGTGTTCCGTTAAGCCGGCCCCTTAATTTAAACGAATAAAGCTGGATCCGCTAATATTCCAATAGTCCGACGACTCGGGCCAGTGTGGCTGACATGCTGTCCGAGTCCGACCTCATTTCAAGATATAGTGCGGTGATATTTTGACCCACACAAGACTACGTCTTGTTAACTGTTTCATTGAGTTCCCCGAGACCAACATTATGTTAAATATCGTTGGCGACTGTAAGCGCACCTTTATTCAATGATATATATTACAATTTCTCTCACTGAGTTGATGTTCACAATCTCATGTGGAAGTGGTCAAGCCAGCATTCGCTTTGCGATGCTATGAATAGTAGATGATTTGACTGTGCAATTAAAACACGTATCCAGCTTCGTTGGTGCAGCTTAATGACCGCAGTGAGACTATAATGAAGGCAGCATTCTCCCAACTGCTGTTTTACAGTACATAAGTGGCGCAGTAACTGTCAAGATAGAAGATATGTGCCTGACTGTCGGCGATAGCACTTCATACTCTAGTTTAAATCATTAACTTTGTCAAGATAAAATATTAGTCTCCCAATTGCTGTTTTACGGGACATAATAGTGCAATTATTGTCAGGATACAATATGTATTTGACCGCCTGTAGGCGTCAGCATACATACCCTGTTTCAATCAATAACTTCTCGTGGACGTGGAGTATTTCGATGGTTCACCAAAAGCGGCCAGCCCGATCTTTCAATGGGACAGTTTTCTTATTATTGGTCGTTATACCACGACAATACCACTCACCTGAGAAGCTTTGAAGATCACAGTACTACTGGCTACACCCTGATTCCGATACATACACGATATTTGGAGAGTGAACGACATTTAATGACTGGAACTATTTGCGTTGTCAACGACATATTATGGCAATGTGAAATCGATTCTGGTGTCTCAAATTTGTTCAAATATGAAGAACAATTCGACTCTCTCTGTATTTGGCTTTATGTTGACAACCATAATCTTTACGATACGCTCGAGCACTACATACGCTACAGAAGGCAGAGGCGAAACAGGTAAGCTTCAATAAATGCGTTCAATTAGTTGAATAGGGAGGTGATATAGGCAACGATCGCGATATATCTCAACCATCAGTAGTATAGATGGTAGCGGTTCTGGGACAGAACCTCTTCCATGTGACTACTTCACCCCTTGGCAGCTTATACAAGATTTTTGCTCACCCTGACCTCGCTGTGCTAATACCAACGAAGAACGGAGCGCTGAAACTGCGTCGCCAAGATCGTACTCGACCAGTTTATACAAGATTTTTTCTCACCCTAGGGCGCCTCAGACCCGACACCCAAACGGGGCTGAGGGGCTTGTTTGTTGTGACCATAGGCCAGGGTGTCTACACCGTTCTCAGCTATCCACCGCTTTGAGTCAAAGGGGGAGAGAGACGCCTTGTTGATATGAAGCCTATATATTTTGTGGCAGTCACTGCGCAGCATGTTCAACCCATGTCTCAATTGCTTTTGGGTGAACAGTGACTCCACGTACTGAACCTGCCGTAGATGCTTCTTGACCACCACCTTCTTCACGCCTTTTGCCCTTTTAATCTCATCCCGGAACGACATCAAGATCGAGTACATCTTTGGGCGTAGGCCAACATACTCTTGAATAGCCACACCAGCGCACTCAGCCTTCATTTTCCCTAGCACCTTCTTGTTTACATTACTATATAGTGCATAGGAAGGATTCTAATTGCTGGTATCAAAGAGGTGGCTATCATCCTTCATGTTAGCATACACGTCGGATGTACGGATCTTTAGAAGCGAGTCTGTGTATAACAGTTTAAGGTCTCTGCCATATTTCGACTTCATTGTATTATAATAGAAGTCATACATCAAGTGCTTTGAAAGATCTAGAATGCACATGCCCACATACACCGGACGGTTTAAGACTAAACGGGTCTTGTGCATATGCAAGGCAGCAAGATCACCGTCAAACACTTTTTGTTGAGCATAGGCAGGGCTGGCCACAAGACTTAGTATTTTTTCTTTTTCCGATGAGCGCACAATCTTAACGTCCACTCGCCTCCGGAGATTCTCCATCGTTTTACCCAAGACAGAGCTGTTCATAAGTTTATAGAGATCCTTCTCAAAGTCGCTGGTGGCGGCCTTGCGCAGATCCGTATTCATCCTAATGTAAGGCTCCATCCAGGGACTCTGGTCAAAGACAAGTGCACGATGAATCTTGGTAAGTCTCATCTCCAAAGACAGATACAGCTTGAGGTTCCTGTAGTGTACCACATACTTCTCCTTGTTCCGCCGGTTGGGCACCAGCTTCTCAACTCCATTTCTGGTGCTCCCCAAAGCACCTAGGAGATCCTTCTGGTAGTCTGACAACCATTCGTTCTGTACAAGAAGCCGCTCCGGCGCTAGGGGGTTATCGTTGTGTTCAAGCAGGATACTCCAAGTCAACCTCAAGTATGTATCCAGTTTCTGCATTGTCAGGGTGGTCCTGGATCTGTAGGTTCTCAGGCTGTTCCACCCACTCAATACCTGAAGTAGGTAGGGCTTGGCTCATAGCCCACCCATACAAATTGTTGGCGTCGAGGTACTGGATATATGTCGCCGGCATTTCCTGCTCAAAGCCTTCCAAGTATGGGTTGTTTGCTTTAGCATGGCTGCGCGACACCATGCTTATCCCACCGCGCAGCCCCTTTTCAATGAAGAGGTGCTTGTCATAGTCGGTTAGAAGCTCGAGTTTCACCCCTGTGGTCTTAAGAAGCGCATTCCACGAAAGGCCAGGGCAGGTATAGTAGTGGGCCGGATCCAACCCTTACTGTTTGAGACATGTTTTGCGGAAGACGTCATACACATCAGCTAAGAGCAACACATTTGTTCGCAGGTACAGATCATGGTAGTCACCCATGTTCTTACACCCAAACACGCTCCAGACCTTCTGTGCATGGGCATAGTCTGCAGCAGATATGCCTTGCCCAGAGGGCTTGCTGTAGAACTCCTGGATCGGCGGCAGAGGGGATTCAAATTTATCCCAGCCGTCCATGAACTCATAGGGATTAATTCCCTTGCGCAGTAGCAGCCGGCGTTTCGTCTGGACAGGCTCATAATTGGCCGTGACTGCAAAGGTGTCTTGGTTGTTAGCAGACACCAGCTTATCAAGCGAGGCCAGGAGAAACTGTGCACTTTCAATGAAGTGCAACTGTCCAAGCAACAGGGAAATATATTTCTCCATGTTGTTGGGAATGCAGTTGATGTTCCCCACCACTGTGCTTGTGGCCTGCATCAAGAGATGGGAGTCATAGCCCCGCTGGTTATGGAACACCACAGGTACGGGCGTTGTTTTAGGGTTCAACCCCAGCTTTAGGTTTGCAGGCGTTGTGGGCCAGTCCTCTGTACATACCAGTTATGTGGCAGTGGTCGCAGACGGAGTCGCCCCCCAGTTCCTTTTTACACACATGACAATGGGTAGCCGCTTTACTGACTCTTTTGACCTCTCGCGTCATGCGCATGGGGACAGGCTTGGACAGAACTGCTTTGATCTTTTGCTCCTCCTGCTGCATAGCCTGTAAGAACTTCTCCACAGCATCGCTTCCTCTGTAAACCACAGGGGGTTCGGCATTACCGTCACACCGAACAACCACATAGCCATAACCACACGGCTCATGTTCCTGTGTTCGCTGAGTGTTGCTTTTGGTAGCATCAAGAGCAGGGCTAGGAAGTTTCACCGTAAGTGCCTCAAAGTTGGCGTAGATGATAAATGGAGTGGGAAGCTGCTTCTGCTAGTTCTGGAAGGATAAGATGGGTTTTTTTTCCTTCCTCTGGCATGTCTACTCGGTCGGAAGTTTGCCCTATCACCACATACTCAGGCTTGTGCTAATTGAGCAGTTTCTCTGTGATATATCCATGCAAGCATCGCTCGCAGAAGAACTCGCGGTGTTCGTATTTACTCTGATCATACAGCAAGATGTTCAGATCTTTGATCAGAGTGTAATGAAACTTTTCATCCTCCTCAATTAACATGAGGTTTATGCATGTACCAGTGTGTTTACTGATGCGGTGAACGATGGTGGCCTTCCCTTCCCAGCCAAACACGTTCAAGGCCACGTTTGCATGCTTTTATACCTTCTCAATCTGCGAGATAGGTGTTGGATATTCTACGCCTTTACCTTCCAAGAGGGTTAACATCCACTTAATGTTATAGTTCCATGGTTGCTCTTGGTGTATAGCAACCGGGAGCCGAGCCGCTAGAATAGACCATAGAAGGCAAAAGTCGCCCAGTTCTTTACGTTTATGATTGCCTTCTTTACAGCCAGCTTTCGCGGCAGTCGCAGGTAGGAGTCACCTTTCATTGGCTGGTAGTTGGCAATATCAATTTACAGAGCTGTGACCCACCTCAAATTCCCAACCTGAACATCTATTGGTCCACTACTCCAACCGCTCTTGGATATTAGCGTTACACTGGTCCAGCGGATCGTTAATATCTTCTGAGGAGAGAACCACCTGCTGCATATTACGCAATACAAGCTCAACATACTCAGTGCTACAATCATTGGTGTGCTTGGAGAGTGTTACTTTCAAGGCAAACTGACACTTGATTCCACCTAAAGAACATCATAAGGTCCGAGCCAAGATGGTGAGACTCAGGAACGTTCATCATCCATCCACGCAAATAGTTTTTTAACAGCCCACTTAGTCTTCTTGAACTCAAGACGTGCTGTGGGGACTGGGTTGCGGGGACTGGTTTGCGTGGGGCAGGGACTGGTCTATGCGGGGCAGGGACTGGTCTGCGTGGGCAGGGGTGGGGACAGGGGTGCGTGACACCCCAGCCCTTAATCTAGGAAATATCTCCTTGTATGTACGGTCAAATTCACTGCGCTTTTCAAGTGCTTGGAGTGCAACCTTAGAGCGTGGGTAAGGCAGCGTTAAACCGTGAATTGAAACATAATCGTTTTGGGCTTTACATGCTCGCTGATTATGAGGCATGTTTACTATACAAATCCATTAGTCTAAAAGGAAGTTTTTTGATACACTAAAGACAACAACTATACGTGAGCGGACTTTGACCTTGCTGACAGCACCATAGGATTTCTATTTTTATACAGTGGGAATCCCTGTTCAGAGGCGCCGGCTGCAGTCTGTTGTGAAGCAATTTTTTTCTTTTGACAAAGACGACTGTGGTTGACTTTATCAAACCCTCAATCCATACACACTCCTACCTTATTATTTTCATAACCTTCTGACAACCCTTACAAAGAACATTAACGACACCATGTTTTATCTTATATCTGTGTAAGTTACAAAACTCTCGCGTACAGGGCCTGTTTCAGGGGACTTCCTTCTCGCGTAATATCCATGGGCACTTATTGACATATCCTACCATTGTTATATCTGTAGATCTCTTTTGTCTAATTGGTAATACCGTCTGGTGGCAACTGGGTATCTGGCAGCACCACAAGCAGCTCCTCCTTACAAAGCCACGGAGCGGTCCATCCAACAAATAATATAGTACAGGATCACCAGATTTAGTGACAGAGCGTCCAATCTGGTACAGTTTGAGTGACCACACAGGGTCAGTGGCCCAAAACCGGTGGTCTTGCTCTACCTCACCAGGCAGGTAGAGGTAGCAAACGCCAAAACCAGAGGAAAGCTTTTGCTCTTTGACACCCAGTGGGCGCCCTGGTATTACTGAAGAGGGCTTGTGTGCAACTCGTTTTGCCTTTATAACATCTTTAGTTTTTTTTCCAGTCAAGCGGGTAGCCTCATTATTCATTGCAGAGACAACAGCCTGTAGTCGAGAAACTCACTCAGTAGATCGTTTTCCAGTATGCTTTACTCTACGGCATACTGGTGTCCAAAGAGCCACTCAGCCAGGGTGTGGTTAAAGCGTTCAACTATACCCTGGCCGTGATGGATATTCACACTGCCACGCCTGACTGATACTCCATGTTTTACTAGCAGCTATTTCGCTGCTCCAATATACTCCCGTCCGGGGTCGACCTGAAGTAGTTTAGTCCAATGTAGCGGTCCTCGCTTGTATATCCTCTCAAGTGCACCTGCGACCTCTTTAGCCTCTTTTGTAGTCAATGGCTCAGCCGCTTTGTAGCGTGAGGTGACATCCACCACCGCTAGGGCATAGTTGTAAGTGAGGCGCTTCTCAACGTCATGAGGAAGAAATAAGAGATCGGCTTGGTGCACCTCAATAGGCCCAGACAAAGCAAATTTTTTGTGGTCTGGGAATGTGTTTTGGCACTGGCAGATAGATTTGCCATATAGCTTGCTTTGTGAGCCACCCCCTTGGCAACTTCCTCAGAAACCCTCGCTTCTGTTGCAAGCTTCTTGATAGCTGTTATGCCTTTCCAGTAGCCCTTAGGACTATAATAGATTTTCTGCATGCGACGATCCATACAAAGTAAACGCCCAAGTCTCCAAATGACCTACTTAGCAAGCCTGTATGCAACCAGCCCGGTCGCAGCCATACCCAGCGCAAATGAACACCACCTAATGGCCTTTTTTGACCATCTGACGGCTCATAGAAGTCTGAAAGCTGCAGCTCAGAGCCCAGCGGGTCAACCGTTTTACCCGTAATCAGGGAAAACTCATTCATAGCCTCGTCCGCATCCCAAAAAGTATGCTCGGCATGTCCCTGTTGGCGCAATTGCTCATTGATGATGTATAAATGCTCAGTTTGCTTCTAGGCCCATGCTGCCTGAGCAGATTGAAGCTGCTCGTTTGCCATATCATGGCGTTTACGTACCGTGTCCACTTGGCTGCCTCGTAATTTAGAGAATGAAAAGTTGCTCCCAGAGAATACAAGGGCGTTAACAAGAGTGCCTCCAACAAGCAGCACGAGTGTGGCCATTATTTCAGTATATCAACTGGTAATATTTCTTTTTTAATTAACATATCCTTTGTGGCCATGGCTAGTGATTCATCAGCTACAGCCATAGCCAGGTCCGGTGGGGTGAAATCAAGCTTGGCATTACCTATTGAAATACCGGAAACAACTGCACCATAGTACAAAGCATTGACGAGCATTTTTTTATCAGTAATTGGTGTTGTCATCTTATTCCATATAAAAAGGATCCTTTAAATGAGAGTCCCGAGGCTTTTGTACCACAGCCTGTTTAGGGTGTGAGGCTAGTTTCTGCCTGTAGCAATACAATGCTAGTCCAAACACCCCAATGCCGCCGACAACCAAAGACGCAGCCCATGTTGGCCACGCCCACCTTTCGAGAGGCTTGCTCGTTGATATTGGCTCGACAGCTTCATCTCTAGCATCTGTAAGCGCGGCCTTAGCCTCTCAGAGCTCTCTCAGAAGCTTATTTTGATTGGCTTTCCGAGCAGCAGCACCCTGTTGTCCTGCTGCAACCCTTTTAGCGTTGTTTGTAGTCGTCACTGATGTTATCTCCACCGGTGTTGTTCCCCCTTGATTCATGTTCGTTTCTTCCATGTTTACTTACTAAATTTATTTGTCCAATTGACAGCTCTTAGTAAGCACCTGTTATAGCGGAGTTAAGCACCTGTTATAATGGAGTTAAGCACATGCTATAACGGAGTTAAGCACATCCTATAGTGCGCAAGTGGGTCTTCCTCTCCACCGGTCTCTGTTGATTCGGTGCTTGTTTTTCCAAATTTACAGTGCTTAACTGTTGTTAAAGCCGCGGTTAATGGAGCTAAAAACATGCCATAGCGATGATATTTATCACACGTGGCAGTGCTTAGCGCGTGTCCAACAAACGGGTCAATCTCGATGTCTGTAATTAGCTTTGGCTGGTGTTCTGGTGGGATTGGTAGAAACATACAAGCAATACCTGAGTATAGCTGTAGCAATGATTAACCTAGAGTGCGCGTTATGCTAGCGCCTAGCCGAGCCTCGTGTCTCACATACAGCTTTATGATCTCTTCATCAGACATTGATTCAACCTGGTCAACTGTAAGGCACTCCAAACCCAGGTACTGACGGGCCTGACCGCCGGCTATGACGCAGCAGGCCTATCTCTCTTAGATGACATATCTACATTTTCGGTGCAATTAGGTTCTGCTCCCACAGACTTTGTCTCCACTAAGCTAGTTGTGTCTTGTTCAAGAAGTCTATCAATAATGGTATCTTCGAGCTTTAAAATACTGCACCACTACCTAAATTGGTTACTGAGGCCAATATCACTTCAATTGAGAGCATATGCAGTAGGTTGATCAGTCATCAGCAGCAGTTTTGCGGGCTTGGTATTTGCTAGTAGTTGGCGTACTGTGGCACGTTCCTCCTTTGCTGGAATTACATCATTTTCTTGTAAGGCGTCTTCAAACGAGTAACGGTCCTTGGTGTGAAAGTGCACCATCCAGCGAGTCTGCTCACGTAAGTCCTTCAGCACAGAGTTGTACTTTTGGGTGAGGACCCAGACACTTTGCTGCGCATGCGGCAGCTAAAAGCCAGTTCGGATAGCATGTCTCTCGTCTTGGTTAGGGCCTTTGTTGCCGAACAGTCATCAATAATGTACAGGGTTGGCTCGCCTTTAAAACAATGGTAGAAAGCCCTCAAGTGGTCATGGAGCCGCTCCACTGGATCAACGACGAGTCCTCTGAATCATCCCACACCCATGACCGCGACTGATAGGCCTCGTTAAAATGTATGGTGAGGCAGAGGATTACAATATGTTCGAAGGCGCCAAAGAAGGGCCATTCAAGTAGGTCGAGGATGAATACGGTTTTCCCGCATCCTGTCTGCCCACAAACAATAGCCAAACTGGGACCATCAGGAAATGTAAACTTAGTAGACTGCGCTGCCGAACGTGCCATCTTTAAGGTTAAGCTGTGCATACTAACAATATACATATAGACGTTCAATGCACAGGCCGCTTCTGCTTTTTTTAGATCTGCATGGTGATACCCTCAGACGCATTCACCACGGCCCAGCCACTACCGTGCAGCTGGTCGTCATCACTCGTCCTTAAGTCGAGCCACAGAGCATACTTACTGGTTAGGTACTCTCCTAGGGACACGTCCGACAATGCCAAGTCTTTTGCAGATATTGCTACACTGGGGTCTCGTTTACTCGTTGCTACAAAGGCCTTCTTCATCTCGTCCCACTGCTGGTAGCCACGCATGCCTTGGGCATAGAGTTGGTTGGGGATGCCCTCAATGGTCACATCAACTTTTGTAATCTTTGGGATGTAGAAACGAATCTGTCTTCCTGGCGAATGAGGCGCTGGTTGGGTCGAGCAGGCACGTTTAGATTGATGTTCCACAGTGTATCTCTTGTCCGCTTCCTCGGTCTCATCCTTGTCTCCTGCCCCCATTCGTATCTTAGTTGTGTTTCTGTCATCTGATGTGTCAATTCCCTGATAATGGAGGCCCTGTCTCTCCTGTGCAGTCGGCCACAAGTCGTAGTAACAATTATACACATTGCTGTCATCAGAAGACATTACCAGAAATCTTGATTGTCATTTTCTTAACCACGGCGCGGCCCAGGTTTTGCACAACGCTGCTGTTAACATCAGCTGATGTCAGCGTGATTGTAAAGGCCAGCCGTGCTGTCCCTGGGGCAATGACGTCGTTTGCGCCTAGATTGAGGAAGCGAACCAGGAGTTGTTGGTTCTGGTCAATACTGCTTGGATTGTTTGTAATAACTACGAACTGTCGCACGCCCTTTACCCCTAGGGGTTTGCGTATTCGTCGGTGTGGGTTTAGTTTGCGCCCGTAAGTGCTTGATATGTTGAACTCTTAATCACGCTTATATCATTAACATAGTAACATGGAGTTTGATAGCACCACATATGATGACGTAGAAGAGGAGGGGGCTATGGGGGGTGAGGAATGAGACTAGCTTCATTAATGATGAGGAGACTAACCTGAGTACGACTAGTCCACCATGGGCTATTACTGAAATGTCTGCTGGGTTAACAGACGATCAGGTGGGATCCCAAGAAGAAACCAAAGTCTTAGTTACAAGTTGGGAGAAGGCAGTGTCTAAGCATGGGCTGCAGAACTCTCTGGAGTTTAGATCGTCTAAAAGAGGTGACCTTTGGGTTAGGTGGGGACAAGACTGGAAGCTTCTGACAGGAAAGAATGATCCCAACAGATTCCTCTCTCCTAGGAGTATCTTAGATTACGGTGGTACACAGATTGCTCAGGCTCTTAGGGTGACACCCGAACTATCCACAAAGGCAGCAAAAGCCCTACAAGGCGTTGACCAAGCTGCTATTAAGGCGGAAGCTGCACTTCTAGAGAAGTTAGAAATGAGCAGCCCTGAAGCTGTGACAGAACAAGGTGGTGTGGAAGAAACAAGCTTCATAGAGGGCGTTCATAATGACCTAGATACACAAACAGACAACGAACTACCACTCAGAGAGCTTATAGGGCTTAACAAGGCTATGTAGACCCAGAGGGGTGAGCTGGTCAACCACCTACCTAAGATAGCTGAGATAGAAAGGGATATAGACCGGTAAAAGGTAAAATGGCAAGCTTGGAGGAGGAAGGGAGGGGCGACAGTCGAGCATAGAAATTCCAAGCAAATCAGCTTGAAGAGCTGCAGAACCTGCAGCGTGTCCGTGTTGAGGCTGCCTCTGTAAACCAACACACGTCTGCAAACCCAAATTAACCGCATCAGGGAAACGATCAACAGACTTCTTAATGAGGACACAACGCTAGCTGAGCGTGTACGCATCCTGTTCCGGGAGCAGGGCATAACAATCGCCTCCATCCTTACTGTGATTGGATTGGCAATCACGAACCTGGTAGTTGTTTTGAGGGGTGGAGGGAGCACTAGTGCAACCCAGGCACCATCACCGAAGCCGGTGTAAAGGAATGGATTAAAAAACAGCTGAACTCCTTGGCAAACGTCCTGAAGGGCCTAGCCGGTAAGGCTCCATCGTATCATGGCTGCTTAAGTCAGCTGCAAAGGTGGCTGGCTGGATGGCAGAACATGTGTGGGCCGCAGCTCTGGCGTTGGGGGGAGTTATCTCCCTGATACTCCGGTACCTACTAAGTAACAAACCAAAGCAGAGCTAAGCCTATAGCAATTCCGCCTACAATTAGAGCGGTTTTCTCATCCTCGTGCACCCCACGCCGACCGGTCTCGGCCACGCCACTTGGAACGCCTGGAGAGGGGACTCCCATATCTGTATCTTGCGGCGGCTCAAAGCTTCCTCTATCTGGAACCACCCGAACGGAGTTGACATCAGTATTGCTGTCGATCTGCTGTTCCACAGCTGCGATTGTTGTACCCAGCAACGCTTCAAATGGCGAGGCTCATATCCGACGGAGCCATGTACAGGCCTGTTCCAAACACATAATCAACCTTTGAGGAAGCTTTCTGGGGGACGTTCTAATACTTGCGGATGGATGATGAAATGGCCACTGGGGAGTTGATGGCATCCTCGACATCAGCTTGAAATTGCTTTGGGCATCAAAAGACGTTCCAACACCTAGCATCTCTGAGCAGGTCTGAGCCTGAGCACTAAGAATAGCCCATACATAGGTCCTGATGCTGTTGTTCATACTCCAGGCCTCGTCTGCTTCAGGTCCCTAAGCTAGATGTAGAATAGCACCCATTTTCTCCTGAAAGGATTGTAGGTTGCTCACGTGGGCAAAACGTGGCTTTTTATCCTTTCCGCCTCAAAGGCCATCCGTGTAGGGTCATAACGATCGTTTCGACCAGCCACCTTGACGACACTCCCGTTACCATACACATCATGTGCATATAAGACACCAAGGCCACTATTACCGGCGGCACCTTATAAATACTGAATAGATCAGGAAACTTTGCTGTGAATGTACCACCATTGTGAACAACTTGAATTGTTTGTCGGGTTAGTTTATCTCCCGCTGAAATGGCTGGATACGCCCCACCCGTTTTATATGTCGTTTTTCTATTGAAACTAAAGGCTTGTTGATTCATAGTGCTATGTATCACACTCTGTCAAATGTTCAAAGCGGCGGCGCTGTGTCCCTTCAAAATGCTATTGACAACTCTGCGGGCGATCTATGTGTTGGCCTTAGGTCAATAACGTATACTGTGGGCTGGTACAATATCGAATCAACCGAGACCATTCAATGGCGGTCAAGAACTTCAGAAAAGGGAGGATCTGTCCAATTGCAGATTACGCAGCAGATCACGTAAATAGGTTTTGGTTTAGATGTTGATGCTCTAAATAGGGTTATAACCCTCACAATTCCTGATAATGCGGCTGCGCGCATATCAGACGGTGTGTTAAAAATGTTGGGTCTTGATGACGGTCAGGGTAGGCAATTATTCCTTCAGAAACTTACATAGGTGACCGGACCATACACTTTAGCATCTAAAACCCACTTTATGTCCACCTCGATCAAATCAGTACCACGCACAACATGTTTGATGGTGCGCCTACTACGCTTTTTGAAGTTGTGGGCCATGAGGGCTCTTTTGTGATATTATAACCACAAACATCGCTAATCCTGTGTCAAAACGTGTTACTGTCGGAGCTGTGAATGAGTTAAAGGTTCTGATAAGGGATAATAAGGGACATCTATTGAACAATCACGACGTTCCTATTTGTGTTGTTCTTCAATTTACAAGATGTCAATAAAAGCGAGTATTTATGGACCAAGGCAAAACACGGCACACTCTGGTGGTACTATGACTGGAGACCTTGAAATGAGAGAGAATAAAATCGTTCAGTTGGGAGACCCAATATCGCCTAACGATGCTGTTAATAAAAAGTATGTTGATGCACAACACGTAAACTCGCAAACAAATCACCCCATTACTATTTGGGCAGAAATAAGTGGCGCCCTCCGCATAGGATATAAGAGGTCGTTTGGTGAAGGGGGTCGAGACTCACTTGACTTAAGCTGTGGATATACCATGTTATCTAATGGTAAGATCATTCGTATGGGGTTGTCGTCTGGTGTGGGCACTAGTACTGGTTAAAAAGCGGTGTTTACTGTTATAAATGGGACAACTCAAACGGCAGGAATAAATCAGCCTGCTGACCAACGAGCTGTTGTAATATATTTAGACCAACCTTTACAGAAGGAACAAGGCAACGTAATAAACTTTTATACAGCCACTCCAAAGGGGCGACTTGTTTCAAACGACAACTGAAATCTGCTCTGGCGACTCATGTGGAAGCTGGATGAGGCTTGATGGAAGTGATCTACAATATTCGTAGGCAACAGGAATCGTTGCTGACTCAATCCAGTATGTGGATTCTCAAGGTGAATGGGACCATAGCCGTTTCTGCTCTGTACAGCGTGGTTATATTTGTGAGCAGAAGCGAATATTCCCGGATACCATGCCAGGTGAGCATGATAAGCCCCGGGAAATACAAATGCAGCCGTTAAAATGGCTAACTGTCGAGCCATCTAACATAGTTTCTATGCTCTAGTCACGCTAGCTTTCTATGAAGAAGGTACCCAGTCACTCTCTACGACAACAACAAATAAACGCATTCATCCTGAAATTCTGTATATACTGCATCTGCTGCTATGTGATGTTTGGTCATATGGGGGTGTGTTGTTAGTGATATTGAATTTTATGATAAAATGTGCCGCTGCCTAATGTGCTTGGAGTTTAACAGCCAGTCGTCGCACTTAGTCCAAATTAACACTTATCTTTGTATTTTCTTATTCAAAATTTTCATCCGATTTTTATTGGTGAAGAGGATCAAAGCCTATAGTTAGCCTAATTAATGAATAGCAGTTCAATTACGTGCGATTTAAGAGTATGCTACGACAACAATCATTCTGTAGATGGCTATCCGGAAAACATGATCTGGACCAAAAACCAGAGTTGTTATCTCCACCTAAAGGATAATGCTAACTTCACACAAGCAAAGGGTATATGCGATGGATTTGGAGCGCACCTGATGTCTATCGGCAGCGAGGAGGAGAATCAGTTTATTCTGGATGTATTCGGGTACTTCATGCTTTTTGTTACCATTATAATATAAATGCCATGGTCACCGACAACGGTTCAATATTATCATGGTATATGGTTATCCAACATGAATAGTACAATGATTGCATCGAATAATGGCGGAATGGCTCCTTATTTATCCACTTTACTCATAGAGACTTCGTTAATGTTACACTGTTAAATCCACAGGATAACCCATGGACCCATCTGGATAGGCCTGTTTCGAACGACGACTGAAATGTGCTCTGGAGGCTCATGTGGAAGCATGATGTGGCTCGATGGAAGTGATCTACGCTATTCGACGTGGGCAACAGGAATCGTTGTCAAAACTCAATCCAGTGTGTCTTCATGGATTCTCATGGTGAATGGGACACCAGGTGAGCGTGATCATGATAATGCATGTAATAAACACGTGTAGCCGTCTCAGATGACTACCCTACAAATCATACACCGCAGCTGTCTATGCTCTTATCAACATGGCTTCCTATGGGTACTGCACCCGGCCATTCTCGACGACCGCATCGGGTAAACACAATTAAGTTATTCTGTAAGTACTGCATCTGCTATTACTTGATTTATGGTTACATGACGAGCTGTAACCTATAGTTTTCCGAAATAATTAGCAACAGTTTATTGCGGATGATTTCAGAGCCTGCCACAAAGACGAGCCCCTCGCATTCATGTTCTTCTAGTATGGGCGTGTTGCATTCTTCTAGCTGGACTAATTTTGTGCAAATGTAATTCATGGAAGTGTAAAATGTGTTAAAGTTAAATAAGGGACTACTTAAAGAGCTTTGTCCTAGTATTCCTGTAATTTTTGATTTCATGCTGTCGAAGAGATAATTATTTACACTACGAGTATATCTCCGCCATGAGCGATATTATGCGTATCAGTGATACGAAGTTCTAGACATTATGCCCTTTGACTCCAATAGACAGTCACACCTAGGACATTATGAACAACTATTTGAGGGACGGGACAGAATTGGTAAACAGGTATTCTTCCTCAAGCGCCCATATGAAACACAAATGAAATGTTGTTGTCAAATGTTAAATGTCGTTTGTGTCATTTCTTTGTGATTACAGGCAGGCGATTTGAATTCAACGGCTGTTTCTACCATGAAGAATGGTGGTAATTGCATTGTTTATTCTCAACTGCCATTGGGCTAACATTTGCGTTTTGCTAGATGCTCCCATGTTGACCTTCATTTTATGCTAGCCAGAATTTTAACAAATGTTTTCGGGTAGTTTAAGCGAATGATCTACATATGTTACCGAATGCCAACGCCCGTTTTGTTTGAAATTTTATGACATAAGAATTAACCCTGTCCGTAAATATTTCCGATTGCTCATTTGCTAACCACATATTTCATAGATTGGTGTTTCAAATGACAACAATGAATGCTGTGTCGATGTTCTCACGCATTGACAACATTAGTAGTTGAGATACCTAGGTTCTGAAGTAGCATTATGCGGTGCAGAATATAGAACAACTACACCAGTATAAAAATTATCTCACGATTGGTTACCTATTCATTAACGCACATCTGCTAACATGAATGATCTCATGAAGTGAGTCAACGCACTCTGATGCAATACGTGAGGCTTAATCCACTACGCACAAATCATGCTGTAAAGGGACGTACAAGAGGGTTTTATGGGTTAGCTCCGACTATGGGTTAGTCCCATTTGTTTGTCTCCTGGTTTTATTTGTGAAAATTGATATAGCTTTGTCTGTGATGGCGTTCAGATCAAACCAGTACCTATATGATTATCGGTGTCGTCGTGGTTATCGTTGGCTCTGCCGTCGTTCTTGGTGCTGTGGTTTATTTCACAATAACACGACGTCGTATTCAATGAACAAAATATGCGGTATTGTTTACGCCGCATTACACTAGCCTCAAGCTCTATTTATTATTTCTATGAAAATCATTCAACGGTCATCGATTTATGTGATATTGTAGTGACATCAAGCTTTAGGGTTTCAATAATTGGCCAACACGAACTTGGCTCCTGCTACAAATATCCGTATTAAATTGATATTGTAAACCAAGGCCACTTTTATCAACATGGCTTTTCATTTGAGCTCTAGATTGTAGTTATATTCCTGCTGATGCATGGATTGTGATGCATCATACAAGGTGCAAAGACAATCGTCTCCTTTCACTAGGGTTGCTCAAACGTCTTTTCATGCCTGTGTGATGTTAAAATGCTCCCACTTGCGTAGATAACAACTCGTGTTCGCAGAGCCATCGATTGCGGTATAGTTGGGATCGTACCAATGACAAACAGGTGTACAGCATTTATTAGGGTGAAGTTAACATGGCGTATCATCGTCATTGCTTACATATTCGGTAGATTTGCACTCTTCAGTAAACTAATGGATTGGATTTTTAAAATTGATACTGAATGCCCAACTTAATCTCCTTCAGCTTCTAATCGACTATTCGTGAGCCATTATCCCTCAAAGTGTCATGACAGGCGGACATCGAGTCAAGTTGTGTGGTATATTACCTCCTCATATTAAGCATAAGGTATGGGCATTTAAATGGTGATGATCCGAGTAACTAGCTGTTAGCAACAGAATGAGCCGGGAATTACTATTAAGTTATTTGAACCTTGTTACGCTTCGTTTGTCTAATCGCCTACACTAAGCGTATTATGGCCGTGTTGATGTGTTAATGAGGTTGTCTTGTACGAAACATTCTGTTGTCCAAGTTATGTTACTACCTATTGACACTTTTCGTAGTCAGGAATGTCACAGGAGCCAATGAGTGCTCTGTTTATCGAGAAGTACATTATGTCTGCAAAAGCAACTCAAGCGGGATTTTTTGCTTTCATTATCACATACATATGATCGAATCCTGACAGCAACGCCCGTGAGTAGATAAATCGCATCCATCGCATTTGTTTTTTTTTATGTCAACTCGCTATAATAAACGGACGGATTAGAATGTCAAAAGCGACTTCAAACCGAGCCCGCTCCTGCAGGGGGTGCACCTGACCCGCTAGCTGAATAGTACATACCTGTGACGCGAATTTCACAGCCCAGTCTGGGCATTTGGGTGTGTGCCAATGTATCACAATCACCCCGATCCATCACCGTCAAGCTATCACCTCGTTGCTGGAAGTGACGTGCAACCCCAATATATCCATTGCCATTACTTCAAACCGGCAACAAGGCCTCGGTTAATTTTGGGGCTCTCATATTTCAAATCAGTATAGTCATCTAGTAAACGCAGCTAGGGAATGCAGTAAGGGATTGACCTATCAAGCTGGCATGAATGTCCTCATATAAATACAGCAAGAGAGATACAGCTAAACAAAACACGCTGAATACAGCTCCATCTGCAATGGTGTCCATATAAATCAAGTAAGAATATATATTTGTTGTAGTCTTCATGTATACTTTTTATTGCCGAAGTAAGCTTATTAAACTGCTGCTAATAGTGCAGCATTTAAGTCTTCATTGATAATTTAACAAAGCATAGCATATATCGAATCCCGCTGTTAATTAAATATTAAAGTACAGCAAGTACGGCATTAGTATTCGGTGTGCTGGGGATCAACTTAAGCAGGGGCGTGTTTCGCAAATGGGGCATTTATGATGATAGACAAATTCAGAAATTGCATCACTGCACATTTCAGTGGTCCGGCTTCGAAATATGTATAATTGGGAAAAAACACGTGATAGTAAGTCTTCAATCGAACATGAACACAGTTGTATAACATAAACCTATCATGTTTGATTGAACGCTATTGCTAGATACAGACTTACAAATTAACGCATCAGCATCTAAGAGATCTCGGGATACATCACTTTGCTGAAATCGCCATCTAAGGTAAAGGACTATGTGGGAGTTTATAACATTAACAGCATAACCTACTGAGACAACTGCCCACCATATCCTAGCAATCAAGGCGTACACAAATCTGTATACTGTAAGACGTCGTATAATGTGCCCTAAAGGTGTGAGTAATTTAGATCCGAACACTTTGCATAGCGAATAAGCTCATTTCTACAACTGGGATCAACACGGCACCAGGCGCGGTAATCTATTTGTTCCCGGTCTTATCAACGCTAGGTAAATCTTAACGGAGGCGATGTAATGGCCGCATTGCTAAGATGGCCTAGTGTTTACATCAAGAGCGATTCCCCATAGGATTATAGCGACAAGTACCTGTCGCCTCCATACAGCTCATTAATGGGTGCCAAAGTCAGTACCCTCCATAGACTAAGCCGCTCCTCCATACATCTCTCGAGCCATCAATCTATTCGTTCTCTTTCAAAAACGTCTTTTACCATGAGTGCTAGCCCTTTGACCCACAATGGGATGCCACATTGCCACCTACTCACTCAAACAGTCATATGTAACTACTTCAGCTGCCACGATGTTATCATGCAAGGTGTTCTTGCATTTAACTTATCTGTTCAGTTTTTACTTTTGACTCAATATACCAGTTAAGTTTCGCTGTCACTTATGTAATCACTCATCTTATGAATATGTGACTGATACGCTACTCTGATTCTCTTTCCTTGGTCGTTTTCCTCTTATATTGCAGCCAATATGCGAGGTGGGGTTACTTAGTCAGGTTCTAACAAGGCTATCTTGTGAGAGATTATATAAGCAAACGATTAAAATAATCATGGTATCTGGTGCCATTATTGGATGGTGATCACCTCCGTATAAAATCGGCATTTACATTCCAAGATGTATTAAGAGATCACTTTAATGACATAGCATTGTTCCAGTGGTTAATACTTCTCATGCTGGAGCACAGTAATTTCGGCCTTGCAGATGATTGCGGAATGGAAAATATAATGTAAACAGCCTACGTGGGCCTGACAAATCCCGGTTGCACTGATTCTTCCCCTCACTCCTTCCCTTGCCTGAGTAAAGTGTACGCTCCCATATAAAGATAACAATTTCTAGGTGTCCAGCTCAAAATCCTAGGGCAGGCATCTATTGAAAATGTAAGTCAACTGCATCATAACGGACCTTTATATGACTATTCCGGTTTTCACAATAATGGTTACAGGCGACAGGTGAGCGATAAATCATCTAACCGTTTCCTAGGTAAATGAAATGGAATTAGGTGAACTATCAGCTAGAAAATGCGAAAATCTTTGGACCACCACTACCCGGCCGTCTACATTGGGTGGAGATTTTTGCCATTGAGCTCACCTGTTCCAGAACTACTTGCGCTCACTGTGACGCATGACTTACGCTAATCCCCACTTAACCCTTCAGAGTAGGCGTTCTGCGATGTTTGATCCCAGCGCAATGCACAAATTCTCAATTCACGTATAAAACCTGGAGAGTTATTTGGTTTTATCGCAGGTTTTGTTGGTAATGAACAATTTGCACCTATAATCATGAGTGGATGTATTCAGCTGACATAGACTATCAATACGATTGCAGCAATCATGGTGGCAACATCGATGAGAACATGTCGACATGTTTATCATTAAAACGAGGCGGTAGTAGCTGCGCGCAGGCGCAGTCTAGACTATTTGAAACATGACAGTTCAAAAAGCATGGTGCGCACCTTGCGAACGGACAGCAAACATGTACCTTTTATTAACCAAAATCCTGGACATCGCATCTAGATTTTTCAAAAATCTATATTAAATGGCATTTCCCAAATTTTTCACAGGCATATGAAGATTCAAAACGGTATATACAAATATTACTGTTCGAACGGGGCTTGTCCCCACTAAGCTCAATGCAGCGAATGTTGGAGATATCCTCGTAGTGTATTACAGTCGACAAAAACGTCTAGATATAACCTTGGTGAACTAAGACCACTGTATTTTGCTGCTGTCATCACGTGACACTTAGCGAGTATCATAAAATAAATAGATGAACCCTGCAACATGTCAATGCTTCAAGCGGCTTTAATTGTTCACCATTGGGTATTTTTATCAGACTAAATAGGCTCACCGTGCCTGATGTACTTTAACGGAAAACGTTATGATACCTGTGTCAACGTTTATCCAGACCAATCTTATTTTGGCCCCTTCGAGTTCGACTTATTCATTCAAACATTAAATCTCAAAAGTTGAAGTATGAACTGTTTGCTTTTGAACCTAGGCATTGAGATTGAATAGATGGGCGTCAATGCTAATATTCAAGTAATGCTTTTCCTGCCCATTCATGTGCGTGTTGTCTTGCCGAAGTGCGCGCTCAAGCATAGAAAATAATGGACTAGATGAGTTAATGCAATAAAATCTCAGTATGAATAAAACATGGAGCTGTCGTGTCAGAGAGAGAGAATGTGTGTGTGTGTGTGTGTGTGTGTGTGTGTGTGTGTGTGTGTGTGTGTGTGTGTGTGTGTGTGTGTGTGTGTGTGTGTGTGTGTGTGTGTTTGGGTAAACAGCCTGAAACTTTTTTTGGCGTAGATTCTTTTTATTCTATATTATGGGTGTTTGATCAGGATGCTTCAATTTCCCTTGTAGATGGTTTTTTTCTCTACCCATTTCATATAGATTGTGGCTGGGGTCCGGGGCGGAGTCCAGAGGGAGGGGCGGAGTCTAGCTAACACGTAAAGAGCACATGTTCTAATATGAGAATACGAGGGCGGCTTCTATGGTGGTAAATGAAACTTTCACGACGCATGTAGGAGATCGTGACAGAGTTATATGAAGAAGGTTGATAGAGTGCAATATAACTAACCAGGGTGTGAAAGTCGCTTCACATAACGATGAGTCGCAATGTTAGAACGCCGCCATGGTTGTGGATCTGCTCCTGTAACCTTATATTCGGGATCGGGTCAACTCGTACCCAAACCAACTCGTACCTAGATCAACTCGTACCCAAACCAACTCGTACCCAAACCAACTCGTACCTAGACCAACTCGAACTCAATGTTTAAGATTAATACCGGACTTGTGTGGTTAACGTATGTACAATAACGTTGAGTATAAACATCATCAATATAAATTATTTTGATAAGCAATATTGTCGCCCTAAACAGCTAAATTACTCTCATTGCTGACGCACCATGCACCTAAAATACCCCTTAGCTCACCCGTCACAAGCGACCATAGCGCGGCATCCCAGGCTTGGCATACGGTGGCTGCGCTTGAGTAGGGTAGGGTACGGTAGGGTCTGGTAGCGTCGGGTAGTGTAGAGTAGGGTAGCGTCGGGTCGGGTAGCGTCGGGTAGGGCATCGTCGGGTAGGTTAGGGTAGCATGTATGTATGTATGTATGTTTGCATGTATGCATGTATTGTGTAGGCATGTATGTACGTATGCATGCATTATGTAATATCATTGGAATGAAGATACCAACGAATGTATAGTGCCTCACAACGGCGATGAGTGTAGGTGACTATCACGGCGGCGTACGGGTATAATTTAGACAAAATTGAACTCGGTCAGACAGCGATGTAACTGTTAAAAGTGTCTCAAATTGTTTTTAATTGTAGTCCAAATGGAACAAAGATAAAATGGAAAACATGACAGTAGAGATTTTGTTGATAATGATGATGAATGCTGTTGTGGGGTATGAAGCAATTCATTTATTCAAATCTATATTTATTGGACAAAATGTACAATTTCTATTTTATTTGTCTAATCTTGAGGTCCATCACTGTGAATGACGTAGAGTGTTAGTGCTCATATACATTTTGATTTAATTGCTAAATATTTGATAAGTGAGCAAACAACTTAGATCCTACAAATATTGTCTTGGAATTTATTGGCATGTCTTTGGTTATGTGGTAGTAAAAACTGCTATTCAATATCATAGATATCAAGTTATTAAATAGTAATATTACTAGTAATAGATTAGTTTATTATGCCTCCAAAAGTAGATAATACATTCGGCAGGAATACAATATCAGAACAAAATCTTTGATGTGTACTCATAAATGAACTCACTGAGCGACTCAAGACGTTGAGAAGGAAAACAATAAACGTCCCGCATTCACGTCGCGCGTTCACGGCTTACGTTGCGCCTTTTGATCATTAACTTGTACTTTGATCTAAGTGTGGACAATAAATCCAGAAACATGTATAATGGAACCACAAAAATCATGTTCTCTTACATCAAAGAACACAATTATATGCATGGTTTTAAAATGGCACTCTGAAATGATTTCCTGCTGTTCAGTTAGGATGAGCTTTCATGGTTTTTTTAAAAAACCAGTGCGTCAGTTTCGATGTGTGTTAGAAGTATTCTCGCGCTTATATAAGTTCATTAAATGTGTCTTATTTTGATAAGATGGGTTGATGACTGTCCAAACTCGGCGCAAATAATGTTTAATCAATCATACATATCGCATGGGAATTATGTACAGTGTCATGCATCCAACATCACATACAAAGCGAATTTTCTGCACAAGCTGGCTGTATGTATTCTGACGCTCTCCCATGTAGTAGTTTATGTTGCTGTACATATTGTTAAATTTTATGCAATATATATATATAGTATATTCTATATATATATATAATATGTATATATTAATACTGTGTGGGTGTGTGTGTGTGTTGTGTGTGTGTGTGTGTGTGTGTAATCATGGTCCGGGGTACAGAAACAAATAAATATACATATATATATATATATATAATATATATATATATATATATATATATATATATATATTGTATATATATATATATATATATTGTGGATATATATATGAAATATATGTATATATGTATGGGTATATATATGTATAGATATAGATGTATATATATATATGTATCTATATATATTTGAATGTATATATATATATATAGATAATTATGCGCATATATATATATATATAAAATATAATATATATATTTCATATATATATATATATAGATTAGATATATATATATATTATTATATATATATAATATATAGTATATTATTTATATATATATATATATTTATATGTATTATAACAATGCATATATGATGTATATATGTATATATATATATTATGTTTATAATAATATATGTAATATATATATATGTATATGTTTATAATACCTCTCCTCACCCCTCCTTTCCTGCCCGACCCGTAAAGCAACCCCACCCTACCCTACCCTACCCTACCCGACCGATGCTACCCCTACCCTACCCTACACCTACCCGACCGACACTACCCTACCCCACCTCGCTGCCCTACCCGACGCTACGCGACCCGATTCTACCCTATCCTACCCGACGCTGCCCTACCCGACGCTACCCAACCCGGTGCTACCCAACCCCAACCTACCCTACCATTACCCCCTGAACCTACCCTACCATACGCCTTGGTTGGGTACGCTCTTGACCTATAACACTCCCTATGAGGGGCCATACCGCATGCCACGCCTTGGACTCAGCGCTCTGGTCCCTTGTGACGGGCGGAGTGAGGGGCCATTTTAGTCATGGTGCGTAGGCAATGAGAGTAGTTTAGCTGTTGAGGGCGACAACATTGCTTGTCAAAATAATGGAAATTTATATTGATGATGTTTATACTCGACGTTATTGTACATTCGTGAATCTCAAGCAACTCCTGTGTTAATTTTATACCTTGTGTATGAGTTGGTCTGGGTACGAGTTGGTTTGGGTACGAGTTGACCCTAACTCCCTATATTCATCAGGTTTAACACTCATTTAATCATACTTGAGACTGTCATGTTATGAATATCGGTGTTTTGGCCATACTACCAAAATCCGTTTCATTTGTTCATCAGCTCCAATTTCAATACGGTGCCGATAAATTTTATGTGACGAATAGATAGTAATGTTGAACACTTCTATAGTGACAGAATCTATTGAATCTTGTTTAAAATTCATATTTTAAATTTCAATAATCGACAACTGCATAATAAAACATGTAAGTGACGTATTAAAGGTGGTCATTGCATTGCATTCCCTCAAGCGTAACCTGGATCTCTTTACAGATAATAGTGGCACACATAAGTACCTGATTCGAACGTTTCATTGTCACTGCCTGCAGGTGATAAAACCAAATAGATCAATAACACGCTACCAAACACAAGGGTATCTCAATGCTATCCAGGGAGAACAAATGCACTTATTTAAAAAAGTTATTTATTTTACATTTCATACATTTCCAGTCCGTTTACGCACACACGAGTTTTTACCAGAACCATAGAGATGGTTCTCTTGCATTTCTACACCCTCATTATCCCGGTCGGTGTTTTTTCTTCAGTGTTCTGCATATATGTGTTTATGGTTAAATCCATTGCTAATCGATCCATTGGCTCCATCCGGTCGCTCATCGTCATTTGCTTAGTTCATTGATTGGTTCTTCGATGTAGATTTTCTGTCCTTGTGTTTCTTTGGCTTATCCCTCTGTGACGGTTTTCTGTCCTTTTTCGATGGCTTATCACGTTTTGGGAATTTACGTCCTTCTCCCTGGTTGGTTGTTGACGTTTTTGATGGTGTTTCTGTAAGACAAGGGATTTTGTGCCACTGTCTTATTCCTGATAAACATTCCAATGCTCCAGATTGAAGCGTGGTTGGATAAGGGAAAGGAATTGATCTCTAGTTCTGATGGTTACTGAGCATTAGACTTTGGCTATCCCTCTGTGACGGTGTCCTTTTCGATGGCTTACGTTTTGAGGATTTCTGCCTTCTCCCGGTAGGCTGTGCTATGAGGGGATCTTAGATCGTTCTGTGCTATCTTATTCTTTCTGCATAAACATACACAATCAATGCAAGCCCGAGTCAAGCAGATTGAAGCTGTATTAAATTGCTAGATCCATGGATAAGGAATAGGCAGCGCCAGGTTAAATATCCTTGTAAATATCAGCTGCATACTTTTCTGTGTCAGTAACTTTGGTTACTGAGCATTAGACTTATATCAAGCTCCATAATACCAATATCAAGGCTCGATCATACCTTTCGTTCGGTAGAATAACTTGAAATGCCATAATCGGCGCAACAAACAAAGCCTTTGATGTATTTGAAAGAGTGCCGCAGTTCTCTTCGCGCCTAGAAAAACGACGAATATTTAGATACAACATGTCAATCATTTGACTAGGTCTGTGTGATAAGTATTTCTATCAATCAACCATATATGTGAGACAAGAATTTCAATCAATCGACCATGTTTAAGAGATATGCATTGCAATCAATCGACCATGTCTGTGAGATAATCATCTCAATCAATTGATCATGTCTGTGAGATACGCATGTCAAACAATCGACCATGTGTGTGAGACAAGCTTTTCAATCAATTAAGCAGGTCTGTGAGATAAGCAATTTAACATGCTTATGAAGCTAACGTGTTGACGACTTCGTCATCTTTGGTTCATGTGCCGATGAAAAGAGGTTCATGGAACTCACACAACAGAGCATAGGCACTCAAGCGATGAAACGATCCTCTTTTTTCCTTGATAATATATCAAGTCTTTGAAGTCTCGATATTATGTGCTCCGTGGACAAACTTAATTAGTTGAATAACATCCGAAATAAAAGTTTCGTTCTATCACAAGGATGGGCGTACACACTCGATATATCTCATTTTCGCTGAAAAATATACTAGCAAAACAAACGAAGTCTAGACTAGTGCAAAAAGTCGTGACTAGTTTTCAGCTCCTCCATTAATTATGTGATATATAAGCCATTAATGTCAGTTGATAACCACGCCTCTATTCAAGTCAGGTGAGCGATGAAGTCCCAGGGTTATGAAGCACACCGAACGACCTTTTGAGGGCGTAAACAGTTTAATACTTTTCTATGAAAAAAGTATTTCAGCAGCGGCCATGATCATTATAAGCTCTACTCTGAAAACGTCAGCAAGCTTCGTCCCTCTGGCCAGGCCTTGTAAATGATGAGGATATAAAAAAACATGTATATAACTTTTACATACGAATTTGGTTAGCATCGCAACTACGACATACGAGTCCAATACACGGGTGATTTAATCTTTACCCTAACCAGTAAAACACAGGGTATATAAATGCACGAAAAGCGAAACGTAGCGTGGCGAATAAGAACAGCCGATCAAGCATTACACATCGTTTTTGCTTTCAAAGGAGGTTTTGGTCGTTTATGTTATATTGCAGCAACACGGAGAAGAAAGCGTATAAACGAGTAAATGCAACTGACCAGCATCAGAGGTGGTTGGATGGATTACATCACTGGTGCTCCTAATCGTAGAAGGCTCTACAGCGGAACACATTATAGAGTCTATTGGGCTATTTCAGAATAACGGCGGTTAATAATTGGCATAAATCATAAGGCAAACAAAACTGTGCGAGCATTCAATTACTGCCTCTTCATTACGAATGCACACACTTTACTGATCGAGAAAGTTAATTAACCAAAGGCGCTAAATGGTCTTACATATTGCATAAGTTTATCACCCTAATGTTATAACTTGATTCATAACGCTGATTGATCCTTGTGACTTCTTTATCATTGTGCCCAAAGATGCATCATTTCAGTTACGTACAAAGGGTGACGTCTGTGTTGGGTGTTCTGTCATGTATGGCCAATTGTACAGCTTCCGATGTATTTACTAGAGATAATCTTGACGATGTTACCTCTAGCCCCTTGTGAATACTGTGGGACACTTCCATCCAACCACATCCAATTCCCACACGATGATCTAGCGCAGTATTCATTCGTTGGTCGATACAACCCAACTCAGAGAGGCAGCTTTCTAGTATTGCACAATAAGAAGTGTCACAATATAGACTTTAAATGGAGGTGTAAACCATTTGATGTTATCAAAAGTAACAACTGAACTGTAACCATTGTCCTTTAGTTGTAAATTAACGCCAAATTTTCAAAATCGTCAATCAACTCTATCCTTACTTTGCCCCTTTTTTATCAAACGTACCTGTTTCACCAATGCTATCTGTAGCAGCTGTAGTCGTTTAAGTTGTAGTATGGAACATGACTGTTTACATGAAGCCAATCACTGCCAGCGTCGCAGATATCTCCATGTTCATGCTAAGAAATAAGTCGTTGTCAACAGTAGAGCATACAGACCGCTATATGTAGTCCTCCTCCCAATAAGTTGTATTTTAGGGCAGAAGGCAGTAACAAACTCATACTATGATTTTCAATGCTCTCTCCGAGCTGTGGTATGACTTTGAAATGAATTAAAGCTGAATGCCCTACTTGCGGGGTCTATATTTAGAACTGTGGGAATACCCTACGTCGGTCAGGTGTAGTTATCGATTCCATCCATGCTATGCTGCCGCATACAGTCGGGCGAACAAACTGGCAATTTTGATACGCGAGGTTTTGGTTACGAGGCTTATTGTCCTTCATAACCCTATTTCGTAGGCTTTCTGATTTGCAATTGTCTCGTTTATCACTCGCAGTAGGCTTACTAATTGAATGAAATGACAGATAGGAAGAAAATCCCCCACCCATCGGCTCCTGTCATTTAAATCCTGTTTATAACTCGATCGATTTGTTTCGATGGCTCTGGCATATGCAATGAAACAGCGCGTCGCATGAGCCAATAAATTCCTCAATTTGATGACGGCTATTTGCATTCATGGGAACACATAGTTTAACCAGCTGCTTCTGTGAGCATGCAGAATCTTAATCTTACAGTGACCAATGGCGACGCCATTGAATAAACTGTTTTGCCCTGCTCATTAAGTCATTGATGATGAATAACACTATTGTTATGAATTATTAGTAAGGGTAGGATGCCGAAAGACTTGCAAAGACATCTCGTTCTTCAACTTAAACGACAACATGCAAGTAGGTTGGTCAGGCTTCAGCAGCAGCTTTGCGTGCTTGGTCTCTGCAAGTAGCTGGCGTACTGCGGCACGTTCCTTCCTTGTCGGTATCGCATCATTCTCACACAGTGCATCTTCAAACAAGTCACGGTTCTTGGTGTGAAAGAGCACAACCTGGGGGTCTACTCCCGTAGGTCCTTTAACTGAGAGTTGTACTTTGGGGTGAAGATCCAGATACTTTGCTGCGCATGGCGGCCGCTAAAGGCCAGTTCCGGTAGCATGTAATTTTCCTGGGTCAGTGCGTTTGTAGCCGAGCAGTCGTCAATAATGTACAGGGTAGCCTTGCCCTTAAACCTATGGTACTAAGCCTTCAAGTAGTCATGGAGCAGCTCCCCTGGATCAACCACGTACACCTCTGAGTCAGACCACACCAATGGCCGTGATTGATAGGGTGATTGCGGATTATGCGGTCCAGCTCTAATTGGGTGACCATGTCATACTCAGAGCAGATGCCATCGTTTATGTAGCTGGCGTTGGAGTAAATCACACGACTGTAATTGTTGAATGTGAGCTCGTATTCAAAATGTTGCCAACCCACTCTTGTAGAAGGGTATGTGGCCCTTGAAGAGTTCGATGTCCAGCGGAATATAATACCGGCTGCCAAAGGTGTCAGCTATGGCCTTATCCTCAACCACACATTTATCCTTATCTCCTGCCCTGTGTGTAGATGCCCTTGATCTGGTAATTATCTCTCCGTAACAGCGGTACACATCACTGTCACCAATAGACATGGCCTTGTTGCCAGAAAACATGATTGTCGTTTTCTTAACCACGGCACGCCCCGGGTTTTGTTCAACGCTGCGGTTGTCATCTATCAAGGTCAGCGTGATTGTAAAAAACAGCTGGGCAGTCCCCAAAACAATGTCCTCTTCTATACCCAGGTAGGGAAGTGGACCAGCAGTTGTTGGTTTTGGACAATACTGCTCGGGTTGTTAGTAATAACAACAGACTACTGCATGCCTTTCACACTGACGGGCTTAAATATCCTGCGATTCGGATTTACCTTGCAGCCTTAAGTACTCGTCTTGTTGACAGTTGAACTGTAACAAATATATCTTTAATGCAGTCATATGGATTAGGAGAACCCAGATGCTAATGGATCCGGGAGACACTGCCATGTTGTCGGAGGGTCCGATGGACATTGAGAGGGAAAACACTATACCACAGGGAGAGCAGCTCGTTGTAGGCACCGTCAATAACTATTCCAATGGATTAGTTGAACTTGGTCACACATCGACCCTCCGCGGTTATACAAAATTTAAGCAAGTTGGAGGAGAGTTGCGTTTACGGACTACCCTGAGATAAGGATCGCCAATTCTTGCACCAGAAGCTTTTTAGCGCTTATAATAGGTCAGACTGGCGGGGTGAATGCCGTCCGTGATGGTTTGGGGTTCACAATGTGGACCCAACAAGCTTTATCACAAAAAGTAGTCGCAGCCCTAAGAGGCGTTTGCCTAGCATCAGCTAAAGCCATAGAGAAATTAGAAACGAGCTGCCTCAACATTTTGACAGAGCAAGGTGGCACGGAAGAAGAAACAAGCTTCATGGCCCTTTATAACGCCATAAAAGGCATTGATACACATACAAATGGGCTGATACTAAGTGAATTTATAGGACTTGCCAAGACTATGCAAACAAAGAGAGGAGAGCTTGTCAATACCCTAGTACTGATGAGCAAAATAGACAAGTATAAAGACAAGTCTAGAAACCGCCCATGTAAATCGCTGCCGACCCTAACAAGCCGCTTTAGAGAAACAATCTACTGATTTCTAACCAGGGACACAACACTTGCTGAGTGAGTGCGCACACTGTTCCGCGAGTAAGGGGTTAAAATCGCCTACATCCTCAGATTTGTCCCGTATGTAAGTAATCCAGGCATTCATTACACCCGCTGAATCTTACTTTGTTCAATCAACATGTAGCAAGCCACCCTGGAAAACGAATCCGTTTGTTGGTTGTGTAAACACATGTCTTGCCGCTTCGTACGTGTTAGGATTTCCGTAATCAGTGATTGACCTGTGCCCCGGCAAAATGCTATTGCTTGACCACCTAAGAGCCTGTGGCCTTATCGATCGAATTATCTGCTAGTCACTATGCCTAACCAGTATTCTAGCAATATTAATACATACATCAGTCACTATTGGTCTCTTATGTCAATCAATGTGCATAGCTTACCATCATATTTCGGCCCCGTTATTTGCTCACCATATGCTTACGAATAAAGGCATAAGTAAATTACAAACATTAGACACAGTCTTCACCAAATCAGGTTTAGTTCAATTCTTGAATATTAAATGATGTCGCCACAAAAAAAAAAGCGTTTATTGCATTAAAACATGGACACATGTATAGCAGGGCCAAAAACGACATGGAGATATCAATAAGTTTTCTCATCTTCTTTGCACAGAAATACATTTTCAACCACAAAAATCTAACAGTGACAGGACAACACTTAAGACGTGACGAGACAGCAAAGTGTTTGCAATTAACTGACATGATTACACAGTTTCAAGAGAACATATCGAACTGTATAAGTATGGGTTCGACATTTGCATAGAAAGAATTGGTCTCATGTTGGGTGTCGGCAAACAGGGGTACTTGCAGGCGAGAGTATTCCGGGTACTTGCATCAACGTCGCCCACTGTTACGCTGAAGGTATTAAATTGCACAGCCATCGGATACAAGTATAATATAACATAGTTTAATATAGGTTAGTAGGTCGGCAAAACATGCCCTCGTCTTCATGTTGTCACCGCATTCTTCATTATATGCATCACGATTACGAGTTATTGCGTTTCAAACTGGCTTGACCAAAAAGACGCACGTTACTCTTTTAAATGCACCAGCCCTCGTAATAAGGACGGTCACGTTACCAAAAAACATACCCAGTCCTGTGCTTATCACCAGCTCCCTTTCTCAAAGGTATTAGTAACTTGGTACATAAACTTATGTGGTTGCAACTGTGTCGTAAAAAACTCCAACGCGGCAATATCGAAATTTAAATCAGAAATGCACTTGCTTAAGCTAAGGGAATATTCGGTGCACGATAAATAAAATGTGGCATGGACAATTGATACAGCCGAGCACAATTGTTTTTTTTATTTCAAAAGCGATTGTATCTCAAGGCCCGGGTCGTCCACGCAATAATGAAACTGATGAAATGAACAATATGAAGCAATTGTATAGACGAGCAAATGTAACTGACCAGCATCAGAGGAGGATGGATGGATTATGTCACTGGTGCTCCTTATTGTTGAAGGCTCTGCACATATAAAAGAGTAGATTGGGCTACTACAGTATAATGGCGGTTAATAATTGACAAAAAGCACAGGGCAAACAAATTTAATAAGCAATTATTTGCTGCCTGAACACTCTGCATTTACACACACACGCCTGACTAACGGAACAAGTTGACTAGCACGTTGCTCCTAGTGGTCCGTCATACTACAAGCGTTGATGGAGATTGATACGTGCGAAAGCATTATAATCGCCCAAAGAGCCATCACGTCAAGTCTGCACAATAGGCGACGGCTTTGTTGGATATTCTGTCATTTATGGTCAATTGTACTGCTTCCCATGCATAGCTAGAGATAATCGTAACGATGTTTACCTTGGCTTGTGCTCGAAAATATACGCTTCTGCTCACAGACATAAGCACGCGCCACGGAGCACGAACGACCATGGTCCCAATGACCTTCTGAATCCATGTAAGCACATTGGTTGTCGGTTTTTGAAGCACCTTCAGCCCATTTTGAATACTGTGGGACACTACCATCCAGCCACTTCCAGTTCCCACACGATGATCCAGCGCAGTATTCATTCGTTGGTCGAAGCAACCCCATCCAGATAGGCATATGTCTGGTATTGCACAATATGTAGTGTCACACAACATACATAACTTGAGGTGCAAACCATTTGATGCTATTGAAAGCAACAACTGAACTGTTACCATTGTCCTTTAAACGATTATACAATTGATTATTAGCAGGTTATGATGTGCAAATAAAGAACATTATGTACCCGGTAAAACCCTGTATGTATTCATTCTCCATCCCACTGCCGATAATCAACAGGTGCGACCGCCGTTCTTGGCAGCTTTTATTTGCCTGGGTAAAGTTAAGGGGGTCCGTCAAGAGGAGATAACAACTCTGGTTCTCGGGAGTCCAGGTCTTGTTCACCGGACAGCCGTCTATTGAATACAATTGAAAACAGAATGCAATGGGAAAATGCCCATTGTTGACTAGAAAGTAATGGAATCTTAAAGACATTTCCGACAAGTTTTTGTTGAGACAGGCAGGCAAAGAGAATGGAATTCGAGAAAAGCTACATAAATACGAGATCCATGCAAGCATAAGTGTGACGGCATTACAATCATTTGCCACGGGAGAATTCATCGTCACAACTGAACAATATCAATAACAAATCATCCATTATAGTGATAATCATAGTGAGTTTAGGTGTTTATTTTTGCTGAGTTAGAGAAATTAAGTGACGCTAGCTTGACTCATTTTACCTATTATTAAAAGGTATGATTAGTAGATCGTATGCAAATGGTGAATAGGATTTGTCACAATTACTCTATGTAAGTGTCGTTTCGCTGTTATCTTATGAAAGAAGCAGCATTGCTGAAATTTCCGATTATGCACATTTGGTTACTAGTTTTATATAACATAGCATAATATAGAATAGTTGGTCGGCAAAGCATGCCCTCATCTACATGTTGTCACCGACATTCTTCATTGTATGTATCACGATTATGAGTGGAATCGTTCATTCCGGATTGACCAAAAAGACGCACTTTACTCTTTTATATGCACCAGCTCTCGTAATTAGGACGATCACGTTACCAAAAGACTTACCCAAACCTGTGCTTATCACCAGCACCCTTTCTCAAAGGTATTAGTAACTTGGCACATAAAGTTATGTTGTTGATATTGCTACTATGTCGTAAAAAAAAAGTCCAACGCGGCAATGTCGAAATTTAAATCAGAAATGCACTTGCTTAAGCTAAGAGAATATTCGGTGCACGATAAATAAAATGTGGCATGGACAATTGATACAGCCGAGCACAATTGTTTTTTTTATTTCAAAAGCGATTGTATCTCAAGGCCCGGGTCGTCCACGCAATAATGAAACTGATGAAATGAACAATATGAAGCAATTGTATAGACGAGCAAATGTAACTGACCAGCATCAGAGGAGGATGGATGGATTATGTCACTGGTGCTCCTATTGTTGAAGGCTCTGCACATATAAAAGAGTAGATTGGGCTACTACAGTATAATGGCGGTTAATAATACATTGACAAAAAGCACAGGGCAAACAAATTTAATAAGCAATTATTTGCTGCCTGAACACTCTGCATTTACACACACACGCCTGACTAACGGAACAAGTTGACTAGCACGTTGCTCCTAGTGGTCCGTCATACTACAAGCGTTGATGGAGATTGATACGTGCAAAAGCATTATAATCGCCCAAAGAGGCATCACGTCAAGTCTGCACAATAGGCGACGGCTTTGTTGGATATTCTGTCATTTATGGTCAATTGTACTGCTTCCCATGCATAGCTAGAGATAATCGTAACGATGTTTACCTTGGCTTGTGCTCGAAAATATACGCTTCTGCTCACAGACATAAGCACGCGCCTCGGAGCACGAACGACCATGGTCCCAATGACCTTCTGAATCCATGTAAGCACATTGGTTGTCGGTTTTTGAAGCACCTTCAGCCCATTTTGAATACTGTGGGACACTACCATCCAGCCACTTCCAGTTCCCACACGATGATCCAGCGCAGTATTCATTCGTTGGTCGAAGCAACCCCATCCAGATAGGCATATGTCTGGTATTGCACAATATGTAGTGTCACACAACATACATAACTTGAGGTGCAAACCATTTGATGCTATTGAAAGCAACAACTGAACTGTTACCATTGTTCTTTAAACGATTATACAATTGATTATTAGCAGGTTATGATGTGCAAATAAAGAACATTATGTACCCGGTAAAACCCTGTATGTATTCATTCTCCATCCCACTGCCGATAATCAACAGGTGCGACCGCCGTTCTTGGCAGCTTTTATTTGCCTGGGTAAAGTTAAGGGGGTCCGTCAAGAGGAGATAACAACTCTGGTTCTCGGGAGTCCAGGTCTTGTTCACCGGACAGCCGTCTATTGAATACAATTGAAAACAGAATGCAATGGGAAAATGCCCATTGTTGACTAGAAAGTAATGGAATCTTAAAGACATTTCCGACAAGTTTTTGTTGAGACAGGCAAAGAGAATGGAATTCGAGAAAAGCTACATAAATACGAGATCCATGCAAGCATAAGTGTGACGGCATTACAATCATTTGCCACGGGAGAATTCATCGTCACAACTGAACAATATCAATAACAAATCATCCATTATAGTGATAATCATAGTGAGTTTAGGTGTTTATTTTTGCTGAGTTAGAGAAATTAAGTTACGCTAGCTTGACTCATTTCACCTATTATTAAAAGGTATGATTAGTAGATCGTATGCAGATGGTGAATAGGATTTGTCACAATTACTCTATGTAAGTGTCGTTTCGCTGTTATCTTATAAAGAAGCAGCATTGCTGAAATTTCCGATTATGCACATTTGGTTACTAGTTTTATATAACATAGCATAATATAGAATAGTTGGTCGGCAAAGCATGCCCTCATCTACATGTTGTCACCGACATTCTTCATTGTATGTATCACGATTATGAGTGGAATCGTTCATTCCGGATTGACCAAAAAGACGCACTTTACTCTTTTATATGCACCAGCTCTCGTAATTAGGACGATCACGTTACCAAAAGACTTACCCAGTCCTGTGCTTATCACCAGCACCCTTTCTCAAAGGTATTAGTAACTTGGCACATAAAGTTATGTTGTTGATATTGCTACTATGTCGTAAAAAAAAAGTCCAACGCGGCAATGTCGAAATTTAAATCAGAAATGCACTTGCTTAAGCTAAGAGAATATTCGGTGCACGATAAATAAAATGTGGCATGGACAATTGATACAGCCGAGCACAATTGTTTTTTTTTATTTCAAAAGCGATTGTATCTCAAGGCCCGGGTCGTCCACGCAATAATGAAACTGATGAAATGAACAATATGAAGCAATTGTATAGACGAGCAAATGTAACTGACCAGCATCAGAGGAGGATGGATGGATTATGTCACTGGTGCTCCTTATTGTTGAAGGCTCTGCACATATAAAAGAGTAGATTGGGCTACTACAGTATAATGGCGGTTAATAATTGACAAAAAGCACAGGGCAAACAAATTTAATAAGCAATTATTTGCTGCCTGAACACTCTGCATTTACACACACACGCCTGACTAACGGAACAAGTTGACTAGCACGTTGCTCCTAGTGGTCCGTCATACTACAAGCGTTGATGGAGATTGATACGTGCAAAGCATTATAATCGCCCAAAGAGCCATCACGTCAAGTCTGCACAATAGGCGACGGCTTTGTTGGATATTCTGTCATTTATGGTCAATTGTACTGCTTCCCATGCATAGCTAGAGATAATCGTAACGATGTTTACCTTGGCTTGTGCTCGAAAATATACGCTTCTGCTCACAGACATAAGCACTCGCCTCGGAGCACGAACGACCATGGTCCCAATAACCTTCTGAATCCATGTAAGCACATTGGTTGTCGGTTTTTGAAGCACCTTCAGCCCATTTTGAATACTGTGGGACACTACCATCCAGCCACTTCCAGTTCCCACACGATGATCCAGCGCAGTATTCATTCGTTGGTCGAAGCAACCCCATCCAGATAGGCATATGTCTGGTATTGCACAATATGTAGTGTCACACAACATACATAACTTGAGGTGCAAACCATTTGATGCTATTGAAAGCAACAACTGAACTGTTACCATTGTCCTTTAAACGATTATACAATTGATTATTAGCAGGTTATGATGTGCAAATAAAGAACATTATGTACCCGGTAAAACCCTGTATGTATTCATTCTCCATCCCACTGCCGATAATCAACAGGTGCGACCGCCGTTCTTGGCAGCTTTTATTTGCCTGGGTAAAGTTAAGGGGGTCCGTCAAGAGGAGATAACAACTCTGGTTCTCGGGAGTCCAGGTCTTGTTCACCGGACAGCCGTCTATTGAATACAATTGAAAACAGAATGCAATGGGAAAATGCCCATTGTTGACTAGAAAGTAATGGAATCTTAAAGACATTTCCGACAAGTTTTTGTTGAGACAGGCAAAGAGAATGGAATTCGAGAAAAGCTACATAAATACGAGATCCATGCAAGCATAAGTGTGACGGCATTACAATCATTTGCCACGGGAGAATTCATCGTCACAACTGAACAATATCAATAACAAATCATCCATTATAGTGATAATCATAGTGAGTTTAGGTGTTTATTTTTGCTGAGTTAGAGAAATTAAGTGACGCTAGCTTGACTCATTTCACCTATTATTAAAAGGTATGATTAGTAGATCGTATGCAGATGGTGAATAGGATTTGTCACAATTACTCTATGTAAGTGTCGTTTCGCTGTTATCTTATAAAAGAAGCAGCATTGCTGAAATTTCCGATTATGCACATTTGGTTACTAGTTTTATATAACATAGCATAATATAGAATAGTTGGTCGGCAAAGCATGCCCTCATCTACATGTTGTCACCGACATTCTTCATTGTATGTATCACGATTATGAGTGGAATCGAGAGTTTATGGCACTTGCGTTTCATTCCAGCTTGACCAAAAAGACGCACTTTACTCTTTTATATGCACCAGCTCTCGTAATTAGCACGATCACGTTACCAAAAGACATACCCAATCCTGTGCTTATCACCTGCTCCCTTTCCCAAACGGACAACCGTCCTTTGAATACAATTGAAAACAGAATGTAATGGAAAATGCCCGTTGTTGACCACAAAGGTTCCTTTAGTGCCATCACCCGAAATAGTCAACCATATATCCTAACCTAGCACCCCAGCCAACAGAAATCTATTTAAAATAATTCAATTTTATCAAGCGTACCTGTTTCACCCAATATTTCTGTTGCAGTCGTGGTCTGTGAAATTGTATTATGGACCCCGACGGTAATCATGAAGCTAATCACTGAGAGCGTCTCTGATATCTCCATGTTCATACGAAGAAATACATCAGGGTCGATGTATCATTTCCACGAGATGCCTTCGTCAACAGCAAAGTGGGCCAGCCGCTAAATATAGTCCACTTTCCCAATAAGTTGTATGTTAGAGAAGCAGAAAGTAACAACTGGCACTATGATTTTCGAAACTCTCTACTCGCCTTGCGCAGATATCGCTGAGGCATGACTGAATTTTTTGTATAAAGGCTGAATGCCATATAACATGAGCGCGATAAAAGGTGCTCTAGTGCTTATTTTATATTCAGAACTGCTGCAATGTCTGTAGTGTTAGACATCATAACGTTGCCTAAAATAGGTTATGACGGATACATGTTAACTTCCGGAGAGCTGGGGTTTCGCCGGTTGGAATTTCGTTTGGTTAGAACTGGGTAAAATGTGTTAAACACATCTTTGAGAACATTACAATATCCTACGACGCCGGCAGCAGTTATTGATTTAAACCATAACATGTAGACGTAAATATAATAGCGGCCTTGGCGAACATTATTTATTTGTCGCTGCTGGGATATCCATAGCCGTGCAAAAGCAGCATACCGCCCTACGAAAGTTGCCAACGACCCCGCAGTACCCCGACGGCAGCTCACACTGGCCAGTGCCTCTTGTTATCGAGTAGCAAAGACATTTGTTTCTTGCGACATTTTAGTACTAGCCCATGGTAGACTGCTCGATTGCTTTACCGTTGATGAAGCTGAGCTCCTTATCAACACCCCCCCCCCCACCCCCCGCATAGCCCCTTAACCTCCAACAGTTTCCTCATCGTCATACATTGGATTCTCAAAGTCGATGTGACTGTATTAAACATACATTCGTAATAGTTTAACTGTTGATATGCAACATAAATCCATATATATCTGGATACGTGAGTCCTCCCCGGTATAGGGCTTGCGGGAGTCTGCTAACAACTCAAGCAATACACTTGAACCATCAAATACTTTTCCGCTATCCCGACCTTGGCGCAGACAACGTCATTGTCATAGGGACGGCCAAACTGTCCTTTAAAATCACGCTGACCTCAACCCACGCCAACGGCATTGTTGTACAAAACCTGTGGCGAGCCATGGTTGAGAAAGCAATAGTCATAATCCCTGGTTATGATGACGTGTCCCTGGATGACAGCGATGAGTATAGCTGTTATGTCGACCTATGGAAGACGGCACACAAGTGATCTACCAGATAATTTACACATGAGCTGACAGATTTATGACCAATATCCATGTTGGGGCAGGAGACAAGTGTGAGACCAAAAACAAAGGGACAAGTCCATAGCGTACACTATGGCAGCTGGTTTTATATTCCACTGAGCTCCTCGAGAACCATGTGCCCTTCTACCAGAGCGAGCTTGGTGACAATCGATGGCGTCTTCCTGGAGTATGACATCGTCACATAACCAAAGCTGGCTCGCGTAATTCACACCCAGTACATCGCTCGGCCTGCAATATGTATGAGCGAATGCTCTACCTCAGAAAGCTTGCATACAAAATAAAAGCGACTTTCTGTGGAGCATCAACCTGAATGTATCGACTCACAGTAGGAGGCGTATCCTTCATCGTTTTGAAGACCCAGCCAATGCCTCATTTGCAAGGATGACAGAGTCATTCTACAACCCAAAGATAACAAAGAGTTATGGTGACCATTGAGGGTACCACCAACAAGCTGCATGCTTAGGGCATGTATGCCTACCGGCTGTGAGATAGCTGGAAGAGGGCATTTGCGTCAACATGACCCCAGCATGGTAGAGACTGCATAAGACGCGGCATTTGCGGACGTGTCCCTAGGAGAGTTCCTGACCAGCAAATATGTCCTGTGGCTCGACCTGCTTTTTGACAGTGGCCAGCGCGTGGCAAATGCGGCTAAGGATGTTACTATCCAGATCACTAAACCTGACAATGCAACCGACAATGGAGGAACGTGCCACTGTGCACCCGCTACTTGCAGAAACCAAGCACCGTAAACCGCTGCTGAAGACTGATAAACCTATCACATATGCCATGGACGATATGCAAAAATTATATTGCTCATGACTATGGCTGTTTCATCGGTTGCTAGGTTTTATTGCCTGGCTGGCATACCTATATATCAAACTTCAAGAGAGTATATTAAAAAAAGCACAACAACTGATGGCAAGCTACTCTGATCTCAGAAGCAAAAATGAATAATTGCTTACAGAGCTAGTCAAGGCTGCTGTCACAATTGTGAATTTTAGCCTTGCTGCAGCATAGAAGATGGTCAGGCACGTCAGTACATAGATGCGCAATGTCTAATAATTGACCAGGTTCAATTAATGACTGCAGGTGAAAAGGGTGCCACTGCCAGAGAAGCCGAACCGGATAAGCTTGTGGGTGAGATCCGTGAGGCCAAGGTCACGTTTTCCTCCGCTGGAGACAAATAAAGGGACACATTGTCCCTTACATAGCCGTCGCTGGAGGGATCATAGTTGGAACCCGCATGTTCTGGTACACTTTGCCCCTGGAGGGAGCATAGAGGCAGCAGCAGTAGTGAGTCCAACCCCTACAGGGCGAGCGACCACCAAGCAGGGCATTGAGACAACAACAGTACTGAGCACTCGGCCATTATTCTCTGCCACTATATGGTGTTCTCACTCATTGAAGTATATTCTTCTGGGTGTTCCATATCTACTTTAATTAAGTACCCTGTCTCTGCATCATCAGGATATTTTCACATGGTGTTTCTCAAGGCGTCCGAGTTTGCAACCCACTCTATTGACCCTGTTGGTAGAGGCGGGCTCGCTGCTCATCCATGCATGTTGCTCGTGCTGGTCATTGTCGGTCAGCCGTTCCAGCTCTACGCCTGTGCTTTTAAGTACATCATCCCAAGACATCTCTGGACTGGTGTAGTAGTTGTATGGCTTGATTCCATACTGTTCCAGGCAGGTTTCACAAATATGTCAGCCAGGAGCAGTACGTCTGTACGCAGGTACAAATGAGGGCCGTCGCCCATGTCGGGAAACTCGAATAGCTCAATAAATTTTGGGGCATGCTTGTAGTCCTTGTCGGTTATGCCTTGCTCCGACAGCTGGCTGTAGAACTCAAGCATCGGTTGTAGCATTGCGTCAAACTTATCCAAGAAATCCATTAACTCGTAGGAATAAACGTCCTTTCTCCGGAGCAGCTCCCACTTTGTGTCATCTGGCTCAAACTTGGCAGTCACAGGGAGGGCTTAAGGGTTGTTCGCTGTAACTAGCTTGTCAAGCGATGTCAAAAGTAACTAAGCACTGTCGATGAAGCGTAACTGTTCTAGGGACGGTAAGATACACTTTTCCATGTTGTAGGGGATGCAATAGATTTGGGCCTTCACCTTGCTGATTGCCTTCACCAAGAGGTGGGAGTCAGTACCCCGTAGAATGTGGAAGGCAACTGGTATAGTTGTTGTTTTAGGGTTCATGTCGATCATCTACGCCTGCCAGTGGCTTGCTATATTTATGACAATCAGTTGCAGTCCGGTTGGTTTGTCTGTCCTGTGGAGTCATACACAAAGCAGTAGGGCTAGAAAAAAACTGCATTGACTTACACTCTTCTTGCTTCAGGCCATACTTTGAAGTAGCCATGCAGGCAACGCTCGGAAAAGTACTTGCGGTGCTCTTGTTCACTTTGGTCGTGTAGCAGGCGGTTCAGGTCTTTGACCCATGTGCTGTGGAACTCACTTGACTTCTCAATCAACATAAGGTGAATGCGGTTTGCTGATATGGTGTACTGCTTCTCTCTTATCCCAACCAATATTCTCAAGGCTAAGTTGCTTTGCTTCTTGGAATGTCAGAGGTGGTGGGCATTGATGCCCTCCTTGGAAAGGGTGTCTTTATCTAAATAGTTTGGCACTCTTTCTCGATGAGTTTGTACGTCGTTCAAAGCTGCCACCAAAGGCAAAGTCTCATCGTTGTTTTTTTTTTCAAATTGCCAATGGCCTTCTTTTTTTAGTTTTTGGGGGATCAATATATGAGCCCCCTTTGCGAGGCCAGTAGTTTAAGTTGCCAATCCGCTGAGTTTAAATTTGTTCAAACTCCCAGTCGGACCCGCTGTAAGTCCACTTTTCCCAACCAATTATCGCCTTGTCAATCTCGTCCACAATGTGTGAGTGCCTCCTGCACGTGCCGATAGACACGTATGGCATACTTAATAATGCCTCCCAGGTTTTGTTCATGAGCTTAACCTAAAGAGCAGGGTAAAACGCCAACTAGCTGGTTTATCTCAGAGCCTAGCTTGTAAGCCAACCGTGGGCAACTTCAGGTGCTGCAAGGTTCTAGATTGCAGCGATGCCCTTCCAATAGTCTTTGGGGTTATAGAAGATTGATTGCATGCGACGAGTTGTGCGATCCATTTTTATGTATTCCAGCACCAGGACTCCAAATGATGCGCTAAAAAAAGTCAACTCTTTCTCTGGCCCCAAACCGCTATACTAATACAGTCCTATTTCCATCTTGTAAGCCAACCGTGGGCAACTTCAGGTGCTGCAAGGTTCTAGATTGCAGCGATGCCCTTCCAATAGTCTTTGGGGTTATAGAAGATTGATTGCATGCGACGAGTTGTGCGATCCATTTTTATGTATTCCAGCACCAGGACTCCAAATGATGCGCTGAAAAAAGTCAACTCTTTCTCCGGCCCCAAACCGCTATACTAATACAGTCCTATTTCCATCTGCATGCTTATTACTTAGCATGCATGAACGTCACCTCACATCCCTTCTAGTCATTTGAAGGCACTTAATAGTCTGCAAGTTATGACGATTCTGTCTGCAAGGATTATCCGGTGACAGTAATACTCAAGTATAACGCCGTTGACATCCTGAACAGTGTGAACGGCATGTTCCTGGCGGCGTAGCTAGCTCGTCAATAAAATACAGCTGCTCAGTTTGCTTCTTGGCCACTGCCGTCTGTGCAGACTGAAGCTGCTCGATTGTGGCATCATGGCGTTTACGGTCCGTGTCCACTAGGAAGTTTCATAATAACGAGAGCGCAAGAGCATTGACAAGAGAACCTCAAACAAGCATTGCTATCGAGGCAACTGTACAAACTCAACTTACCTCGGTATATCACGTGGTATAATCCCGTGTTTAATAAGCTTGTCTTTCGTGGCCATTGCTATGGCTACGTCGCCAACAGCGATACCTAGGTCGCGTGGCGTGAAGTCAAGTTTTAGGAGTACCCCACCAATCCAGAGCCTGCTTTCCGAACTTGGCATAACCAAAAGACATACTAGGAACAACTGCATCGTGGAAGAGCGCGTTGACGACCATTTTTCCATAAATACTTGGGGTTGTCATGGTGTGGCGGAACAAAGGGAACCTTTTAATTGTACCTTTATGGCCGTCGTCTGAAAAAGAAACAACGGGGGAAGGAACGACTCTGTTTGTTTTTGCCATGCAACTATGTAAGTCCATACTACTCGAGGCCATAAGCAACCCAGGGCGCTCATGTATCAGTGGGATGAGGCACAGAAGGCCTTTCTGTCACCTAAGGGGCAGCGATTTTCTCATCTCTAGCCAAGTTAAGCTCTCTCAAAAGCTTATCTTGTTTGGCCCTTCGAGCTGCGGTGCCCGTCCGCCTTACAGGCTCTTTGTGGGTTCACTAGTCACCCTCTCCACTGACGATGTCTTCGCCGACTACAGTTTATTCGTTCCCTATGCTGATATGTATGGATTTGATGCCAAAGCGGACATCTTTACTTGCGTGTCCAAAGTTACAATGCATGCCATTGCGGTGATATAGCTCTCAAGTAGAATTGCTTATTGTCTGCCCAATAAAATGGGTCGGCCTCGAGGTCCGCCGCTAGCTTAGGCTGGTGTTCCAGTGGTATCTGGAGAAACAAAACAGCACTATCTGAGCTGCAGAACTTCCTGACCTAGATTGCGCGTCATGCATGCACCTTGCCGAACCTCATATCTCATCTACAGCTTGGTGATCTCTTCATCAGATATTATTTCATGGTACGTTCATTACCCCATGGGTTATTACTGAAATGCTAGCTGGGTTAACATAAGTTCAGGTGAGCTCATAAGAAGAAACAAACCAATGTAGTTACAGGCAAGAGGCAATATCCATGTACGGGCTGCAGATGATCTAGAGTTTAGATATTTTAAACTAGACGATTCTAACAAATACCTTTCGCTAAGTACTATAGAGAGGTACGGTTCACCGCTTCCCCGGGCACTTTGGGTAATCCCTTGGAGCTCAACAGCATTTCCAATCACATCTTCAACATTGGCTGTCATAAATGCGCTCAACGACCGGCTGTGTGAAGCCCTCCGACATGTCCATGATGAAGATCCTCGTCATCCATACGATTGCAGGGTCTATGTGAGGTTGGTGTACTACAGACCTAGGACTGGCGTCAGAAGGCAACGACTGATAATGAAGGCCTCGATGCACATGATGTACATGATGCGCATGGCTACAGCAGCGTCATCACGGTTGCTGGGCGAGACGTCTGTTATAACCCTACACAGCTGGCTTTAGAGGCGGAAAAGCCGTTAAGCCCGGAATTAGTTGAGACGCGCGCGTGCAACTTTTTGGTTGTCTGCCAGAATCAAAACCTGTCCCAGAGCGCCGTGACAAAAATTACTGTAATATCCAGATTACGGCATGCTCCCGGTATGCTCCCTGAACCGGATGGATTTGAATAAAGCAGTGTTGTTCCCAACATGGCGTCCGTGTCACCCGTTATTACATCTGGCGACGAGGATTACTTCTAATCTGTCATATTCCACGCGCCACAACACTCCTTCCTGTTCTACAAAGGTAGATCCGCCGCTGAACTCGCCGCCGTACTCGCCAGGGAGCCGTTATCTTCAAACAAATTTACACAGGAGCATAAAAATGGCACCACAACAAACATGTGGGTTCCGCCATTGCTAAAATTCGTAGAAGAACCACGAATGTCAACGTGAGCGATAATAGAGTATTTTCGAACTGTCCAGAAGCCGAACTGTAGATCAAAATCCGTGCTGTGCTGGTATCCTGTCTGTACTGTCAACCATGAACTATGTCTGTCGTAATGAATGTGCCCCCTGTAGCTTCTTTTTATGCACATGGTAAGCCAAGCACCGTGTCCGAGCGCTGGAAGCGCTGGCTCAGAAGCTTCGAGAGGTATGCCGCTGCATCCGGCTGCACAGACACCGCGCAGAAACGAGAACTGTTGCTGCATTGCGCTGGCATAGACGTACAAGACATTTTCGACACTCTGACCGAAGTCGAACCGAACCCAGAAGAGCGGAATCCGTACAACACAGCTAAAACCACGCTCAGCGAGTACTTTGCGCCTCTCACTAACACGTCGTACTCCCGTCATCTCTTCCGACAAGAAAAACAAAAAGATGGAGAAAAAGTAGCGCAATTCTCCACACGTCTCCGCACGATGGCAACGACTTCATTCGCGACCAGATCATCGATGCGTGTAAGTCGAAACGCCTGCGCACCAAGCTGCTAGCGCAAAAGAACCTCACCCTGAAGACCACACTGGAACTCGCCCATGCAATGGAAGCAGCCGCGGGAAAGCACGTCAACCAGCCCGCGCCGAGTCCCGCCTGGAGCCCCATCACGGTCAACGCAGAGACAAGTGTTGTATGGTTTAATCCGTTTATCCACATCATGCCCTTAAACGTATACTCCACTGTGACATAATATGTATGGGCCTCGTTGTAATCGGTCAGTATAGTGGCCGCCTGTGATTGGTCAGCCAATTACAGGTAGAGCTGGTCTCATGAGGGGACATGGGATTGGGTATATATTGAAGGAGCGTCCAAGTTTCGGGAGCTTACCCCCAGGATCCGAAGCGTTTGGACGCGACTCCAATATATACAGCATGAGACCTGTTATAACGCGGTGTTGGTATCGTATTCAATAAATATATCTCGTACGCAGTGAAGTCTTGATATATCTGAGTAAACTGCTCCGGCCACTACAGAAGAGAAACAAGAAATACCCTCACAACAAATGGTGGAGAATCCGGGTAAATACCACACCTTTTAAATTTATATCGGCAGCCTGTTTGGTAGTATGAGTCTGGAATTGGATTCGCAACTGCTCGTTAGCACACTCACAATACTCGTCGAAAACTATCAGTGATAGTGAACAGTTTAGAGAAAAACAGAGAAGATACGAAAGGAAGAGGTCCGTTTATTCGCGATAATCCCATCAATTCCGCGCCACAACGCCGCTAGCATTCCCGACCTCGTTGTGCAAGATGCGGCCGCATGGGACACAACACGGAAGTGTGTTTATCGGCCATCCACTACCCCATTTCCCGTCAGTCAACTAGAGCCCCCTGCAGAAATAAGAGTGACACAAGAGACAGCAGAAGCCAAGTACAAGCACCACACGGTCAGCGATGCTACCCTCACCAACATTCCCGGCATTACCAACCCCCAAGTCACCAAGCCAGTTACAAGCCGTCGGCAAGAAAACCATCCACTCACCATCAGACGACTAACCATCGGTGTGGTAATTCTAAATTAAGACACAGCCAATCGTTTAAAACAATACTGCATGTAGACTCATCGACACAGACTGAACTCGACGTGACAAAAACGCACGACGCAACGACGCAGACTGAACACGATCAGACAAAAATCCACGACGCAACGACGCAGACCGAACTTGATGACTCATGCACTACCTCCACTAAAACCCACGAAGTATCCGTCTCCACATCAAATTCCCCACCGGACTGCGACTTGACATGCGACATCGACATTGAAACGACTGTACAAAAGCAAAGACTCCACACGACAACCGACGGAAAGACCAAGAAGAAAAGGAAGAACAAAGCAAAAGCCGTTAAAGCACAGACAGCTCAGTCTGCTCCAAGTGACAGTAGGACGTTGACACCGATCCACACAATAGACGATTTTCATGACGAATCACTTGACGACTTACACATTTATGATTTCTACCCAAATTTAAATCCCCTTCTCTATCACGACCAATCCATCTACCACCTTGCTAACCACGTCCCTGACATGGCTACGGACGACGACATTTTCATCGACGCTAAGACAACACAAGACTACATCCCGAGAGTTGTTAAGGTTGGCTGGTGACGGTCTCCGCAGACTGTTAAAGCGACTGAGTTACATGACCCCCAAACCATTCTCAACGGACTTGTCGTACCCCCCTCATGCACCATGTTGTTTACTGCTTTAACCTTTGTGGGTGCAATCTTATTCCCATGTGGCTGACAAAATACAATTAAGTTCTACTGAATTCGCCCGCGTTACCTTTCTCTAATGTAAAATTGTATCCAATTAACAGATTTAAAATTGCAAATGCGCGGAGTAGTTCGATAAGTTTAATTATCGGGGTTTCACTTTCATCTTAAATGTATTCAGGCTATTCATGCATCACTGATTGTTGCCAATTTGCCACGGCCTGTGAGATATATGTATTTTAATTTGTTTGTCCAATGATGCATGTGAATTTCTGTGATTCATTTGTTATTATAATTTTAATTTTTGTGTTATATATAATGTAGTGATGTACTCACCTTTTATAGAAAGGGATAATGTTGGTTAATAAGATAATTGATTTATATATTATTCAGATATTCAAAGGCCTGATTCAAACAAAGAGTTAACGTTGTCTGAATGAGCAATATGTGTTTTTATGTTTTAATATGAAGGAAAATCGCAGTCTATAATTGAGAACTTTTACGTGTGAACAAATGTCTTAATGTACATGAGAGTTATTATATATTAGTATATGTCATGTTTGGTTCACTTTAATGTTTGTACAGTGGAAGTACAAATTTTATAGAAAGGGATAATGTTGTATGGTTTAATCCGTTTATTTTTTAAACTCCACATCATGCCCTTAAAGGTATACTCCACTGTGACATAATATGTATGGGCCTCGTTGTAATCGGTCAGTATAGTGGCCGCCTGTGATTGGTCAGCCAATTACAGGTAGAGCTGGTCTCATGAGGGGACATGGGATTGGGTATATATTGAAGGAGCGTCCAAGTTTCGGGAGCTTACCCCCAGGATCCGAAGCGTGTGGACGCGACTCCAATATATACAGCATAAGACCGGTTATAACGCAGTGTTGGTATCGTAGTCAATGTCAGTGGAAAGTATTCACTAATTTATTTTTCATAAAGCAAGCATGATACCTGTTTGTTCAGCCATTTTATTACAGTCCTAAATTAAGTCAACTAATGAAACAATCAAAATAATTTTACAAGACTTGTCTAGTTCTTGCCAGCTCATTCCTTGCACCAGGGGTCATCACCTACATGGGTAGAGAACCGGACCTTTATCAATACCCAATCAACATTTAAAGGCAATCTCTTCGCAGCATAACCCTGCACTAAATTAATAAGTATATTGCTTGTTGAAGGTGACAACTGTTCTTGTCCAACTTGAACGATAGGGATATCTAGTATAACATTGTAATATTCAGCATTATATACAATCAATGCCACCGTTCCTTGAATGTTTGCTCTTGCAATTAGTCTCAGTTGACAAACTGGCATGGATATCATAGGATAAACAATACAAACATAAGCCTGCCGTTCAATTGGGGGAAAACGAATGTGGATGAACCATATTTAGTGAATTTTCTATTTATCATCACCTAACAATAATATGTAAAAGCACTGATTAGTCTACTCTACACTGGAACATTTACAAATAATGTTTGTTGAATGTCTGTCAACATATTGTCGAGTATTACTTGTTGCACAGTGATACATTCAGATCATTCTGATATTGCTGTTTTGTTACTATATGAATTAAATTTTTTTTATGAATGTTGATACTTTTTAGCTCATTAGAGCTGCAAAAGAGTGTGTGGTCCTACCAACCCCACTCAATTTTCAAAGAGAGCTACAATTATTGATTGAATGATTCCCACTTTTCTAGCTGGGGCCAATAAATCATGGCTATGTAGAGCACTGGTCGAATGTCCCCCTGCCATAAACCCCCTCCTTGGTAATATATGTCACATGAATACTTTACTGGACATAACACTACAATGTTGCACATACTGCCTAATTGATACCTAATTAGTGCACAGATGTCACCATGACTAACCCCTTATCCCCACCCCTCCCCAACCCACCGCCTCCATCACACCTACCACCTCTCCTACCAGCATATTATTGTGAGACAACCCCATGCCCCCGTCTGGATTAACATTGTGTATAATAATAAATAAACAAACATACTCTAGTCCTCTGCTCGTGATATTGAGCTCCTGGCTACCTGTCAATTATGTTCGGAACTCTATGAAGTATCGAGCCGTGCACGACTTTTATTAACGTCGTGCAAAGATTGTAACCGAATGCGGCATGAACATACATGTTTTCCAATTATACACGATAATTATACAAATGTACATATGAAGAATAATTTTTCACATAAATCATTGTTTATTAACAAGTTGAGTTAGGATACTTGTGAGATTTCGTCAAAGGCGATTTAATCCGGCCAGACAAATTTTGAGAAATTCATGTTTATTTTGAATGACAAGATCGGTTGCTGCGCGCACGCGCAGACAAGGTTTTACGCAAGAGAACTTTTGCTTTCCGAATTTTATGTGTATATGTGTCATTTTGTCAATGATTATCTTTTGGCAATACCTACATCAGAAGGGGGATATGTATTCAACGGTATCACATTGACAATTGAAAAAAGATAACACTTACGGATTCCTGCAGCCTGGAGTGGGCACTTGGCCTTGTCCTTAGTTGGGGTGTGCCACGGGATCTCAAAAACCCGTACCAATCATACAAGGTGCAAATGGCAAAAGCATACAAATATGAGGCCCAACAAAACCCGTCGAGAGGCCGAAAAAACATACCCCAGCACATGTATACTACCTCTATATACTTAAGTCCCCCCCCCCTCGGGACCTGCTGCCACATGGCGAGTGAAACTGAAACTGCGTAATGTGACGTCATATTTCCAATATATTTCTAAAGTTGTGATTCTCAAAGTTCATGTGACAATTGCTAAATAATCACGAGACAGTGGATAACCAAAATTGTGCGGTTAAACGGATATTTATCTCATTTCTCGACATATATAGGTACGTAAGTACACAACATTGATGAGAAGCTATATGCACGCGAAATAATAAACTTGCAACACGACCCACATATATCTCAGCACGACGGTATATATTTATATTACCGTCGTGCCCGGCTATGAAGTATCCCACTGCTAGACTACTGTCAAAATCTATGCAATGTAAACGCAATGTAGACTGGAGGATTTTAAATGATTGGCAACACGACATTTTCCTATTCAGCAATAATATTTATGAGATTAAACATAATTTGTCGATACAATTTATAACTTACATTTCTGTGCAGCTGACGTTCGACATATCGCCTCTCGGTTTCGGTACTTAATTATGGCCAGGCTATAAATCGTCATAAAGAGATTTTATCGTTGTAACGGGCGAAGCTGTTTTATACAAAACAGTATCGCCATCTTCGGAATGAATAACTAACTATTTTCCTGTGACATTAAGCAGACGCTATACTTTGCATGTGACACAAATGTCATGTAAAGATCATCGACCAGAGGACATGTGTTCGCTGTCAGCTTGGCAGTGTCCAGAAGAAAAGGGTCTCGAGCAGTTCACTCGATAATATGCATCGTTGGTCGCCAGGGCGATGCATGAGAGTGGTGCCAAGTATCAAACAGAAGGTGTGTCCACAGCTTCCGGCTTGTATGAAAATGACAGCTGTAGAGCTTTCCGCCGTCCCACTGAGGGTCATGATCTGAAACGTGATAACAGTGTGCATTAAAATACTTTCACCAGAAAAGATGCAGATACAATTAGGTACAATAATGGCACACGCGACCACTCAGCTTATGAAGCCCACCAAGCATATAAAAGGGTGAATAATTATTCAGATATCAACCTTGAATATACTCATCTTAAATCAATCCAGTCCGGTGACACATTCGAGACCACCTTGGAAGATATCAATGTTGTGTATGCAAATGATGGACAGAAATAACATTGTGATACTGCGGATTGTTCTCCATACAAAAAACCCTTATTTTGTATGCGGCGTCAAAGAGGCAAATGACAAATGTAGCCTTGCAACGTTATTGATTTATATATCAGTTTCAATTTACATCTCTATGTTGAAAATTGTCCTGGTGGATTTGAACTGTATGTGATATTGCAGAGGCTACTGTTCCTTAACACCAATCAGTCAATCTCGTGTTTCAATAATCGGCTATAATGAACTTGGCTTTTGCTACAACTAACGCAGACATTATCAACTTGGTCTGTCAATTAGAGCTGTAGATTTCAGTTTTGGTGCTGCAAACATTACTGGTTACTTAAATCGATTAAAAGTCAAGTAAATGAAAGGGACGTTAGACAAACTACGAGTGACATTATGACATTCCAGTTATGACACATCGACTATCATTGCGGTAGCAGCACACTGCAGCCTTAACCTGTACACGTTTGAACGCTATTGATAGAAAGCATGTGCTAGAAAATGAATAAGATCAACTGAAATAAAGCTGAAACAATTCTGGCTTTTTGACACAAACATAAAGCTTGGTTAAGTAATTTCAATATCAGGAAACGAACAATAAGAAATTTTGGATTTTCTTGTGTGATTTTGGTATATGTGATTTTGGTATATATAGGTCCCAAATGGCTGTGGCAGCAGTTGGTAAGTTATAGATCTTTGGGTACACAGTAATAGCAAAGAGTTAATAGCTACGCTAAGAGAGCTCACTCGAGGCTTCCACCCGAGGAAATGTGTGAAGACGCCACCTGTTAGCCGAAGCGTTATTGTCATAACGTCTCTTAAATCCACGAGAAATGTTCTGTTAACTTTGGAGCTGCAGTCGCCTCGACCAATCAGATCATGATGGATGACTCCATATCTTTAACAGCCGACGAGCCCCGAGACGTTGGATCAACAGTCCCATGTGCTTTTGTTGATTTCATGGTATCGTCGCCTTATGTCTGGGGTGTATTTCGAGTAATTTCATAATCGTCACGAAGCTCAGCGTAGCTATAAACTCTTCGCTCGAGAACTTCACATCCCCCTGACATGCCAAAGATGGTTATGTCGACCCCAGGCCACTTCCCTTGCTTCAGACATTTATTGACAATCTAAAACTACCATCCACAGTGCGGTCATAAAAGATCGATGATCGTAAACGGCGCGAACGCTGTTAGAGACGAACTGTTTTCTATAATTTATCAACTTCACATTGATTTAGTGGAGTACTATCTATTTTCGCTTTTCATAAACCTATTGTGCGACGCGTTTTAGGCTCTGTGAAAACACATTTTCCCCGCTCTGAACAATCCCAGATACGTCGGCCCAGCATTCCCATGTGCTTTTGTTTGTGTCACGGTAGCGCCACCTTACAATTGCAATATATTATAATTAGGGGAGCAAGCACCTCGAAGTGAGCCCTCTTAGCGTAGCTATAAACTCTTTGGTAATAGGAGCAATGGCTTGTAACATAAATTGACTGAAATGCGCTGCAGTTCCATGATGTCGACCGCTTCGTCTGAGTGCCATTAAAGAAAACACTTGATCCAACTAGCTAGTCTATTCCATTTGATACTATATTTATAACGATAATAAGTAAGTATCATGTATAAACTTCTTGTTCGGTATCTGAAAGGCGTCCGATATCAAGAATTGTAGAGGTAGCCCATGCAGGTCAGGCACACAACAAGCAACATTATGTGAGCATCGCGGCTGTGTGACGAAAGTACCTGGAACCTGCTCCTGGTGGTAATCTTAGCCAGAGTTGTAAGGGAATATTTGGGTTTTAACTTGACCATTTGATATGCAAATGAGATACATCAGACGCATGTTTACGAGCATAATATTTGGTGACAGATAGTGGCATACAGTTCTGATGCTTCATCATGGAGGGCGCGTTTTTCTTTCTTTGTAAATATTAGCTAACGTGCAAAGAAACCCTGTTCATCTGAACAATCACGTGACTTACTCATCTAACCAATGTCGCATGGCGAAAGAGTTGCATAGACGTTCAAGTCGTTGTAAATTGCAGATTGTACCAGCTGTAAATGTAGCTAATCTTCCCAATATGTTGTAGATTACAGGAGCAGGAAGTAGAGCAGATGGCACTGTGATCTTTGAAACTCGTGTGTGGTGACGCAGTTATTGCCGTCAACGTTATGAATGCTGAATGCCTAATGGAATGCGCATGCAGACAAGGCCTAAACTGAATAATCCATATCCAGATTGCCGGGAATATCCCGTCTGCCGCCGTTATACGGATATGTTAAGACGGCTTAACAGATACGGCGGGGACTAGCCTGAGAATTCAGGCCTGTTTGGCTGACACACAGTACGATTCCAGCCTTAACAGTGAAACAAATGAAATTTTCACCCACACGCAACTACGTCTTTTTGACTGTGTCATTAGTTAACCTAGTCCATAATATGTCTCATTGACGGCTGTTAGCGCACCTTTATATATGGATATATCACAATAGCTAACATCTAGTCAATGGCAGCGATGCCATTGCGGAAGAGGACAAGCCAGTAGTCGCTTTGAGAAGCGTTCTGTTATCGCCAACGATCCGCGACGTTATGATTCATATATGATTTGTGAATTATCAACTATGGATACCAAAAATTCTTAACTCCATCCGATATATCTCTCTTGATTCTCAAGGTGATTCGGACCATGGCCATCTCTGCTCCACACAGCGTGGTTATGTTTGTGAACAGAAACGGATATTCCCGGGCACCACAGCAGATGGGCAAAACACAATCAAGGTAAATAGGAAAAACTTACATTTGGCGCTGCTATGCATTTAATTGTTATATTCTGGTTACAATGATAACAAAATCATCTAACGTCCAACAGGGGGCGGCACCTGACTGCACATAATGGTGGTGTCATGCTCCTATAGGGGGCGCCACCTGACTGTACATAATGGTGGTGTCATGCTCCTACAGGGGTCGACACCTTACTCTCTCACTTCATATACAGGTGATGATGCTGCGGAGCGCCTCCTCGCGGGCAGCCAGGGTATCCTTCCAAGTTGTTAGGGGTTCGTACTTGCATGGCAGGATGGACACACATAGCAGGTGACAGTTTGGTTTCTGGATCGGGGGTGTTTCGATACTGCAGGATAGCTTGTTGAGTGGCATCGGAGTCGAGGGTCCCGTTGGCATCAGTATTGTCAGTGATGAGACGTTTGACCGATTTGACACCAATCTCGGCCCGGCGGTTGCAGTTGGGGAATGCCCAAATCATGGCTCCCTAGACCTAGTCGGTTGATTGCATGCAGCCCGACGAGGCAGTTCTGGCAACTCGTGTCTGCCATTACCGGCAGAGATACGCATTTGGTAGGGGTTAGCAGATCACAGCCAAGTCCTTATAGTCCTTTTTGTGGGCTGCGACATTCAGGCGAGTGTAGGGCTGGGCCTGTGATGGTCTTTTCAACCATACGTCACGCAGGTTACTGTATAGGTTGTGGCCCATTGTAATGGGGCCTCCATGTGACGACCAATGGCCTTGACGTCCAACTGGACTCATTATGAACAATTGGCATGTGTTAGATTATGACAATATCCCACATTAGCAAATATGAGCTTGGTATAGCTAAATCTAACGTTACCTATTGAGTGATGATTATTATGATTTATGATAGGCATGGTACATGATTCGCGAGAAGGGTAACGCTCCGTTCAGAATTCCTATGAAGCTCGACATGCTCAATTCTGCTGTTGATTGTAGTTCATCCTGAAATAGATATCTGTTCAGATATGCACAGCTGACTTTGTGAAATAATATGCAATCTTATTGCGGTATGAAGCTACCAGGGTATTGTATTAATTTTATTTGGTATGCTCTTTATATGGCAAGTTGATATTATGTATGAGGCTCATTCATTCTGCAGTAAATCTGGCGAACGAAGAGGGTCTCTAGGGATGCTGAGAACTTTTCTCATGAGCTGGTAGTTTCGGAAACATCGCTATCATGTACAATACTGCCGTAAATCAAGGTCAGGATGTTGTCCTGTCATCTCAAGCGCATGCATAAACACATCTATAGTCTATTGTATTTTGTTTTCTTCTATGCTGTGTACCCTCAGGAGCCGACACTCTGCTGAAGATAAGCATTGTGAGCCCATTACCGAGCATAATGTAGTGCGGAAACATCATAACAAAAACTATTGGGTGGTTTTCATTAGCATGGCATCATTATGTATGATGCTACAGATGAAGGTTATGCTCACTAGGTAATTAAGCTCATGATTAATATCCAGCTTAACGTACACATGCAACCACATTATAGCTCATGTGACTTCGACATTAAACTTTATCTCCATATGATATTATCCATGGTTTTTCTATACTTAAAAGATCATATTCGATCTGCTGGGGTCAAATGACAAAAGTGATAACATCGCAGAAGCAACTTTGATAAATGTTTTGCGATGGTGAAGCTACGTGCAGACTTACTGCGCAACGTCCGAAAGTGAAACCGTACATCGTTATATCAAGGTCGTATGTACATTTGAAATTCCGTTGTACTGCTACATCGATACGCCGATATAACGTCTATTTGCTTACACTATATATATATATATATATATATATATATATATATATATATATATATATATATATATATATATAAATATATATATATATATATATATATGTATATATATATATATGTGTATATGTATATATATATATGTATATGTATATATATATATATAATCATACATATATATATACATATATATATATACATATATATGTATACATATATATATATTTATATGTATATATATATATATTTTATATATATATATGTATATATATACATATATCTATTTGCTTACACTATATATATATATATATAAATATATATATATATATAAATGCATTTATATATATATATATATAAATATAAGCAGATAGATATATATATATATCTATATATATATATATATATATCTATATACATATATATATATATATGCATATACACATACATATATATATATGCATATATATATATATATATATATATATAAATATATATATATATATATATATATAAATATAATATAGATATATATATATATATATATATATATATATATATATATATATATATATATATCTCTCTATATATATATATATATATATATATATATATATATATATATATATATATCCAGTTCCAGGGGTAAAATCTAACACTTGCTTGTTAAACGGACCATTTCAGACGGTTTTGGGTCAGAAGCACTAATTATGCGCCCACAACAAGTAGTATATGTCGTTTCCTTCTTTATAGAATGTATAGTCTACCATCGTAAGACCCTTACGTAGACATCAACTTAAACCACATTGCACCTGTTAGGTATGAGCAGAGAATCCTTACATCCATTTGAACCAACAAACAAATTGCCAAAGTACGACGCATATTGGCATTGATTCGGCTTGAAAGATTGTTCTTGAAAACTGGCAGTTGGTCACGTCACGCAGCCCATCATCGACGCTGGAGAACTTACGAAGGTGATTTATCAATGTTAATGATTTGCGAAAAAAGTGTTTGGCCCATTTTCTTTGTCAATTTATACTGAGCTATTTGCGTCATAAATATACAACATGCGATTGGATGCCACACATGTAAAACACAGGTGGCTCTCTTTGTCTTCGTATTTAATCTAATATTTATGTTTGAATGCTTGGATGATATTTGTATTTTGTACTTGCAATCCTTCATTTTTAACATTGCGCAGTATTTCAGACGCGCTGGGAGTCTTGTGCCTGTTACTGGCACACCAACTGCTGCTATATTATACTCTTGAATCCTCGTGAGCTTCTTATCAGTTCACCGTATATATGGCAGGGTTCTTACTGACCCGACATTCTACGGGGTACTTGAGTATTTTGATTGATAAGATGAAAACACAACAATAATCTCCAGGTCAATAATTAATATAGATAGAACGATTCGGCGATCTGATACATGGTGTCGGGAACATCGTAAACATCTGTCCGTCAAAGTCCCCAGCCTAGCACCTGATCACCTGATTACCTTGCACCTGGTTACCTGATTACCTGGCATCTTATTATCTAATTACCTAGCATAACGAACAATCATGCGTTAGCAGCCAACGGCGACTGCATCGGAGAGTGGTGAAACTGCAGCCCTGACAACCTGATCAAAACTTTGAAGTCTGCGAGTGCACCCTCTACCTCCTTTCATAGTGTGCTGCGAACTCCAAGATCGATCCCGACCTGCGAGTTATTTGACGACTGTCTTCGACCCAGTTGCTCGGGTCATCAATATACATGCAAATAGTCATGAACAGCATATTACCACAATAAGGATGCTTGCCATGATAGTAAAAAGATAGGCTTATCCGGTCACAATTAAACAACACCTGGTTCGTAATAATTGTCAAGCAACAAACAGGAAACTTCCCATTCACAAACAAAAGAGAGGCTTATGCGCTCATAGAATATAACAAAGAAGTCTATTTTCATAGCACGGCGTGTTTGTGTTTTCGTTTGGAAGCGCTCCTACATTATATCTACACTGTACATCGATTTTGTTCTGTTTAACATCCAAAACCCTCGCAAACTTGCCTATCTTTTTCCAAAGTGTTTGTAACCACAGTGAATACGCGAAAAGGTGCTGATTTGCGATATTTTCATGATGTTATTTCCCTCTGCCATCTCAAACACAAACTGCGCCATGTACAATTGCTTCGAATAACTCCTTACCTCCTTATAACATAGAACGAACAGTTTCTTACATTTCACAATGAAGATGATACCAGCGAGTAATGGGCATCGCACATCCATTCTCTCCCCAAAAGCTTAAAGCATGTAGAAGAACTATAAATGCAGGTTTTTTAAAATAGCAATTAAGCTCATTCTGAGCATCCGGATTACAATTACCGCCTTTACGCTTCTTAACCGCTCTCCAGAAAACAATATCATGTCGGCCGTCCTATCATGATAGCTCATTATAAACCATTAGATGATTTATCCATATAACCAAATTTGTACATCGACATTTTCACATCACATATGTGGATACCGACGGTAGATACCTAACATTGTACGAGCGTTTGTTTTATGTGCTTGAGCTAATTGGCTTGCATTGACTGTTTAACCTCGTAATATGCCAAACAGTGACAAGAACTGGTAACTATTTATGGCCTTGAACGTATTAGTTGCTTAACACAGTATGTGTAGTATTTCCTAGCGCCGGACTACATTATTTTATTACTGGTTCTCATATGGATGTAATCCATGCCATACTCTTCTCTGGTCTTTCAGGGTGTAGCGCTAAAACGCATACAGTCCTTTCCTTTAAGATGATTACTAACGTGGACGGCAATGGATCTTCAACGACACTAGGGTCCTGAGTAGGTTTTATGGGTTAGCTCAGATTAGCAAATAAGGGGGAGGGGATGGGGTGGTTCCATTTTGATTGTTTCTTTGTTTTATTTGTGGAAATTTCTATAGAGCCGTAACGGAACACGAAAATCCGAATATGGCATTGTATGTGATGGATTTCAGGTCCCTCGATTTAATTTTTTGTCATTGGTTTCATAGTGGGCATAGTTGCTGCTGTTCTGGCCGTTGTGGTGTATTTCATAAAAAACACGACGTCGAAATGAAAGGTATTAAACGAATAAAACATGCGGTATTGTACACTTAAGTTAGCCGCATTACCCTACCTAGCTATATTATGCTTTACTTATATTTGACATTTGGCTCCATTATAAGCATAATTGTTGGTGAACCATTATTGGAACACAAGAAAATAGTTATCTTTCGAAAACAGTGGAACGCAAAAAACAATGCACTCTAAATCATTAATATTGATAAGAGATGGCATTAGCTACATTTCGAGACATAGCAATAATCGTATAATACGTTCTGTACAACTGTTCATTTCATTACAGACGGTATGTGAATATTGCGCAGCCTTAGGTTCTATTACCCTCAAGTATCAACCTCACAAGGTATGCTATAATCGACGGACATCGTGATGACTATTACCTGTCTTGGTATTACAAGGGCCTTTGCTGAAGTATCTCGGTTGAGTAAATTGTGGAAATTGTACAGGATCAAGTTATGTAGCTCTATTGAATAACTTTAGCGTTCTCGCCGGTCCATCTCATCACCAACCATAAGTAAGGGAAAACGCATTTGGATGTCCAGATCAAACGTTGGCCTGGATTAAATAATTCAATATAGGAGGAATGTATGTGGCAATTACGGGGACGATACTTTCATATTGCCTGTACTAAGTTTAACAGTTTCGACTCTTAAAACACTCCTCTTAGGAGATTTAGCAGCAGTGTACACGCGGTTGAACACCAAGGCAGGGTGGTTTGTTTTATTCAATGCACGCGTTATCGCTACCGACACTAAATCGTGTTATATAGAAATAGTACATAGAACAGAATTGGAAAACGAAGAGGCTGGAGCGAAGGAGGCCACCCCCATAAAACTCATATTACACTCAGCACCAATCAGTTAGATGCTAGTGCGCTGCCGTTTACGTGTACCTCATACTATTGTCAAATTACTACATGCTACATTAAATATGCACTTTTCGGCGATTTAGTGCAATTTTTTATTTTACTTCCATTATGGTGTAGTCGCCAAATTGACTGGTTTATAACACTCTCATGTTATTGAGAACACCGATTCATCGACAATCAATCGATAAAAGCGCATTTACGAAAATTATCAGCGACCTGAACCAGTAAGTACGCACTACCATTTTCTGATATTATCGCGCAATTACCGCACGTTGTCAGCTTGTTTTGAATCGTCTGTCGTGTGCCATATTCGGGTTACAATTCACGCTCCGTCAAACATATGATATCGAACTTTGCAAATAGCATAAACGCATTTGGATGATTGTTTATGAAATGCGCCTTTAAGGCAAGCGCCCGCGTCTAAACTTTGACGATTTTTTTGGTATTTTCGAATAAGTAATAAGTGGTTAAAGTAGAAATATCCACTGTTTTTACACATAAGGTTTAGTTTTAACAACATAAAACAATTCCGTTGCACCGGAATCAACCAATAAACGGAGGGTTGCATCCACAAATCATAAGGTTCATCTTACGCCAGGGGCAGAATCGTGATATTCTTTGTAGGACAATGTATTGGCCGATACAATGAATTTCAATGTGGGTGGCAATTAAATGAATGAGATAATTGCCGATGCATGCGTAGTTGCAAAATGCTAGGAGTTGTGTTGCCCAATGTTGACAGGTAAGCCACGCAATATATCCCAACAAAACACATGTGCCGATATTCAAGCCAGGGGTCTTTATGACGGCGTGAGGTGTTACATTGCCAAAGGAACATTGTGAAATCGTATATGAAATCTTAAGTGGATATGATATATCGCCAAATCGTTTTGAAAGAATATGTATGATAACAATTGCAATGGAATAAGCAGGCGCTCTGCGAATGATTAGCATGTTGCATTGCTTAAGGATTTTTTATTGAATCCATTGCCGAACGTATTAGTTTCTTGAGTTTGCTATGACGATGAAGCTTGTATAAACGAGCACAGTGCGCTAAATAAGAGCCTCTCATATTGCCCATATCACGAATATGATAGACAAGAAAATGAAGACGCATCGGGGCCACAAATTTATTGCAATAATAGTGGAAGCTTAGTTTTTACTATTTTCCAGCATTGATATCCAAGTTATTATGAGCTACTTTTCAGCCGTAATATATTTTACTTCATAAACATTAATATGTCTTACACTCCAAAGGTCAGGAATTTCGTTTTACATAGTTGAGATTGTGAATTAAGAAATACTGGTCAGCGCCGTTGTTAAAGGTAAATATCAAACATTTTACCTTGTTCGCCTTTAGTGAGGCTTAGATGTATGGCATTCCCCTAACGCATATAGAAAGTCTCTTTAGCCCCCAGACGGCTCCATTACGGGAGAAGGATGCTCTGGCTACCAACGCACACATACATATGGAAACCATTTGTTTCGAACATGGTTGTATGTGACCTATGAACCATGCCGTTTTCGCTGTGTGTTTGCCTCATAAATTTGTAAGCATATGAAGTTTGATATTTATTATTTCCAGTTATCGACGAAAATCATTACATCGTCCGACAAATGATATCAGCGTTTCTGCCGCTCTACAAAATGCAAATAAATGCCATGGGCTGCACGTTTGTTAAAATGCCAAACACTAGCACATCGATTCTCTTGCTCTCTTATGAATGCAGTTCATCATTACAATGATTTGGAGGCTTATTATATAGAACTAACATATCAACGAAGTTAAATTATCGAAAAGCCGTAAGTGTGAGTACATACATGCATGCATGCATGCATACATACATACATACATACATACATACATACATACATACATACATACATACATACATACATACATACATACATACATACATACATACATACATACATACATACATACATACATACATACAAACACCTATATACATCCATTCACGCAAGCACGCACACACGCACATACATGCTTTCATATATACTTACATATATACTTACGTACATACAGCATACATACCTACATACCCACATACCTACATACATACATACATACCCACATACATACATACATACATACATACATACATACATACATACATACATACATACATACAGACATACATACATACATACATACATACATACATACATACCTACATACATACATACATACATACATACACATACATACATACATACATACATACATACATACATACATACATACATACATACATACATACATACATACATACATACATACACATACATACATATACATACATACATACATACATACATACATACATATACATACATACATACATACATACATACATACACATACATACATACATACATACATACATACATCCATTCACGCAAGCACGCACACATACATACATACATACATGCTTTCATATATACTTACATACATACATACATACAAGTACCTATAGCATCCATACGCAAGCACGCACCCACACGCACCTACATACTTTCATATATACATACATATACCCTTAAGTACATACAGCATACATACATACATACATACATACATACATACATACATACATACATACCACATACCTACATACCGACATACATACATACATACATACATACATACATACATACATACATACATACATACATACATACATACATACATACATACATACATACATACATACATACATACATACATACATACATACATACATACATACATACATACATACATACATACATACATACATACATACATACATACATACATACATACATACATACATACATACATACATACATACATACATACATACATATACATACACATACACATACATACATACATACATATATACATGCATACATTCATACAGACACACAGACACACACACACACACACACACACACACACACACACACACACACAATCAGACAGCCTCACACATACACACACACACACACACATACACACACACACTATTCACTTTGATTAGTCAAACCATGAATGATGATCTGTTTTGTGTGTTACAGCTGGGCGGCTCCTTGATGCTGATTACACCGCATCTCGATGCTGGTGACAGCATAGCGCTAGGAAAGCTGCTTACACATACAGCCAGGCCTTATAGCCGGGTGAATGTGGCGGGTGATATAGGGATAAATGTGTTATCACGACTCGCCTCCTCTGCCCCGTGTGTTACTGTGCACGGAACCCCAGGCAGTTCCAACGATCTGCAGGACATCAAATGTACACCTGACATCAATGCCTTATTGTCAGGGTCTACACGACCAGCGTCTCTACTCTATCTGGATATCACTAGCAACAGGCGTCAGGTGTAGTTGAACTAGCAGCGTACATGGCGCGCACTGACACGGTCTTAGAAAGGCTGGTCATGCACAACTGTGGTGTAGGAGAAACATGTAAGCGGCTCATACAAGCTCTACAAGCCAACAGGAACATGAGATGTCTTGACCTGTTTAATAATGCAGGTATCCCAGCTGGTGTGTGTGAGATGTTAGGCGCGCTGCTCTCCTCCCCTGACACAGTCCTCGAGGAACTCCATGTAGTTCAGTGTAAACTTGATGTCAGGGCCTTGCTGTATCCCCTCACCCTGCCAACAGCATCACCCCATGTAACAAGTCTCGACCTCTGCTACAATGGCACAGCCCGCCATGCAATAGCCCAGCTGTGTCGGATCATGACATGTACACGAGCCACATCACCGCTGTGCTACCTCAGTCTGGCTGCATAACAATTACCTGGATCATCTCACCCCCGCCCTGTCAGATGTGTCATGCAAACTGACTACACTCAATGTCAGCGGCAACAAGGACCTCACCATCTCCTCCATCAACAGCATCATCAATAACACACGACTCGACCAGCTCTGGGTTGCTGACTGCAGCCTCGCATCTGATGACTATGTCCAGCTCTCCACTGCTATAAGTCGACCTGACTGCTCCGTCAAGTGGCTGGCCACTGGCGAGCCATTTGTCACAGTGGATCTACAGAGCGGGTTACAGCAGCTCTCTCGCCCGTTAGAGGTGTTGTTCTGTGATGACTCACAGCGGAAGGCGCTTGGTGAGTGTATTGAGCGAGTAAAAGAGCGACTGGCCGCTCCCGGCATGATCACATTCTGCAGTAACAAGCGTACGTGGTATCTGTACAGATCTGAAGCTGGAGCTTACTACCGTCACCTGTCGCCACAGGCGCGGGCAATGATGACAAACCATCCAAGCTGGCATGCCTAGTGAGCTACATCCACAGCGACGCAGTTATCAACTGACTTCACCAGACGATTGGCTGATATCACCGGCTAGCTCCACATCACTAATGACAATTTATGACTGTATTACAGGTGTCTCATTATCGCATGTGGTCACCATGACATTACAATGAGTAACTTCACCATGTATATAATTGTACTTCGATAGTTAAAAGTTTCCAGTTTTGTTCATGTTATGTTGGGTTTATTTTTGTCCTGTTTATATGAATTACTTTGACTGACACCACTGATGCCATTTAATGTCAACATATGGTGAGAGTAAGCGGTGTGTGCTGAAATCGCTTATCAATTATAATAGGGTAGGATATGGCAAGGTATATCATTTGAAACCCAAACATTATGACAAATGCACCAACATTATCTTTTACCCTGTGTGAATTTTATACACACGCATTACGCAAAACGGTTTTGGGCCCCAATGAAAAGTGTATGATGCGGGTTTCCTTAAAATCACTGAAGTAGACGAGATCTACATAGCGTTGCAAATACATGTGCTGTAAAGTCAGCAACCGTACATGCGGTAACAGTGTCCATAAGGGGAAATTATCCATGTCATGCAGGTGCGCGTAGTTTTCACATATTGTCTTGTATCTTTGCAACATCCTTTTTATATTGATATTTTAAACGTGTTGCGTTCTTTTTAACGACGTATCACTGTACCTGCTCACTGGAGGACATCGGAGTTGCGATATATTTCGAAGGATGCTTCCTTTTAAAGTTTCTATTCAGTGAGAAGCTATTGCAACATGCCATTCAATGATCCTTAACAGAACAGTAATGAATCCACATATCATCATTTGATCGGAATAAATTATGGTGTCCTGGATCTGCTTGTCTTGGCCTATTTTCGTGTTGCCTATGTGGCCGGCTGGCCTATTTTCTTGATGCCTATGTGGCAGCTTGGCCTATTTGCATGATGCCTATGTGGCCGCCTGGCCTACTTTCGTGTAGCCTATGAGGTATCGCTACGTAAAAGTTAGCCTTTTTTCGTGTTGTCTACCTGGTAGTTCGCATATATTCGTGTTGACTGCGTGATAGTTTACCTATGTCGTCGTTTTCTATAAGACAATCTGACCACCATTGTTATTTTCTGTGTAGCAGCATAGCATATATACTTCTTTTCAGGTTGGCGTTTTGACGTATCAGCTTATGCTTGGTGCGTCTGCTCAAACTTTAACTTACTGACTAGGTGGCAGTTTGACCCATTTATTTAATGTATATGGCTGTCTGACCTATGTATTTGTAGCTACAAGATTGGCCTGAGAACTAATGGATGATTGAATGAATGAATCATTGAAAGGGAGAGTGTATTTATTTATATATACAAACACACATACACACGCACATACACGCATATATATATATATATATATATATATATATATATATATATATATATATATATATATATATATATATACATCATTTATATATATAAATATCTCTATATGTTTATATATTATATATATAAATATATATACATATATACAATTATATATATTAATCTTATATATATACATACGTATATATATATATATATATATATATATATATAAATATGTACATATATATACGTACATATATATATTTATCTATATATAAATATATGAGTATATATATATATGTACATATATATATATACGTATATACATATGTATATGTATGCATAAATATACACACACACACATATATATATATATATATATATATATATATATATATATATATATATTATATATATATATATATATAGATGTATATATATATATATATATATATATATATATATATATAGATATATATATTTATATATATATATACATATATATATATAGATATAGAAATATCTATAGAGATATACATATACAGATATATATATATATATATCTATATAGATATATATGGATATATATATTTATGTATATATATAAAGAATATATATATAGATCTCTATATATCCCTCTCTAAATCTATATCTCTCTAAAATCTCTCTCTCTCTCTATAAATATATCCTCTCTCTCTATCTATGTATCTATCTATGTCTCCTATATCTATATATCTCTCTCTATATATATATCTCTCTCTATATATCTATATCTCTATATATATATATCTCTCTATATATATATATATATATATATATATCTGTATGTATATATTGTGCTGGGTGCCACTTCTACGCTCTGTGCAGCAGTACCTCTTCGTATATTTGTTACTCTCAGTATAGTTGTTAAATGGGGTGCAGATCTTTTCATCGGCACAGTCGATACCTTTGGTATACATTTTGTAAAGTTGCTAAGGAGGGGGCCTTAGTTGCACTTGGTATTGTATTTATCCTCGATACAATTTTTACACAGGAATTCTTAAACTGGGTGCAGTTGTTTGATAGTGCAGATGCTTAGCTGGTGAGGTTGTTACTCTGTGAACAATTGTGAAATTAGTAGGTTTTGTTTCCCTGGTCATATTTGTTTCTCTGTGTAGAGTTTTAACCCGGTGTACAGTTGTTGCATAAGGTACAGCTTCTAAGTTTGGTTCAGTTGTTAGACTGGCTGAGGTTTTATTTTATTGTCTCTACTGCCTGACCTTGATGTGTTTATGCTATATGTAGCATTATTGCTAGAGTGCTAACCTGATATTATTTTTTGCTTGCCAATACCACACGCCAATACTCACACCTCAAACCCTGTGTAGGATAAGTGGTGACTAGTTTTAGTATTTTTCGCAAATTTGTTTGATATTTATCATCGGAGCATTCAACAATAGATTGTAGAGGATATATTATCGGGCTACAGTGAATATAGTTGATAAGTGATATGTGTGTTGTCGTGAGTAAAGATAATACCTATATTACAGCACTGTGCGTTGCATTTTGACTGCGATGCTGTTTCCATTCATTGAAAGAACTGCATCTATTATTAGGCCAGAGCGAGCATGGTCGGCTGTCAAAACAATATAATATATCGCTGTAATGTTGATCAGAACCATCAACTGCTCTAACGCACCAACATACATAACTTACTCAAAACTAGTTACTTCAAATGTAGAATCTTAACTATAAATGCAATGGAAGAGTGATCCCTTTTATAATCAGTCAGATTATGTCTACATGAAATCGTTTAATTTCCGAGGAGATATTCAGAAATGTTTGATGTTGACAAAACTGACACACATCATATAACACAGGCTGAAGTCAAGCTTCGCCCATAAGATACGCAATAAAGCGGTCGAGTGCATACTTACTTTTAGTTATTTTCTTGTTCGCTATTTGTGGTTAATGGTCCTGAAAAAAAGCTGATCGGCCAAGACATAAACGGAACTCTTCAGTAGAGGGTTATTACTAAAGAGGACGTGACTTGAATACTCTGGAATGTGGTGAGATATTACAACGTGGGGTTGATATATGCTATAAGACATTTTGCATTAAATACAATGGCGTGGATAATATAGCATACACCTCGAATATCATATATCACAACATTGATAAGGAGCACTCTAATGTATCATTCCTAACTGGAAGATGTGCTAACATTGTAGTATTAACGGAAGTATCTTCCGGTCTGATCGCCATAAATTGGCGAAAGCGAATTTGCTAAGTTAACAACATCAAAGCAGTCACTAGGTATCAGGGGCCGTATCCATAAAGAATCTTAACTTGAGTCATCTAAACTTGAGTTGGCGAGCTTAGCTACACAACGAATTGCCAGCAAATTCCGCCAGCTCAATTAAGGTGGTCAGTGCTTCCATAGAAGAGGAGTGGTGTTTTTAGAAAGGGCGAGTGTTTTTAGTAGTAGTGTAAATGAAGTTGAAGGATAGAAAGTGATATCCAATAGTAAGTGAGGTTGATTGTAATGGCAAGTAAAGAGTATGAAACCGGTAAGCATGTCGATTGTGGCCGTAAGTTAGGTTATTGAGCTGGTGAATTATGAGCATAGAGGTAGTAAGTGAGGTCAATTAATTGCTCACGGAAACTTCGGGAGGAGATACGTTCAGTTTACAATGGATTCGACATTGTTGGTGAGTGAGTTGTCTCTCTCTCTACTACTGCTGTTTGAACTTGTAGTTGCTGGAAGAGTTGTCTTGCTTTAACATTTGACGTTTAAACTCGTAGTTGGTGAGAGAGTTGTCTTAATCGTACATTTGGGGTTCGAACTCGTAGTTGGTGAGTAAAGTTGTGTCGCTCGTTCAGTTGGTGTCTGGCCCTACTTTGCTTGTGACAATTTAGCTGTCAAAGTTAATTTGCAAATAGATATTAACTGTATAGTTCACAAGGATGCTTCTTTTAAAATGTTATCCGATTTTTTTAATTATTCCAATATATTTCTATGAAATACTGGAATAGCCAACAATCTTTTCTTCATGCGTGGTTGGGAAATCCCCGGCGAAATACAATCGTACTTCTTGGTTGAGTAGCGAGCTGCCTGGCGGGGAATCCCCTTTTAGACTCCGAGTTGAGTTCTGAGAGGTTACAAGCGAGATCAAGTGTGCTGGTGCGTGGTTAAAGTGGTAATTGAGGTTAATGAGGAATGGTGAGTGAGGTGAATGGCAATAGTGTGTGAGGGTCACTGGAGATTGTGAGGGATGTTCATTAAGGTGATATTCCATGTTAAAGATGCGTTTTGCAGCTATTTTGCGCAATTGTTATATCACTTCCGTTTTTGTGTAGTTTCTCAAATAACTCGTTTACAATCTGTAGGAAACACCAAATCCTCAATGATTAATCGATAAAGGCACATTGAAACAGCATTCCAATGAATAAAAATCTTGACCTATAATTACTCATGCGCAACTCTACTATTATCTTGTATTATCGCTCAAACTCTTTTTAGCCAATTAACATAGCTAGTATCAACGATTTTTTTCATCATTGCTAACTGTAGTAAAGGAGATTGCCCATGACAGTGTTGCAAAATGAGGTGGGGAGTGGTGTTTAAGGATATGATGACTGGAGATGTATGAGGTATATGGGAGATGTGAGTGAAGTTCAAGTCAGGAGTGGTGTTTAAGGATATGATGACTGGAGATATATGAGGTATATGGGAGATGTGAGTGAAGTTAGGGTGAGAAGTGAGGTTAATTATGTTGGTGAGGGATATTCGTTGGCATTATGGGTGAGTTTTATAATGGCGGTTAGTGACGATCATAATGTGTGGGATTCAAAAAGGTTGAAAATGTGGTTCAATGAGGTAGTTAAGAACATACAGTGAATTGGTAACGGCAGTAGATGGGTGATGGAAATTGCGGGTGAGTAAATTAGTACCTCGGTGAGCCAGTGAACGATTGGGCGGGTGCGTTCGTTGTGCTTGAAGATGCGGACGAAGTTGCTTAGTGATGAATCAACAAGACAAATGCTTTAGTCTTGAATATAATAAAGGTATGCAGAAAGGTCCAAAAGAATATTGTTTGCCTTTTAGTCAGATGAGGAGCGATGACCCTGCTTGAAGGCAGATTCTGAACTGCCCTCTCTCACTGACTCGCATGACACCCTCAACCCCCACAAGATAACTCGAGCGTGAGGCCCTTAATGAGGTAGCCAATAACGGCGGGATTGAGATTATTTCAGAGCAGTTGCATAAGCAGTTACAATTTCAACACGACTCATACGCGAGTGTATTCATGAATAAGCGATTGAATGACCGTACGAAAGGGAAAGTAAGTAGGCGACAGTATGGGAGTTATTGAGTTGTATAATCGGGTTTTACGCGGAGATTACATTACTGATAAAACTTACGCTAGGCTGGGATGTTACTTACTACTTCTAAGATGAGGCGTCGAATGTTATACGAGTCCCTATTTAGTCACAAAGGTACTCGGACTACAGCATAAGTGTCTTACCAACAAGCTGGCATGATGTAATATTATAAGGCTTACACATTGCCACACAGACATACTTCTGTATAACGTTACTGCTAAAGAGCACAAGTGCTCAGTTCCCGATGGCAACTCACAGCTCACATGTCCCAATAACTTTCCCTGCTTGGCCGCATCAACATCATGTTCGCCGGTTCAGCGATCTGATTTCGACGCCAATAGCGATATGACCGACCTCAATGACCCCCAAAGCCTAATCGGCGTAACTTGGCTGTCGAGAAGTAGAAAGCACAGCGCATAACGAGCTTGGTTGTGAGATGTGTAAGACTGGCGTTTTATACCTTCAGCAAATAAATCATTGCTTATTCGATTCGTCAACATGCCACCTAAAGCCGCGTCAAAGGTAGCTAAGAAGGCCGCCAGTAAGGCAAAGGCCGCCCGGTCCACCGATAAGAAGAAGAGGAGGAGGGAGTCTTACTCCATCTACATCTACAAAGTGCTGAACTTAGGTCCTACCCCTACACTGAGCATGTGCTGCATCAGCCAGAACATGTCCACCCGTGAACGACACTGGCATCAGCAGCAAGGCCATGAGCATCATGAACTCGTTCGTCAAACGACCACTCGAGCGCATCGCCGCCGAGGCTTCTCGTCTGGCCCACTACAACCGCCGTTCCACTATCACCAGTCGGGAAATCCAGACCGCTGTCAGGCTTCTGCTGCCCGGTGAGCTGGCCAAGCACGCCGTCAGTGAGGGAACCAAGGCCGTCACCAAATACACTCAGTCCAAGTAAATTGCCGCTTGTGACTAACACTCCCCAATGGCTCTTTTCAGAGCCCCCACATCTTTCTAGAAGATACTTATAATGTGCTATTGCCGCTGTCTGTTGTATAAACATGAAGACCTAAAAAACACGGCATATCATGTTGAATATGGCTAGATTTGAGTACATAGCTTCAAAGCCAAAAATGTAGCTCCCCGCAGGGTATAAAGTCTTATGTAGGCCATGACCTCAATAAGCCACTCGCACTCGGCGGTATCTAGGACATGCTCTCCATCACGTTGTTGTTCTACATACATGTTCTACATACATGTTCTACATACATGTTCTACATACATTCAGACATACATACATACATACATACATACATACATACATACATACATACATACATACATACATACATACATACATACATACATACATACATACATACATACATACATACATACATACATACATACATACATACATACATACATACATACATACATACATACATACATACATACATACATACATAGGCAATTAATTAATTGTCATTGCAAAAGGCGTCAATTTGATTTCAAGTGACGCGTTAATGTGTTCGTATGTAAAGATTATTGAGAGGGTTGAATGTGACATCTACAGCTCCTTCCTGAAGAGTTAAAAGCGTAACTAGGTCATGGCCTCAATTCTTGTTCCACGTGCTGCATTGGTAGAAGTAACTTCTTTTTATACAAAGCATTAGAATTTACATATGAAGCTGATTTGCCCTTCAACTACCGATTCTTAACACAGACACAAATAGAAGTATCTTCTAGAAGGAAGTGGGGGTCTGAAAAGAGCCATTGGTGTATGATGATGATGAGACACTGTTTAACCTCCGAAGCCGTACAGAGTACGACCCTGGCGTTCCATTGCATAGACGACATCCATGGCGGTGACGGTTTTTCTCTTGGCGTGCTCGGTGTAGGTGACGGCATCACGGATGACGTTCTCAAGGAAGACTTTGAGTACGCCACGGGTCTCCTCGTAGATGAGACCAGAGATACGTTTCACACCACCTCTGCAGGCCAGACGACGGATGGCGGGCTTGGTGATACCCTGGATGTTGTCTCTCAATACTTTACGATGACGCTTGGCAGGTACCCTCCAGTGCTCGAGAGCTGTGATTGGCTGGTAAGATCGCAGTAAGATCATGTGACTCTAATACCGCGCTGCGAGTAATTTTTGTCGCGAAATCGGTTCTGCAATACCCGCTCTTTGAAATGGCTAAAATTAAGCTACACGAGGATAATTTATCTACATACAGTTCATGAAATTCACATATGACCACGTCTTTATGTATCAAGCCAGAAAGTGATAATCAAAGCTGGGAATAGCGGTACAGCACATGACCTACTTAGCGGTCCGCTCGCTACCGTGCGCCATATAGGCTGCTGGTAGGCAAGCGCGTGTCACTAGAATTCACTTAAGAAAAAGTGCCTTATCGTCTCTAAAAGGCACGAAGGAATGGGAATATAGCGTTCAAATTTGGCAGGTAGGTGCATCTACATATTGTTAAAGCCACTACAAAGTTTCATTGACATGGTGGTGTAAATGGCATCGCTACGAGGGAATAAGTTTGGAAAGTCAATTTCGAGCCGATTTTGGATGGGATTCGAGTTCTTCGTGTGGGGTCTTGTGGCGGGAACAAATACCGCAACGCTATTGGTTGATTTCGCAGCCTGTCCGTGTGCCGTATAAATATACCTTTGTTGCCAATTTGCTTTTCATTCTACCCTCTCTTCGAGTTCGTCAAAATGGCTCGTACCAAGCAAACTGCCCGTAAATCTACCGGAGGCAAGGCCCTCAGGAAGCAGCTGGCTACCAAGGCCGCTCCTAAGAGCGCCCCAGCCACTGGTGGTGTGAAGAAGCCCCACAGATACAGGCCCGGAACAGTCGCCCTCCGTGAGATCCGTCGTTACCAGAAGAGCACCGAGCTCCTCGTCCGCAAACTGCCCTTCCAGAGGCTGGTGAAAGAAACCGCCCAGGACTTCAAAACCGACCTGCGATTCCAGAGCTCCGCCGTCATGGCCCTTCAGGAGGCTAGCGAGGCCTACTTGGTCGGTCTCTTCGAGGACACCAACCTGTGCGCCATCCACGCCAAGCGTGTGACCATCATGCCCAAGGACATCCAGCTGGCCAGACGTATCCGTGACGAGTGTGCTTAAACAGCAGCGACCCACATAGGTTTGTCTATCATAGGTACAAAAGACTGACAGTACATAAAATGTAAGACAAATTCCCTGATATCTGTATTTGGCGGTCTATATATCACACCAATGACAATACTTTTACCCCTTCCTACATTTGTACATTTTAGTTCAACAAACAAACATTCCATATAACTTTTGCACACATTTAGATCATTTCTACACATATATTCAATATCATTAGATGTGTATAATGACACACCACCACCAATTTGATTATGTCTCGCAGCATGAACAGAACTTTATTGAGGAATATCATACAAGTGTTTGTTCACATCATTTAGCCAAGTTTCAGTGATACCAAGCACAGAGAACTTGTTATTAAGTACAGACAAATATTCAGTTAGATTATCATAGTGTTTTTTAATAATTGTATTCATATGAAACAAGGAAAGAGCTTCTTTAAAGTGAAAAGATCTGGTTTTAAAAATATCTACATCAAGATAATCACATTCAGTTAGTCGTTCATTAAGCACATTATCATCAGGGTCTATATCCTCCAGCCAGTTTTTATCATCAACATTAATTTGAAAGGACATTCAAATTTTAAGATAACTGTAAACAAAAGAGATAGAGATTCTAGTATCATATGAGTGTGGACATGCTAGGTCAGTCATTCAATTTTTTCCAAGTCTGACAAGTTGCGTATATGGATGATCTTATTTTTGGAGTCTTTTCCAACGACATTTCCGTTGTGAGTCCAAACGTCAGCAAGTTTTCTAGCCTTCTTTTTCATTAGTTGCATAACCCAGCATCCTGGTTTCTGACCAATCTGTTTGAACTCTTGGTCCTTGCATGTGGGATATTTCTCTTACAGACAACAACACGAGCACATGTCAGATAATGATGTACAAAGATGACGGTTTTTTTTCTATTATTAACACATAAATCTGTAAGAAGGCTAGCAGTCATTATTTACAATTTCATTATACTTATTGAAACTGGTATGACAAAAAATATTTGAGCATGGATAAATCAACAATGTCACATGATTATTTTACAGGCGTTACAGGTATACTGCATGCATACAGTTTGTTCGCTGGTGCTGGGGACATCTTAGACAAAAGATAGAAGTTTCGTTACCAGCCTGCGCTGTTACAACAATACGAGGTAACTTCCCAGCACCAGATTATCAAGGATTCCTCTACCCTCCACTAACCTAGGTCTTGATACATGCGGTGTGCCTCAATGGCTTGTCGTGGATCTGGTCTCACCGCATCTGCACACATTGGAGGTGGTGCTTCTGTCTTGGGCAGGGTTGGCTCCTAGCAAACCAGCACGAACTCAGCAATCAGGCACTCGACATACTCTGAAACATAACAGGAATCAAGTCACAGCTTGCACACCAGACTGCCGCTTATAATCTTATATCCCTATGGTAATTTAATTTGTTGTTGTTTACATTTTATATATCAGTAAAAAAATTAACCAAATGTTGCCTTTGTTGCTACTTTAGTGATAACATGCCCTTGCTTAAACTTGGGGGTATCTTTTTCTATATATTCTTTGTAGTGAAATTTGTCGTTTCGTGGCATTTCTAAGTTCCTATATGGATCCCCGCTTGACATTTGCGACAAAACTACACCTACTACAGTAAGCAAACCGTTTAATAGAGCATTGAAAGAATAGCGAATTATGATTCTACACAGGCATACATACACACATGGTATTATAAAAATGCTGTGCAACGTCGTAAATAATTGAATCTGCAGATGATGACGTTCAATTCCGGTCATTTTCTAGGCCTCATATGAAGTAACCCTAAATTCTAAGAAGAACCAAGGGTTATCCCTGAGTACCAGGACAGTTATACACCCACACTGATGCCGCCAGTTGCCGTGCTTAGTACCACACTTCTGCTGCCTATATGTTCAAACAGTGTAATCGGATGCTGTCCAAATTATTCACTCTGATGATATTGATAATCTTGCGAGTACAGGCATTGGTGCTCTTGTGTGGACGATTACATATTGAACCAGATAATCCTATTGCTGTCGCAGTGCAGCACCGGAACAAGCTGATATCTGTGAGTGACCAGGATTTATGTGACCAGGACTCGTGTCACCATGGATAACTAGACGATGTTAGTAACCCCCATGTTGCTATTTGATATCTGTATGTAGTATTGCTATACCAATTGCATTCCTTTCAGTGTGAATTCTGAAAGGAACGCCGCAATATCACTGCAGTTGAGATATCACTCTGGCTGAAGAGCTATTTTCTTACAGAAGAGATGGCCGTGAAGCTATGACCATATGGATATCCTGAACGTACAAATGAATATCTTGAGCCATCCGCTATTTTGTCCGATGCAGAAGTACTTTCTGTAATGTGGATAGAACAGCCTGGGAGTAAAAGGCATGAAACACAATGCGGGGTGGGGGGGGGGGATTGGCTATCTCGTTGCACTTCCATTTATAACTGGATTTTAATAATATAGCTGACAAATAACCTTTGCCCGCCAAACATTCTGTAACAGCCGATCCTGAGGAATGTTGTGGCTATATCAATTAAATAACCATGTAATCACTCCAATTTACCTAGCATTGTTTGGTTGGTGCATAGATTTCAATATATTTCCTCTATGCAACTCTATTAAACAACCACGCGGAACGCATATTCGCTTTCAAAGTTTTCATACATGGTCTAACTTGGTGCCGGTGCCTGTAGTTGCATGCTTATGATTAATGCCGATGTTTCACTGCAGATACTGGTATGGCTATAAGGTGAGGTGTGGTGTGGTGTGCATTATCGGCATATTTATAAATGCGTAAGATACTTATCCGATGACATACCAGATACAGAACGAAAATGCAGTCATTGTTAGCCAATCATGTTTGAAAGGCACTTGGGCTTATGGATAAAAGAAATAAATATGGTTGGGGAAAAATGGATTACTCTCCCTGACCAACGTTATAAATGGCCTGAATGATAGCCGTAGAGCATGAAGGTAGGATTAGTTTAAATGTCGAGACAAATATCCTACACGTGATGTAAGATTTATTTTTATACACCCGTGCAGATAAAGTGATCTCTTCGATTATTCTTATCTCATTCCATAAATCCTGACGTTGATCAGCTCACTATTTCAAACAAGACTCTGGCTCTAGCCACGTAATCTATCGCGAAAATTTGGCAGTTAAAATTAATTAACACAAGTGATTGGCTGCACTTTTATTTGGCAACCTGACCAATACAGTGTGATAATAACACCGCAATCAAATCACTAACAAATGAAACTGTTACAAATGTTTTTTAAGATAAGCAATGATGCTGAAAGGAGTAAATCACTCGCTCATATGGAATGGATAATGGGATGTATGAGTGACGTAAGCAAGATAACGTTCGTGTGAATGCAACATCATTTGGTCTGTGTGGCAACAATGTATTATAACACTATATCATAATAGATATGATACAATGATATGATGCCGATGCGTCAATCATTGTTTAAACACCATTTTATCAATCAAGCGCGTATTCTAAATAAAGCTCCGCCTGCATCAGGCATGCGATCCATAGGTCCCTGCTGTGTTGATTGCGTTATGATTTTGCCACCTGTCAGTTGGTATCATGATGATGATCACCTTGCACATTGTTACTCTGCGCTCCTTGGGAAACGTAGACAAAACATTCTCCATCATTTACAAACAGCTGACACTGCTAATAAAAACTGTTATCTTCTATAGTGATGTAATTGGCAGCGATGAGGCTCATTTACCACATAATTTAGAACATGTACACTTTCAATTATTGTTATTCGGATAGTGCATTAGATTGAGGAGGTCTATGTTGAATTATTGGAGAGAGTAATCAACGTATACAGTTGGTAGGCAGTAATGGATTGCCAATGGCGATCAATTATGATAAAGGCCAGACACAACATGAAAAGTTATTGCGTTGATTGTATTAGTACTTGATTGAGAATGTCAGTCCGTTATTGGTCAAACCCTAATGCTGCTGCGCTTGGTATGTGCATCTGGAATGGCCACACTTCGAAACAGTGTACCATTATCAGTGCTGCTTGTTACTGGAACTGTAAACTGATTATTGTGAGCATTAATATGATGCTTTCACCCGATAAGCTCAATGCAAAAATTATCTCGCCCCGGTAAAAATGCATCCATTAGTTTGCACTCATAGACGCCTTAGTATGTGTTAGTTGGCGCCAACAAGAATGTATGTGATAACAAACCGTTCGATGAGATACTTCTACACGTTTTACCCAAGTTTGCTGTCAAATTATGATCTATACATGAAAAAGGAACAAGTTTAGTACAGTATAGATAATTTGTTATCATTTGTAAGCGACGAATACATTTTGTCAATATCAATTTTGGTATCTAACTATTAAATATGATGAATAAAGAATAATATTATGTAACAAATATAGAAATGAATGGAAATGTGCACAGGAAGAAAACCAATACACAAAGAGAAGCCAATGAATAAGCATTAAAATCAACAGCAAACCAAACAATTACGCAAATATGACTTATTCGGTATTGTAAAATGAACACGCTAATGCGTGCTCCAAGGTTAAGTACAGTGATAACATCAAAATTATGCAAGCTATATCAATTGCATTTAATGTAGCGTAAGCGATAATTCGATCTTTTCAAAACGATTTTCGGACAACACCAGAGGGAACGACTGTAGCTGTCGACTGAAATTTGATAACCTGTCAAGGAGTTACCCTTTATGTCCATGAATAGCTAGAAAGTGAATTTTGTTGGTAAGCTTTGATAGCATTATTCTATCAAGTGCCTTTGACTAGGCCCGCTAAATCGGTAGTAGTAATATTGGTGGTAAAGTACCACAACAAATCTTGATGGACTTTTTGATGAATAGCTACTGGCTTCAAACATAAATGCCATGTTGCGGTACAACGGCACATATTTTTGTCTCAATTAACTGCCCACACATCTGCTGTTCCTTAAAAACAACCATAAAAAGGACTTTCTAGCTGTCTGCGATTAATGTTACTACAAACCAAACGGTAAGTGGTGGGATGCAAAAACGACAAATATAGCAAAGCGATACTAGGAGGTAAATTAAAGTTTAAAGAGCGATAATTAGCGACTTCAATCTCTTGATATGCTTGCCAAATTATACACTGAAATGATCTTGCATAATCCTTAGCAAAAGCCTTTTTATATTGCACTCTGTTGATACACGATGTAACTTTTGCACCTAGAGGCAACTAATGTCATGACAGCTAGCGCTGTAAGTAGCATCAGCTCGGTGTAGAAGATGTGTTAGAGAGTCGGCGATAGTTAACATTGCACAACTCAGTATTTAACTATCATCTAGATTAAAGGCTGATCTGTTTGTTCTTACTGTGCATGGATAAGATGAACGAGCTTTTGTATGACGTACATGAATAGCAATTCTGATATCAATTAATCAGAAATTATTTATCTGATCACGACCAAAGCTGTTTGTTAACGCAGCAGACTGCGTACCTAATAATTATATTAAATCAGTAATAGCATTGATTTCGTATGCATGTTGCAAGGTACAGTGCAAATATGACGTGTAATCATAACGTGCGAGTAAAGTTAAGAAGACAAGCAAAATCCTAAAATCAGCCTAATTTGATGGTAACTTCTGCATATTAGTTTAATCCATCGCCCTTGCGATATTTCAGGCCACTTTCGGCGTCTGCTGAACGTGTGTTATACAAGATGCTCAAGTTGGCTGCCGGTTTGAGAAAGATCCAAACGGATTATCACATGGTTAATAAAAAATGGTTAACTATGCGTGTGCATTGTAAGGCTTAAAATTGTGCAAGGTTGCAGGCATGGAGTGCATCGCGCCCTTACATGTGAATTGATGGATTTTTATTTCATTATACGGCGAAAGTTACTTATCAACAGGACACATATAATCCGTGTTAATAGAGTAGTGCACGACAAACACCAGCCAAGTTTGACCTTCCTAAAACTTGCCCCAGTTTGTAGGCTGCTAGGGAGCAACTGCGAGTGTTCATTATGATCCGACTCCCTACTATTCAAAGGGGTGTGGCTGCGGGCTTGTTTTGATGAGCCACAGTGTAAAACCGGATTACTATTATTATGGAGTAAACACCAATCCGTTCACTCACGCATATGTTATCACGGTTATGTACATGCATTGCTCGTATCAGCGCATGTACTGGCAGTTGCGATATCATTCTACCGCTAATGAATTACACAGCGACCAGTGTGCACTGAATAAAAATTCAACTAAGCCTCGATATCCGGACCAGCTTTGATCTGCTCGGACGTTGTGAGCATTAACTGAGCCATGAACATAATAATGATGACGTGTTGCTGCCGAGGGCGTATGGCTTGCGTAAACAAGGCGCTGTGTGCCAGACTCCTGCTAGTTTAGCTTCAACAACATTTGGTCAAGACGGCTAACGTAAACATCAATAGCAAGCTTTTTACGACATTTACGTTCAAATGTGACTGATTGAGTACATTCATCAAGCCAGTTCGATAGGCCTAAACGTTATGATACCTGCTTGACAACAGCATATCAGCGCAAGCAGCAATGCATATAAGTAATGATGCGCTATCAGCTGATAAGCACTTATTGAGAACCTAATATGAACCTTATCAATGACATTGAAGTGTAACTGTAATAAACCAAATTTGTCTCTTGAATATTGCATTTATTCTACATGCAGTTAATGGAAACAATTTTCAACTCTAAAATAAAATGAAAAATTTCGCATGCGAAATTGATTTTTTTGGCATTATCATTGTTTGCATCAATAATTATCTAACATTGCATTTAAAGTTATAGTAAAGTGCTGTACACATGCACCGCCTCGTTTGGATTAAGCTTGATCAGCAAACACAACAGCCGTGCATAAAGGATGCATCAACATTAAGCTTAGCATCACGGTGCACGCTAATATTTTAAAATAGGCATCAAAATGATTTGTCTCACTGCATTAAGGCTTCAACTGAGAACGTTAGCTGAAGTTGAATGATACAATAGGGTTCCGATTTAGCAGCGTTTAATTTATAGGTCATTATTTCAAATTCTGTTAATGATTACCATAGATCTCGCTTTTTGAAGTACAGATTGATGCATGCATTAGCACTTTTATATACAGGAGTGGAGTGGTGTAACAGTATGACTACCCCGTACCGTACATTATAATGCTGTTGTTTTCTTTCAACAGTGGACGTTGTCTCTGTTTGTTTCTCGTTTTGTGAGAAACTTCTTCATGGCACAGATATTAGATGCACCTAAATCCTTTACAACGCTTCTCTGACGGTTCAGTTTGGTCCTTTCATCAGATATGTGGACCTGGAACTCTGCTTCCTGTTCATCATCGTGTGTTCACATGAACACATGCCAGGTGTGCTGTCAGATGCACTCCTTCACCGACGCACTACGGGAACTGGACACAGGACATTTATACCATGAGTGAATGATAGCAAAGCCGTATTGGATAATTCAGTTGAATTTCAATGAGAGGGTCAGTTGACCGCAATAATATCCCGCTACCTCTATTCATCATTGATCAGCTGATACTATGATTTTATTTAACAATACTCAATGTAGATAAGTCATACTTTCCGCATAATAAACCGGTTGAACTTCTCCGGAAATAGCTTATACGAGGATTGTGCTTAGCGGTCTTGCATATCACCCCACCCACCTGGATGACGTTACATGCGAAGAAAGTGGCTTGTTTCAGGTTTGTAGTTTTCTTTCCTGTCTACAATCAGTTTTGTCCGATTGTGTGTGTCCATGGCGATTGATATTGTAAACAGTTAGTTATCGAATGAATGTTATTGGGTAAATTCATTCATATTCAACCAAAGAACCTAGAAAATAGCTACATTATGCTACTTGAGTAAGTTGATGGTGAAGGTAGTAATAGCAATTCAGTAACGTCTTAGTTTACTGTATGTTGAATCAAATCAATGATAGTACATGGCTCTTTGTAAACAATATCCTTACTTGTGTCTAGTCAATCATAAATAACATATCTCTATAATAACTCGAAATGCGACTGGCGAATCTGGTTTCCACCCAGAAAAGGATACAGACGAGGTTGTAGTGGTAAATGTATGAGTTAAAGGGATGCGTTGATGACACATACTTTATTCTAAAGCGTAAGCTGTCCGTTGATTGCCGGTTGTAGCAGTTAATTAGCCGAATGATATGCTATTGCATCAGCCGGACTAAGAATTGCTATCAAACATCAATAGATGAAACACCCTTGGATAATATATGTATGGGCTATAAATTTACCCATATATACAATGATGAGGTAATAAGTCTTGCACAGCTAAAAAGGGGCAGTAATGTACAATATAGTGGACGACTACGAGGATCATTTATGCGTTTATAATCAGGTATTCGTTGATCACGACAAAATAACCACTGAAAACACCTGATTGTGATAGTGCAGTAAATTCCTGTAATCGTGTTATGCAAAAGCTTGAGTTAGTTTATTTGAGATGATATGCATCTTATAATCTCAGTATGTCACAGCATATCGGTTACTATAAGTATCTGTCATTTGTTACTATTGTTATTTATCCTGCGGGTCCATTATGCGCAAAATACGAGACAAAATACAGATCGACGTTGAGTGGAGAGATAGATACTTTTAAATAATTAATATGAATTCTAAATATGAATACAGTTGATGCTTTTCATGATTAATTGTTTTGCTTCTACTGACGCAGTTAATCAAAGCTAAGGTTAATGCAATGTATGCACTGTCAACATATACAGCAACGGTTGCCTTGCGAAATATTTGTGTGGATCGGCTATCAAACCGTAAAACAGCTGATGAGATTGATGCAAATCCTTTTAGGAATTTTGATCATTACTTTGCGCATGTTCCAAATATCCGTCCAAACAAAATATCAATCTACACAGCGTATATCGTCAATGGGCAATATTTTTAATGAAAGTTTCATTAAAGGGATTTTTATGAACATCCCCTATTGACACAGACTGGACGGATGGGCCCAATGCCAAGTTTAACGAAAATTTAGGTATATACCACTAGCCTTTTAGCTACCTTGAAATGAGGTTGATGTTGATTCCTTTATAATCGCGTCTTGCTCGAATAGCATATGGATATATATATATATATTATAACATATATCATATATAAAGATAGCTAAAATAAATCTTATCGCAATGCTGGTTTAGCATGCTTGTCTAATTCGATTCAACCCTGTAGACTACATCCAAAGATCCCGCAACACATGATAATGGACATTCATGCTGATATCAATCAGCTGCAGGCTGAATCGGTTCATCTAATGTCAAATAGGTGGCATACAGATGCGGCCTACCGCAGACTAGCCTTGAAATGCTTCTTCGTCTATATTATTCTATATATTTAGGAAACATTTGCGATATGAACATTTCCGATATCAACCTCTCCTCTAACTCCTTGTGTTTACTCTGCCTCCAATGTTTTCATCTTTGGTAGTCAGTATATGCCCAATATGCTAAAATTGTTATTCATTCACAATGAACTCTGCGTATCTAGTAATATCTAACTTTCTTCCAAATTCGGTCATATTTGCTCAGATTAACAATTAAGTTACAGTTTCCATCGCATTGTCAAAGTGATAACAGTGCTTTTCGGTAATTGAATGACTGTTTTTGTGCAATCACTTGGCCTTCACATATAAATTCGCTATTGCTACGCTACCACCAGGGTGTATATTATGAAATAAGAAAGTAGTATTACATCTTCTATAAGTAATTGATCTCTCCTCAATAAAAGAGAAACTGAGTATTTACAGGTATATTACACAGCAGCAAGACGGGAAAGGACAAGGTAGGTGTAAGGCAGTAAAAAATATCATTCCTGGATATTCGTTAATCATTATAGTACAGAATGCAACCTGGCTTGTTATGTCTTAGCGCATTCATGAGTTGAAACAGGGGCATTTTTCGTGATCTAAATAATCCTTACAACTTTAGCCATACAGTCGTTCAACGACAAATACGTGTTTCCAGCTTGTTCGGTGGCTCTTTAGGATATGTATTGGGTCCACGGGGTGATGCAGGAAGGAACTTCTATATCTAGAGCGTTTCTACTGGTACAGACGACTATGACATCCCCCTAGCCCCCTTGAGCTTTCAGCATCCATTGAGTGAAGAAATACTAGAATACACAAAGCTTCATTTTTGGTACCCCATTGGTTCTAACAAGGATGTTGATGGAGTGTATGCAAATGTCAATCTAAACTAAACCCTCGCAATTCATCATTATTAAAGATGTTTTATATTGTCTATAGTGGATTTTTCTCATCGGCTATGCGTGGTAGTGAAATGGTTATGCTCAGTGTGACAAAAGTATATTTAAAACATGCACTACAGAGTAGCTATGCTCCTCTGACATGAGTCGACGTAAGCGTGTTTTTCTGTAGATCTGTGACATTTGAATGACATATCGATGGTCGATGCAAAGTGTTGTGTGACCTTCTTAATGCTTTAGACATTTGATAAGATGTTTTGTATACTAAATAGGCAAAATAATTTAGGGCGGAGGTATCTTACCATTTATAGCACAGCTATTTGCCATGATTCGTTATGTTTGTCAATCAACGTCATATTGGAAATCCCCTTATGGAACCGGATCTTTATAGGTCTGCTAAAGAAGCTACCGGCAGCCAAACACAATCAATAATGTTACAGGCAGTACATTAACTAAGCTCATCATCACAGCTGCGAGAGGTCGCCCAATCGCTACCAATAAGCAACAAGTCTTGAAAAAGCATAATGCACCTGACGTCACACGTACAAATGTGGAGAAATTAGCGCAGCAAACTGCGCATTGTTCCTACATCGATCCTATGGCTGTGTGTCAAATGTTGTATATTACCTAGAGCTACATGCAGATAACAATAGAGCCAAATCTCACGGTTATATCTTGAGGTAGTTTGCATGGATTGACCGTTCAGCCAGATAATCCAAAACATATTCAATTCGCAGTGGCGTTATTTGATAATGGGATTACGATAGCATATAAACAATTATAACATCACAGACGGCCATTGCAATAGCACGTTACGAGACCTAGAACCGATGACTGCTACGTCATGTGTATACACCATTAGAGCAAGTCATGAGTAATGGTACTTCATAAAAAATCATATAATTTTCGTGGCGGCTTATATGTATTTATTTTCACAAGCCTGTAGCATACAATATGCGCAACAGCAACACACAAGTAGGCAATGCAGCTACGTTTGAAGAGTGATCATGTGATGTTAAACAGTTCTAGCCTTTCATCTCGAACAAATTATGGGAACAGTGATGCTACAATCCGTGACACTGCTAAAGCGGTTTCGTGTTGAGAATGCTAACCCTATTTCGGGCCAGGCGGGGTTTACCACTCAAAAATCTTTCTGCACTTCACGTCAAGAAATGATTTACCAACTTCTACTTTGTCACAATTACCCTAATGTCACAATTTGTCACAATTATCTCATTTGTTGCAGTAATTTCAATGCTTCGTACGCCTCACATATAAATGGTTGGTTTTCTACGCTCGTCTTATGAGCATGATTGGTACCAACAGTCGGTAACTAACACAGCCAAACTATACATATATAACATGTAGTCTGTGCAATTTTCCCCCCCAGACATAACCGTTCGGCATATAGAACATATATATGTTTCCTTGCTTATTGCCCTGTACGTTTAGGATTTGTTTCCTTAATGGTAAAGTATGTAGTTACGCTCTTCTAAACTACCAAATGAAAGTACTGCTTAGCACTGTCTATGATTCACAGTATGGAAATATTTACGCCGTAATATCGCAACAATCCGCTATTTTTCACACCTACATTGCTACCCAAATGTGTACAATACTGCGCCATATTGAATGTAAAAGCAATCATTTTGATCAGAAACATTGCTATTTATTGCCTAAGTTTGTTTGCGGAGATAAGAAAGATCGCATAATGATTGATTAAATTATACATCGACCAACACAATTAAAGTTGCAGTTGCGGATTAGTTTTCCAATAATCACACGCGTGCTCCCCGGGTTTATCAGCATTATCCAATCCATCATCATGACAAATAAATATGAGGTATTGCATCTGTATGCATCCGTAGTGTTTGCTCATTCGGGGCAATGCACCTGTTGCAGGCATTGTGTGGATGTAGAACCCACAAGGTCAAGCGGCGAAGCAGATTACAAGTACGCACATAAATGTTAAAAACGCGCAAAACGAAATATGATCATTACTTTCCAAATGAATTCAATGAAGAAAAAATACTTTCAATTATGAGCCTTGTCTTTAATGGGGCAAATGTAAGTTAATGCATGTCGGGAAGTCCGAAAAACCTCAATCAAATTATATTAACCTACAAAACTAGCGTTATATATTTGCAGCTCCTGTAACCTGAACACTACGATGAAATGTAGTATTTACGCGATTGTCAGGAACTTTTCAAAGCGCTCAATCAAAGGCTTTCTATAGCAGGTGCAAGATTTCCCTGCAAGATTAATCCCTTCTTACCTCAGTATTTGCTAATCGATGCTCCAACAAACTTGTGTGCTTAGCGAGGTCGTGTCAGATATCATTTTTGCCAATGCACTAGGTGCTCCTATGACCCACTTTGTTCTTACTTGCCATGCACTCAATCGGGCTGCTGAACGTTACTTAAAACTATGATGTTTAAGTCAGAGCTGTTTTAAATAAACAATCATTGTGATGTATTTATATTATGCTATTTAATGTTTGTTGGTCGGGTTTAATTTCAGCGATACATCCCAAACATATTATCAACGGGCTCTAAATGGGCCGCGTTTAAGCATCCTATATAGTTTAATCATAGGTATTTACTTTTCACAGGCTCCATAGTGATGTGATTAATCTTGACGTCTCAATAGAAGCTTCCGCAGCAGGTTTCACAAACAATCACCACGTGTGTTCATGTAGACTCAATCTGGTATGTAATTTGTCTGCAAATCAGATATATAGTTTGACAATGTATAGAAGATGCCCATATACAATCGCACATTACGGTATAAGTATTAAACATATGACACGTGCTTTATCATATGTAGCGCAATGATGAAACATCAGTGTCAAGACGAGGATGACGTCAACACGCTGTTTTCCTTAGATTGTCATTTGGCAGCTCATAAACACGCTATCGTTATGATATTATACGGGCGGAGTTTGATATGAATGTTGTTTGTAGGATGAATACGGCACAAAAACTGTCCGATTCTTATACACCTGGCCTGACGGAATATTAACGTGGCTTCTCGAGAATCCCAAATACTTTCCGTCGCTCTTTGTCTAGCAGGGATTCATCAATGAAGCAATGTAAATCTTTGCGATTACTTTGTTATTTTTTTAAGCGTATAGGTAATGTATTTGATAAACAATGACTGTTTGCATATCAATGTATGTAAAAATTAATTAATATGTTATAAAATGTTTCTTCGTTCCTAAAATGGTCTGCCATGTCCTGAATCCTTGATAGATTAAGGGTAGTTACACGCGGTATTGAGTTTTCAAAATGGTTCAGCTCAGTAATACATGCGTTCTTGCAATTGTAACTTAAATTATTACCTGACGTGCACCCAACGATTCTGCAGATGATGTTTTCTATTTGATGCACTTGAACCACATTTCTGGTAGATGGTTGTAGCGTATAGTGTTTATTTGGCTATCATGCTACGTGATTGAAACGTTTTAATCTCTAATTTGATGATAATGTTGATTCATTTGGACACAATGGTGCCTGTATTACGTATTTCGGAATCAATTGTGGAATAATTTGTGTGATATTAAACGTGTAGTACCGGTGCTATGCGGATATGTATAATGATCACGCATAGCACGTAACGTCGCGATGGTTATCGCAGAGCGTTCATTATTGCTTCAAGGCATGAATCTCCCTTCACTGGTACTAAGCTACCAACTTAACGTCAAATGTGATAACATGTGGTAACGTAGCTTTCTTGGGCATTTCGCATTGGTCTGTACACAACATAAATCAGAAAGATAATTACTTCGGTCTGTTAGCGAAATCTAAAGCATTTATATTTTGCGAGCTTCACCGCGAGAGCTCACCCGACCTGGTTCAGCCTATCCTTCTCTAAAACATGATATATAGTGTAGTTATATTTATCTATTCTTCACAGGGCCCATTGTGATGTGATCAACCGTGACGTTTGAATGGAAGTTTCCGCAGTAGAACAATTTTGCAAACGATCACCATGTTCGTTCATGTAGACGAGACAGACGGCTTATAATCTGGCACGCTAGATGCCTGCGTATTAGGAATGTAGTCTGAGTGCATGTGCAATCGTCCATACCACGGTGTACCTAACGGGAATAATGTACGAATTGTCATATATAACGCAATGACGGATCATCAGTATCAGGACAAGGATGGCGTCAACGCGATGTTTTTTCTACCTCATCCGGGAACACTAGATTAACATTTCAGTAATTAAACACGCTGTCGTTATGATATCATAGAGTCGAATAAATGTCCATTGTATAAATGTTATGTGGGAGAATGATGCGTACGCAATCGCTGCGTGATTCAAATGAACATGAATTGACGGTTTATCATTTAAGCAGGTGCAAGGAGTCCACGAGTAAATTGCAAGCTATTACAATGCCTAAGCACAAAACCTGTTGGACCATGATTAATGGTGTCAGCTGCGGTCTAGCATGTGTACTATACTAGGCTTCGCAGATAGGTGCGAGTGGAACTTCTGTGGTTTGTAGCTTTACCATGAGCCCTACGTATTCGTGTTTGGTTCAAAATAGCCCCGTAGATTAATAGATGATTGGCTATCTTACCCACAGAAGAGACATGGTAGGAAATAAACAAAGAGCAAATAATGATTACGCGCGATGAAGTTGTCATCGAGTATCTGTATCTTTCCTCTCGTAAAACTCGTGCTTGTGAAGCTACCATATCAGGCTATGAAATATACTTGCTCGGCACTGTAATCGTTCTTTTGTAATGCAATACAAAAGTTTGTTGCCGAGGTGAACAACAACATTTCAGCGCTCATGATCTGAAGTTCAGAAAAATAGCCTGCAATTGCCATTGTAATCGTTCACATGGCAGTATATTCCGTTTTATTATCAAATTGATGCATTGGAGACACATACGATTGGTGATTATTATAAAACTATGAAGTAATAGTATTTTAGCGCAGTTGCGAATCAGGATTGATAATCGTTGTTCCATGGATGTTCTTTTTTTTAACTAAATAAACAATCACAGACATCCGACAAGTGTGCGTAAGTGAAAAAAGCACTCTTCCTTTGTAATGAAGTCGATGGATGCTTAAGTTTCTTTGATATACGCTTTGGTAATGCCTTACACAATAACGCTGGATAGTTGCGGCTAGCTTTTAGGTGCTGTCCAATCCTAAAATTTTGTCTGTTGGATCATTCATGCCACAATTATTGTTTACGTTTCTTTCGCAAATAAAGGCATGTATAATAATGTAGTTTTTATTTTATGTGAAGTACATAGTCGGAAAGCCGATTGGTTTAGCTCACATTGCCGAGAGGCGGTACAAGTAATATGAAGAGATGATTCAAACTGGATGATACGGTCTTTTATGTCGGCGTATCACGTTAGATGGGTTTATCAAACAATGGGTAAAGATTGAGTAGGCCTAATGAATGTTTAAGGAACCATTGGGTACCTCGAAAAGCTATATTTATGAATCATTAAGCACCAAAATGAACGCTTACCTTAACCATAACAAGTTGATCACTCACTGAAATATACGTTGAGTAAAGAAAACATTACACGCTTAGTTTATATGCTTCTTCGTAGTCCTCTCATATTTTCTCAACTCGCTCTCCTTCTTTTATTTCTTTTCTTTTTCTTCGTCGTTTTCTTATTATTATTATTCTTTTTTGTTCTCCTTCTTCTTCTTTTTCCTTTCCGTCTTCTTATTTTTTTCATCCTCTTCTTCTTCTTCCTCTTCTTCTTTTTTTTTTTTTTTTTTATCTTCTTTTTCATCTTCTTTTTCTTCTTCTTCTTTGTCTTCGTCTTAATCTCCTTCTACATCTTCTTCTTATTATCCTCCTTTTTTTTCTTCAAGAAACGTTTGCGATCTATATTGGCTCACATTGATGTGCAGTCCAACGATTTCCACTTTGGTAGTCAATCTATTCCCATTATGTTGAAATGGTTTATTCAGTTACAATGAACTCTAAGTAATCTTCGTAATAGGGCAGCTATACAATTCTTCCAATTTCGTTTATATTTGCTCAGATTAATCATTTAGATACAGTTTCCATCATATTTTCCATAGTGATGACTGCTTTTCGGTTTTCTGAATGACTTTTTTCATGAAGTCACTGGGCCTTCACATCTAATATTTCTGCTGCTTCGTAACCACTAGGGCGGAAAGTTGCGTAACAGATCTCCCCCTGAAGCCTTCAACAAAATATTAACAGAGGATTTACATACTAAAGTAGCTTAGTGTTGTAAATCGTTTTGATAGCCCAGAAGTACCTCTTTGAGATTCATAGGAATGCTCTGCGGTGCAGCTGAGAACAAGCGCGTCAGGTTGAACCCTTGAAAATAATAAATGTGGTGTCTTTATAGACATGTCAGTGGCTTTGAATGATAATAGCTCACTTCGGGCATTCGATAGGTAGAATATGATTATTGTGATATTCGTTTTCAGCAAATATCCGAAAGTTCGTTGAGAATTATTTGACTGAAATGTACATAGTTCTTCTATGTAAACTTAGTGTAATTAGTGAATACGAAATTGACTTTTTTGATGTAATATCACGCAAAAGGGTATTCGTTGGAGAGAAGCTATGCGAATATTAGCGTATGTTCTGCACAAATGCGATTCCCATTGATGATATCTCTATTGTTAGAATAGCTTTGTTAGCGTCAACGAAAAGTATTTATCACCAGCAAACATCACTGGACAATCATAAACCAACAAGTAACGCTCTGAATAAAAGCTAACTACACACGGGATTGTGTTTTGAATCCACTTGGATTATAACATAACTCTGTTGGGGAATGTAGATAGGCAATGTTATAAATAGGATATGCCCCTAAATAGAGATTCCAAATATATGTATCAATAAAAATTATATAACAATATCACAGGGCTACATCCACTTAGGCATATTTAGTTTTCCACCTATATTGTAGGAAATGCCACGTGACTGAGAATAGCTTTGAAATTAGCAGAGAGAGATCAGATTAATAAGCACATGTACTGTAAATCTAAGGAAGAACAAGTCCGGTCAAAATATTGCAATAATAGCATATGCCAAATATCGTATAATTGTGAAGAGCTGTTGTTCTCGTTACTGCTAGCCTGACATCCGCGGGTAGGTGAGGGCTTTGCCAAGCCTGCGGGATTTAACGAGGAGCTTTTGAGAAGTGAACCCATAATAAGCACAGATTCATATCAATAACGCTCAAATGCCTGATAACCTTTATTGGACCCCCCTATTTGTAACTAACGCAGCCTTACTGACCGCATTTTACACGTAAACTCGACTGACAATTTCCCCCACCCCCAAAATATCCCGTGCGTCATATATAACATTCTTTTTTTTTTGGTATTGCTGGGTTCTAAGTTCTGGAATGATTTTCAAAATAGCATGGCACAGTTTTTATTCCTAGATGCCAAATATAAGATGCAGCTTAGTGTGGTATCTTAATCCAAAACTAAGATGGCCTTAACTTGAGCTATTTTTTCGCAGTATGATATTTGGTGCTTAAAAATATGCGTGGCTGGTTGTGTTTTAACTAACTCAACCTTGTTAGAATACTTGTTATATCTAATATGCATACAATTATTTCGAGAGTAACACCAAGCATTCTGATGGGCTATTCATCACATTAGTATGCCGGAAGATAATACAAGATTCAATATTGATTGATTGACAGTTATTCCCACCAGTACACCGCAGTTGTACATTACTGTTTTAATACTCATACAGGGGACAAAACCATATTCAATCGCCGTTTCTGTCAGCCTAATTCAATCGTGTAGATGTTGAATTCTAGAGGTTTAGGCCAAACGGAATATCAAAATGACAAAAGCGCAGTCCAAGATATGCCTAAATACTTCAGTTAAATATCCATCGATCCTTTTTTGCAGGGGTGAAGGCCATGAGTCAAAATATATCAACAACATAAGATAAGATTAGATTTACCATTATGACTCTTCTCAGCAATTTTGCAAAGGCCTTGACGAAGAGTTTGCATAGGAAGTTCAATTGTCTATGTTCTCTGCCAAATTGGTCACCCAATGCTCCCATAGCCCTGTGTGCTGTGAGAAGTGTGAGATATCATGTTTCCCGATGCACTAGGTGCTCCTATGGCACATGACCTTTTGTTTACTTACGCGCTATATACTTCTTCAAGGACGCAATTGGTACTGTAACTTAATTTCGAATAACCCGTGAGGTATTAATGTCATGTTATCCGTTGTTAACATCCGTTATTTTCTTTGTTAATATACTAACCTTATACATGAGGACAAAACAACAATCATGCTGAATCCTTATCAGGTCTTTAATCCTAAGGTCACTGGAGCTCCGACATGAATTACAGAAGAAATAATGGTATTTTATTTAGCCATGTTATTTCGTGTTTATTCATATAATACCATTATGAGTCTGATAGAGAAATGCCAAGATTTTGTTATTGTAGGTCTATCACAGAACACTACGTGCGACCTGGCACGGATGATACAATTACAGGCATCACACTCCTCAGGCTTATCAGCCGCCAGTAATTGCTTAAGGCAACCAGATAGACGCATTCTTGTTCACGGAAATTGCACCCGACGAAACTCGCGTCATACAATTGACATACTTCGATTCACATATGGTGACATAAAGATCGTGTTAAGCTTAACGGAACACCGCACAGCCATGAGGTAAATCTCTTGGATGTAAGGTTAGTGATTAATATCTGCTGCATGTTTAACTGTATTTGTTTGAAGAATCATTAACAAAATGCAGCCACTGTGCAAGCTTGTATGTCATCAGCATTCACGTTTCTGGTATTGGACAGGGTAAAATGTTCCTAAACTAGGGATAGAACGTATTTCTCTGCTTGCAATTTTGTTCAATACGATCAATATTGATGTGCTAACGAATCAGTGCATATATATATTGTATAAAACGTGTTTATTGCTTCACATCTGATCTTCTTTCTTCCTTGTAGAGCTGTCAATAAAGCTATATTATCAACTATTGTAGTATTGTATGCACTTTATATGGCCATTTGACATTATGTATAAGAGGGCTCATAAATGCAGCAGCGGTAGAAAACCGGTCGAGCGAGAAGGGACTCTAAGTGTAATAAGAACGTTTCAGATTATGTTCCAATCAGCTGTTGGGGTCAAATGACGAGAGGAACGCAGAAGAAAACGTGAAATATGTTTGACGGTAGAGAATCTACTTGCAGACATTCACATCTTGCGAGCAGTTACCAGCATGCAACATTCTTGCTTAATGATAATGCGCCCAACAAAACCTCGTAATACGCCCACGGCACGTCAACGCAGAAGGATAAAGCATGACACCATCAGTAGAGGGCATATTCGTTAGTTACTCAGTCATATGTAATGATACAATTTGAGCAGCATGTGCAAATTTGAAATGTCAAACCGTAAATGGTAATATTCAGGTCGGACACAAATTTAAGATTTTTGTATGATTACTCCACCAAGATGCCAATATAACGTTATTTTGATACGGTAGGTGAAGCACCACCCGCACCCGCACCCCATAATCATTCCAAGTAGATTGTTTGTGTGTAAGAGTTTGCAAAATTAATGCGTTGCGTGCATATATGGGGTTTAACTATTGTTTATTTGACAATGATTGGGGGTAAATTCAGACCCAATAACTCTTGCACTGCTTACTTCTGAATCGATTGGAAAACAATAAATCAGTGAGTGAATTGCTTTATGAATTGCATTGATGTTTAGACGTGATGTCTGAATTATAATATATATATAGTTTTCCGGTTTGCCTATCCTACGAAAATGTTGAAATAAAACCTATTATGTCGATATCTCAGCAAACTGTAAGTTAATAACTGCTAAAAGTGTTGTCCTGTACACCTTACAAGATGAACAGAGAACTACTATGACAGAGAATATGACAAGAACGCACCTGGTTATAATCCAGTCACTTCTTTTCTCTGATATATATATATATATATGATGTATTCAGTAATTACAGTTATTCATTTGTAACACACTTGATGATGATGTGATGCATCTTGACTTTTAAACGGATGTTTTAGAAGTTTATTGTAGGTACACGTACACCATGTGTTGTTCTAAACTCGTCCATAAATATACGATTTTTATTTAACCCCCCGAAAAGACACAGCCTGATAATATTCGAGCATCAGATGTTGTCTACGAGATGACTGGCATATTTGATGTGAAGAGGCGCAATCATTGTCCAAATAGTATGATAACGGCAGAACGGAATCTAGCTTGCTTTAGAGCTCGTTTGCATATGTTTGCATCTGTTGATCTGCTCAGTGTACAGTTCAGTAATGATGGAATTCGAATATCAAAGTTATGCTTCTCTGAAATAGCATACACGAAAACAACCCTACTGATAGATTGACAGGTCATTTAGTCTTAAATTAACAGTGATACTACAAAGAAGTCTTAGGAACCATTACGATAAGAAAATGATAAATCCTACTGTTAATGAGATTTTCCAGATTGTTTACCAATTATAGACGTCGGAAGCCTATTTTATGGTTCTCAATTCTGGAAATGTTGAAGATAACTGAAAATTATGAATATATAAGGGTAATTTTAACGGAGATACAAGTTATAAAAATGCAAGAGAACTTTACAAACATGTACATCATTAATCATCTGATTTTGACAATAGCTGTATTTCGTGCACAGCCAGCGTCTGCTTTGAAAATATATGGTTATGTTAGTAAACGACAGAGTGCCAACATTCGTCCAAACTTGGTAAATTTATATTTGATTGCTCGCACAAATGATCATTTTGTTCATATGAATTATATCGACGTCGTTTCAAACGCATCATTCCCTAGAGCAACCTTAAGTGAACATTATTTGAGTTAAGGGCGATACTACTTGCTGCAAGGTTCATACAATGACAGGGGCGCGGTTGATTTACGTTATTCATAGAAAACACCAGGTGAATGTCGGATGTCAAGGTCATATCAGTTAGAATGCATCGGGGCATTTCAGGATAACAATGGAAGCGACCGTAAACACTAGTCCCGCTACCTTATCCAGGGGGCAACGCATTCTGGAACACGTGATTATTAGTATAACCCGTCAGTAAGCTACGGCGCAATTGTTAAATAGCACCGAGCTAAGAAGTGTAAACGCTCTAAATGAAAACAGTACGGATGTGCAGACAAAGGTCTGGACCGGATTTGTTAGTATTTTGTGGCAGCATTGGTAATTGTATTTATTACAGACTTCAGATATTTGTATTTAACTAGTGGCACGACCCTGGCCCTATTCAGGTCAAATAGCTTTGCCGATGCGCCAAAGACACGTACGCTCGAATGTTGTCGGGAATGTAACGTCAGATGGGTAGGTAGCCGTGAACTCAGGTCCCCTTACGTAAAGCGCTCACTGGTAGCGACAATGACATAATAGCCTGGATGTAATGACTATTACAATCCTTGGTTGAACCGCATAGAATAGGTTTCACGTCTTAATGCAGCAGATCAAAGACGCCATTACAAGCGCGTCAAAAGGGACGCTAAACGACTGATACCGTCTCTATGATGTAATAAGCCTACGCTATGAGCACACCGTAGCAATGTTTCAGAAGTAGGGGTGTAGTTTAGATTGGAAGGAAATATAGAGTGATTCTTCTCAGCCGGGAGTGGCGAACGACGTACAATGTGGCATCTTCGTCTACATCCGGATGTGAACTTGGTCTAACAACAGCAATGCTGGCGCACCTTAAAACATCTCACAATAAAGAATCTGATTCGTTGATGTATTGTCGGTGCGCACCAGGACCTCACCGTGATGATACATTCTACTTAAAGCGTCGTTTCCCATGATGATAAAATTTCGCATTAATTATTTGTGTCCCAGTAACAATATTGACTATGAGTCGCGTTTTTCCATAAAACAGCTAACAGTCGATTCGAATAACGACCGTGCAATGTTCCGTACACCTTACGAAACTAACAGTTACTTTCACATGCAACTTAAGTCATTAGCAGATATGTTATGTACGGCCAACGTCGAGAGCGCATCTGCGGTAATCCAAGTTCATTATTTATAACACACCTAATGTTAATGTGTATGTTACCGACGTTTACTTCAGGTAAACGAACACCATGTGTCTTGATGTAGACAAGACAGATGTTTCCCAACGTTTCCAGCTCTGTGCGCATCGGATCTGCAGTTGAACTATGAATTGAAGATGTCTATAGTACATTATACAATAGGGTATTAATGTTAAGTATGTGATTTGTGCACTGTCATATGTTGCCCAACGGTGGGGCATCAGCATCAGGACAAGGGTGACGAAACCATGTTGTTTTCTTTCCTCGACATTAGATTGGTATTTTGCACCCCGAAACCATGTCGTCCTGATTTAATTATAGAATCTACGAGATGACTGGCAGATAGGTTCTGTATAGGCGCAATCATTGTCCGATATTGGTAACACTGCAGAACGGCATATCATCCAGCTTGCGAGAGACTGTGTTTGAATTGGTTTACGCATATTGCTCAGCTGCCGTGGAAACTACCGTTCAGTAATGATGGAATGCCAATGTCAGTGTAACGCTTGTTGATGACTCTCTGATGATGCATAGCAGGTCGGTAAGCGTACACGGAATAAAGGTTATTGGTGGTTTGTTAGTTAATTTAGTTGTAAATTTAATCTACAACAAAACCCATAAGATTATGGATTATTTTTGTACACATGTGCACCATGATGCTGCCCAGAATATATCATTATCTGTCGGACGTTTATACTCAATAATCTTGTATTTGGTTTACAATGACTCTACAGACTAGTTTTGCTTTGGCACTGATCTGTATTGAGATTTGATGATGGGTAACATATTCGGATATCAATGCAGAAATATAGTAAATATACAAGGTACTACACAGGGCACTGTGCTCGCAGTGTATCGTTCCTTCCCTAAAGGTGATGACATACTAAGCTTGTACATGGGCGTTAAATAAATATTATAAACTACGAAAAAGTAATGAAAAATAATCGGTGAAAAATCGTTCAGTAAACACAAAGCATTGCGATTTCCCAATTGATTTTAATCCCTCGTGCTGCACTATTGTGACTTGTGGTTTACTTGCAATGACGATAATTACTATAGGCACCCTGTGGTAAATAACAACTTACCTCCAGTGTCCCTGTAGTCAAGGCTGAATCCGGTCCTTCAAAGTTCAGGGTTGGCATCCTTCCTTACTTGCATCAAGGACATGTTGCCCAGGCTCACACCCTTAGTTACAGTACACTGTTTGTATTCAGCTGATGTGAATTTTCAATACTCAGCAGCGATACTAGCCTAGTTTCTGGTCTAATCGATGTCACTGTATAACCTTTAACAACGAGAAGACCAGAAAACAGCACAACCGTTCGTTAATAAATCTTTATAATGAGCAATTGAGTGCTCAATCAAGTCAACAGCCTTTGGTTTAATACAATATTTGTCAACACCTAGGCGATAAAGAGGAGTGGAAGTTTTTGAATAATTCATTGACTGAGGTGAAACAATCGATATCGGAAAGGTTAATGGATGCATGGTATTGACAGAAAAACAAAGGGGGTTATAAATTCCTGCATTGATACATACACTCTGTGCAGGACATACATTTGTAAAAACACCACGTGGCGTGGCTAAAAAGCTTAGCCACATGGGTATGAAGTTTTGGCAAGAGCGCAAAACCAAGAATCTACCAGCCTATATGGCCGCGCAAGTATAATAGCAATATTGCATTATTGTGTATGCCAAATCATTACACCAGCAATGCAAATATAATTGCCGGTATTCGTTGCTTACTGATAATAATAACGTTTTGGCCAACTTCATCCTGTCATTACTTGTCGTAAAGTTGTGCAATGTAATTAAGGTGCGCACCGTACATGATATTCTATGATTCTCTTTAACATGTTGTAGTTGTTATGCTTGGCCCAATGAGTATTCGCGAACGGCAGTTGCCTATTTATGTTATGTATAACTATCTCAATCGATGCGATGTGGCAGGACATTGGTAACCGGTGTATCATCTTGTCCTCATCAGCAACCTTGACTTAGTCACACTTCATCTATCCAATTTGCAAAACAAATCCAGTGCAGTGTTTACATCATTTCTTAACTCGCTGCTGTTTAACGATCGTTGCTAACCTGTGGATTATACCAGTAATCACGTGTTCCAGAATGCATGCTGCCCCTGGTAAAGGTAGTGCACGATCGGGGTTAAAGTTTGTGGTTGCCTTAGCGACTATCATGAAATGCCCCGATTCACTTTAGCTTATGTGACCTTGACATCCGGTTTATGCAAGGGTTTTCCCATGGCTAAACTATATCAATGGCGCCCCTGTCATTGTATGAATCTTGTAGTCTGTAGTATCGTTCTTGACAAATGATGGTTTTTAAACGACTTAGACATTGATCATTTGACCGTTACTTTTCCTTTGTTTGAGCAACCAAATTTACCAAGTACAGAAAAATATTAGCGCTCGACAGTATAGCAATGTAGGAATATCTCTAACGCAGATTCCGGCTGGGAATGATCAATTAAATAGGCTACCTACGTCTAATGCATTGTCGCTTGCAGTGTGATAATATTTGATTCAACCAGCAGCTGTTCTGGGCCACGCCATGACAAGGCTACACTTGTGCGCAAGTAGTGTAAATATAAGTGATGACACGTATTCTCCATTTTTTTCGTAAGGGGCTCGTAAATTGCAACAAGCACTACTCCCACATCATAGCCGAAGACTTTTCAATACACGATTGGCAAAGATGTAACTACAAAGAGCGCCGTTCAAGCGTCATAAATAGGTACAAATATACATGCTTATGGATAAAAACATAAGATACACGGATACATGTAAGCACACAGAATAACGTGCTTAAAATAAGAGTGAGGTCAAGAAGTGTAACAAGAGCGGGCATTGTGAATAATGTATTTATAGGTTAGCATATGTACATATTATTCGAATATATATATGTATATATATAAAATACTTGTTTATCTATATGCTTTAATATATATCTGTTGATAAATAGTTAAATATATATATTTATATATATATATATATATATATATATATATACATATTAATACGCTTATTTATCGTCATAGCTTTATCTATCTTTTGATATATATAAATATATATATTTATACTTATATATATATATATATATATATACATATATTGTAACATACATATATACATGTATGTTTTAATGTATATATGATTATATGTATGATTTTATATATAATTACATTTATGTAAATATATACATATATATGTGTAAATATATGTATACTGTATATTTATATATGAATATATTGATGTTTATATATACACATATATATGTATAAGTATACATATATATATGTATGGTTGACGAATTATATATAAATATATATATATATATAAATATACATATATATATATATATATATATATATATATATATATATATATATATATATATATATATATATATATATAATTTATATATATATATGTATACTCTCCTGTAAAAAAAATTGCCAAAAAAAACGAAAGTCGCTCAATAGATCCATTTAATATACGCAGTTTCAGCATTATCATCGATTAAATGAGCATACGCGCATTTGCAGGGTAAACCATATTGAAGATTATATATACATATATGTGTGTGTAAGTATACATATATAGATGTATGGTTGAAGAATTACTCGATGTATATTTATATATATATATATATATATATATATATATATATATATATATATATATATATATATATATATATATATATATGTATATATATATATATTATATATATATATATATATATATATATATATATATTTATTTATATATATATTTATATACACTTCTGTTAAAATTTTTGCCAAAAATAAGGAAAGTCGCTAATTAGATATGTCTAATATACGTAGTTTCAGCATCATCATCGGATAAATGAGTATACGCGTATATGCAGGGTGAACCAATGTGATGCGCACACTGGATTGAATAAAATCTCTTCCTTAACTTACGTACACAAATTTTATGCGCCTATTAAATCTTTATCCAAATGTTTCTTAACCGCTGTCCTAAAAACTAACATATATCCGCCGTCATTGTAGCTCATGATAAGCCCCAATGTTGATTTATCCAAATGCATTTTCAAATAACAGATATGAATACCAACAGTAGATGCCAAATATTTTTTATGAGTGTTTGCTCCACGTGCTTGGACTAAATCTAGGCCAAACTCTTACCTGGTCTTTCAATGTGTAGTGCTAGAAGAACGCTTACACTCCTTTCGTATCCGATGATTACCAACGTGGATGGCAATGAACCCTCATAATGCTACTTATCAAGGCCTTTATCGTATTGTACGATCTGGTCATCATGTGTAATACATTCCCAGTAAATATCTAGCCATATCATGGATAAACTGGAATGAAGTTAACTCCCTTCACGAGTTGGAGTAATACTGAAGCAGAATGGAAATAATGATTGCCTTCAAACCTCCTTTCATCCGAAGGTCCAAAACAATAACACCAATGACATCAACGCTTGCATCCACACATATACACACGTAGGTACTCAAGGACGCACATGCTCAGGCGCGCACATAAACAAACACACATACACACATATCGATGGAAAGCATGTCACTGCTTTGCAATGATTAAAGATTGTTGACGCTCATTGGGTTTCATGATCACCATTTCCTTCGACTTGCTAAACCACTACTACGTTACTTGTCCTCGCAGTATGAAACAATGAGGCTTTCCGAGTCACAGATATGATTGAGATTACAATTTGGTTGGGGCTCAGATATGCATCAGTCATAGCCGGTGCTGATCTTTTACGTGAAGATGAAACACCAGTCATGTTCATAAGTCATCAGAACACTTAACAGAATTATTTTTGATAGAGGCTGCATAAATCACATGTTCGTCGCAAATAGCATTGTGTCTCTATAGTCATTTTGTACCCGCCATACACATTACATTTGATTAATATGATAAGAATTACTTAATCATCTAAAATCAAAGCAATTCAGGTTAATAATATCGACTACAATATTTCGTCACAAACCATTGAAAAACGTCTTCATATATGACACACATTAACAATATGAACCATATAAGCTCAGTTCTACCGCTGCTGACCGACTTGTTGTTAGCCGTGGTTATTATTTGGTTTGCCACATATCGTGTCAGCACCAGGGCCAATTGAACAACAATGGTACATGGCCAGCCTTGCTCACCTGCACGTCTAAAATGGCCGGGTGTTTACACCAGGCACGATAGCCCCGACAGGTAATAATGCCATAAATAGTGCAATACTGTGTGGCGTAATTGGCCGTCGCTGTGCTGGACTCTTTTGCAACCATAATTGGCCAACTAATGTAGAACAACAGAAGCATTCGCGATCGTTATTGTTGCGATATAACTCAAGTGGAATGTTTTTTTTTACAAATGTTCTAAACAGCTTCCTAACGATGATGTTTCTGCGATGATGCTACTCCGCTGACTGATGGCTGGTTATCTTTTCTGCGCAACACGAGTATAGCCATTTTATTATAGCACTCTATAACATCCTTCTTAAATGCTAAATCAGAAGAAAATACCTGTGTTAGACATATATCATTGGAGACGAGCGTTGTGAATAATCGTCAAATCATGCATTGGTGATTAGCTAATGAGGTGGCCTTTGATAATGATATTACATTGCTGCTACTCACGATCTCTCATAGCGCACTCTCATATTACCGCATGTTAAGCTCCACGGAAACTGCTAAGAATTGTGTCTCTGTGCTCTAAACAACAGAACAAACATGATATAATTAAAATCACCAAAAGAAGATACGAGGTCAGAACAATTCAGGCACCGCACTGATCAGGCTTATCGCAATGGTTGCCAACGGTAGGCCATGGCAACCAATAAGTCACAATTTTGGGCTAGGATAATGCTCCCGACGCGACTGCGGTTCACACGAACACTTTACAATCTAGGCTGCATTATCGAAACAAACTGCAACTAGCGTTGGGTACATATTCAGATGCATTGCAACCTTATGTAGCATTTCAACTCGAAGAATAAAACCAGAAATCAGTGCCTAGTTGTATTGATGAAGAGGATGGCATGACTTAACCGTAAATTCGTGACACAGTCACGCGTGAGTTTAGTTAGAATACACAGCAGAATTCCCTTGTAACGTGAAATAGCGTCCAATATACTCGGATTATGTCTGAGGAAATTAAGCAAACGTTCCTACAATGTCATGTCGTGCGGCACATGCAGACGCATCCCGTTCATATTGACTTGTTGCCACTTATGCAATAGCTATGCATGCCATCTAATTATGCCATGAATCTATCAGGGTAGTCTACGACTCATTAAGTATTAACGCACATAATAGATCAACGAACAACAGCAGTGGCGTACTCGTTAAATGAAAAAAGGCAATCGTATCATTTCAAAAGTACTGGTATTGTCTCTCATATACAATATTGCCTTAAATCGAAGTGATCGTACACACATGCATAAACTATTTATTGCCCCTTGTATTCTGTTTTCTTCAGATGGTGGCATTTTAAATTGTATGCCATCCCTATTGTATGCTTCTAAACGCTGTTTCCCCCCAAACCCACAACCTGCTTTATATTAGCAATGCAAGCCCAGTATACAGTAGGAATTCGCACCTAAATAAAGCTATGTTCAGACCCAGATGATCCCGGTGATATTGAATATGATGGCCTAGTTGTAGGTTTTGTTGCGCTCTAGACTGGTAACATTCTAACACATGTGACCTTGTATACTAATATGCAGGTTTAAAATTGAGCCTCCCATTCTGGTTATGATCAACTGCAGACTATGCGGTAGGGAGTCTGGCTAAATGTATGCAATCAGCCAATACCTGGCGGTTTTGCTTATTGGCCTAGTATACAACAGAACCTCACTTGTAGCTTGAGTAGCGTTTGTTATCGGCGTATGTGTGCCTGAATACGTGCCGTTAATATTTCTGCAGTTCGCATCTCCACCGAAATATTAATATTGTCCAGTTTTTTGTCCATCGTATGCTCCTAGACAGAGAACAAGGAGCCTTTTTTCTTCTTACTCTTCAAAAATTGCAAAATATCTAGAAATAGCACGGTTTTACGTAGGAGTGAGGTTGGTAAGAAACAGTTATCATTAATGGAAACTCGTCCGGCGATGACTATGCGCTTTTTGTCTGACAGATCATTGGTTCTTTTATGTCACTGGCTGTGTCGATAACCGGGCTAAGGCTCTCTTATAGGCTGCCACTGACACACAGCGGTCACATCATTTATTACTTACAGACCCTTCGACTATCTGTGTTAACTGCCATCTATTTTGTCTCTAATGATTTTAACTTTGGTAGTGAATATGTGCCCTTATATTAAAATGATATATTTAGCCACTATTAACTACGGGCTTTGTAATAGGGCAGCTAAATTATATTTTCAAGTTTGGTCAAATATAATCAGATTAATTTAGCTGTTGTTTCCATCATATTTTCACAGAGGTGTCTGTTTTATCGGTTTGTTTAATGACTGTATATTTGCGAAGTCACTGGGCTTTCACATCTAAAATTGCTACTTATTCAAAACCACATAGTAAGAAGAAGTGTTACAAGAAAATCTTGGACTAGTTATTGGTCTCCTCGAGAAGCATTCAACAAAACAGTATCGAGTAATTGCGTACTCAAGTAGTTTCGTCTCAGAGAGCACATTACAAACATCTACACTAAGGCACTATAGGCTACTTGGGGCTTAAGGGTTTAAACTAAGTTTAACCTCTTAACTTCCCACTGTTGGCAAGATTGGTCCTTTGAACACCTCTTTAGAAATAGTTAACTCTGGCAAATGGCAATGATTGATATAAGGGCGTCAAATGAATGGGACTGGTACCAGAAATGTATTGTTGCAGACATGGGAACCTCAAGTGACTCAACCGAGCTCATAATCGCTCCCAGTAATAGCTGCCATGATGCATGACAGAGTTTATGTTATAATTTACGTTAAAGCATTGCAATCATACGATGCCCGTTATGATCCAATACAAGCGATCATCCAAAATATATGATGTTATGTTTGCTGGTAAGCTTCACTTCTTCTTGTGTTGTCAGATGTTGTGGTGGTGTTTAAAAAACATCTTGCAATATCGTCCGAGTTAACTGAGAGGAGAAGCAAAACACAAATTATCAGCAATGAGGCTTGTGACTTCTATATTGGAAAATGAAAATCATTGTAAAATGAAGGGTCTTTCCTGGAGAACGTAGTTTCTTAAAGGTATTGACACTGTTGACATTTTATGACAGGGAATCAGGCCGTGGACTTTGAGTAGAAGATCCGAATAATCGTAAAATAAGCGTAGATTCTGAAAGCATGCATTAATACGGATTTAGCAAAAGAAACCGATGCAATAAGCTCGAGGACTTCTGTAGCTGCATGGGGCTAGTGTAGCGTTACATGTGAAATAGTTTGGATTTCGATAAAACAAATAAGATGCATATAGTAGAAATCGCTATTATTCGTTTTTCAGTAAGGGAAGACGACCGGCAAGTGCAAAATCAAAAGGAAGGTGTTTTGAAGAGGATTCTTCTATAGAGCAACCTCGCGCTAAGAATGATTGGTATATATATCCGTTTCAGGGTTAATTATGCTCATTTCGTATAACAGCGACTTAATACATGTCGACAATATATTTCTATGACATTATGTGATAATTGTAAATTATTTTCACTGCGAATCTATGTTTGTCAAAGGTAAAGCTAGAACAGCACTGACACCTTGTTCTAATGTAATCAACGTGCAAAATTAAGGTTTTATGCAGTTTAGTATGAAGCTGCTAGGTAAATTCTCGGGAAAATCTATCACCATGTAATCAATTCACTTTATATGTTGTTCACACTCGGTTAGCTTTGCGTAGCGTAATTTGATTACATTCTTGCAACATTTGCTTTCCGTAGAGTGCACAGGTGAATTCCTCCAGTTTCATCGACATGGCTCATGCTCATTGAATTGGAGGATTCCTCTTCAAGATTGACCGATGCCGATTTCTTTTGTAGTGTTTTGATTTGTCAAACCTTCCTAATACCATTGAACGCACAGGTGTCGGTGTCATCACAGTGAGTGAGGGTATGCAAGGCCATAACATAAGTACAGAACCGTATACGATCATCCATGGTTGTGCATGGTTACGACAACCAAGCGAATAAGGTGTCACTCTAGACATAACTCAGCGTTGGGCTATATAGCGTTTTTATGCAATCATTAAGAAGGACATTAGTCTTTAGCGTCCCATCCCTCTCCTTTTGTACGCGTCTGTACTGACAACGATGTTAGATAAGTCTTGCGCCTTTAATCAATATATTTGACATTGTATAAGCGATATCTTTGAAACTGTCTATAATGCCATGTTATGTCTGGGGTAACGAGCTGCCACTGTAAACAATATGGTTAAAGATCTTGAGGATGGAATGGCAACTGTGTCTTTCAGACGATATTACTTACAGTTGTGCAGTTGATTCATCTTCTGGATAACATAGTAATCTTGGATCCAAGCCGATTTATGTGTTAAATACCTCACCTTGTCTCCGTGAGGTGGGGGTATAGGTGGTTTCATGATGTGGCCTTCAGTTGCTGACTTCACTCCATTTTTCATAATGTAAATATATGCTGTATTCTGATTGACGTTGTCACAATTGTAATAGAGTATTAGCGAGGCGGGTAGGTTTCTGTTGGTTTCCCTGATAGTATGCGTCGATGAAGAATATTTGTAAAAGCGACTTTCTGTTCCAGTGAAATTTGTAGTATTCTGAGTGTCGATTCAGCAATGTTTCCTGCTTTGCACTTTGAAACACGTGACGCAATGACAAGCAAAGCTAGATGAGCTCCAGCAACTGCCATCGGCGAGGTATAACTGTTCTCCAAAGATCTTATCCAATGGAATGACTCAATGTAATAACAATCCTTGTAGGTTCCTGGCAGCAAAATATGGAGGAACTTCGAGAGCTATTCAGAGATGACGTTTTCGTTTGCTTCAGTGTATTTGGTGTACCAGCATCCTGGATCTTCTTTACGCATGGGTAAGGATGAATAATAGTATCTGACTGCACTTTTTAATTATATCCCATCCCTTGACGGTACGTAGCATGTTAAAGTCTACCTTAATCTACGCCATTTTTGCCATCGGGATGATCTGAGGATGCCGCGGAGAACAAGGGCATCCGGTTGAACTTTTGAAAACAGTTACAGCGGCAGCTATATTGACATGGCAGTAGTTCCTGAATCTAAGAGCTCACATCAGGCATTCAATACGTAGAATTTGCTTCTTGTGACATTTGATTTCAGCAAATGTTATGAAGACTGGCGAGGCGGAGGTGAGTAAAATTCCTCAATGTAGACTTGGTTATATTGTATCGGCGCATAGGAAAAATGACTATTGTCGGCAAAAATGACTACAATGCAAGGAAAATGGGTTACTTTAACCATACATAGCCCTGTGATTTGAATCTCGTTGAATTATAGTCAACTATGTTTGGGCACGTAGACACACAATGTGTTTAATTGTATGTGTCCCTGATTAGGGAATGTAACCATATGCATCAATGATGCTATATCTCAACTTCACAAGACCACATCCAAACATTCTTTTCCATTATATTGCAGGACATGCAGCGTGACTGGTAATAGCGTTGCCTTTGGAGTTGGATAAGTTCAATTAGCGCGATGAACTGTAAACTGTATTGTATCATGTCCGTTCAAAATATAGCATTTCCAGTATCTTATAATTGTGAAGGGAATGTTTTCTCCTTACTGCTAGCCTAGCAAGGTAACCGGCTATCTGCGGGTATTGAATGGCTTTGCCGAGCATGCTGAATATAGCGATGCGCTATTAGCAAAAAAGTGAAAGGCTATGAGGCGGAGTTTTGAACACACAGCGGGCTACTAATATATATGTACATGAATGTAATCTCAAAATGTCTATTCAACATTTTATCGACGACGAACTTTGAAGACATGCCCACATTATAAGCACAACCTCATTTTAACATCCTTTCAGTGTACTACATACTATACACCCGTAACATTCAAGTGCCTCATATCCTTAATTTGACCCACCTGTTTGTAACAAACACAGTCCTACTGAACATACTTAGCCCGTTAACTTGTCTGACATTTTCCAAAAAAACCATCCCGTCCGGCATATAGAATTTACATATGTTTCTTGTTTTGCTGAGTTCTAAGTTCTGGAATGATTGTCATTATGGTATGACATATAGATTTGTTTTTCGTGCATGGCAAATTTAAGATGTAGGTAAGGAAGGTATTATATAGATTTATTGACTGATACATGTACCAGTACAATTACTGCCGCAGTTGTAGATTGCTGTTTTAATACTCCCAAGCTTGAACCCAACTTAATAGCCTTTCCTGCTAGCTTAATTACATAGGAGTGTTGATATTGAATCTATGCGATCCGGGTAAAACGGTGAAGCCGTTAATCAGTACCTTTAATGCGCTCCGCAGCAACTTTGCAAAGCCCTACACGATGAGTTCGCATAGCATGTTAAATAGTCGGTGTTCTCTGCAAGGTTAGCTCACTCACTGCCTCCGTAACCCTGTGTGCTGTGAGGGGTCACTTGAGATATCATGTGTCCCAATGCTCCAGGTGCACCTATGACACATGACCTTTTGTTTACTTTCACGTCATGCACGGGTACTGTAACGTAATATACACATTTAAAGCTGAATTGTGGATGCCCTGCTGTGTATCATTATCATGTTATCAAATGTCGTTGGTCGGGCTGAATTCGTGTTGCTGATGAATACCAGATAGATATCCGGGATTAAGCGGGTTCGTGCCATTTACATGAGTTTAAACCACCAATCATGTTCAATGAATACTTTGTGTTGAGTCGGCTATTCATGCGTTGGTGGATTGCGAAAAGGATAGTTCTATTTTATCTCTGTTACTAGCCATGCTTCCTCGTCTATATTCGGATTGTATCACACTAAGCTTGATAGAGAATTGCCAAGATTGTGTTTCCGCACTTCTGCAAGTGAACCGCCGAAACAAACATGATAAACGTAGGTATGCACAAAACACCTAGCGCGGATGATACCTGGATACTGTTACAGGCACAACACCAGCCAGGCTCATCGTAACAGCCGTTGTTAATTGCCTGTGGCAACCGATAAGACGCATTCTTGTAAGCGGACAATGCACCCGACGTGATTCGCTTCGTAGCAATGTCATACTTTATAGACAATGTCAACACAACAAACAGTGCTCTGCCGCAAACGTTATCTGCATGTTTAACTAATTATTTTGCTTAACGTACCATTAATTACATGCAACCAGACGGAAAGTTTGAATGTAATTATCTTGCACGTTTATTGTTTGGGACAGGAATAAATGTTCCTACATTAGTGCTCGAACAGATATCTCTGCTTACATGAAAAACAAGTACATATTGAGAAGCTAACGAATTAATGCATATATATAATGAGTAAATCGAGTCATCTGCTTCACGTGTGGTCATCTACATGTCTTGTAGAACTGTAAGTGGTATTTGAAGGCATTTATTCACTAGGATGCTTCACTATATAAGCAATCTAATTATGCTGTGAAGCTGCCATGGTATTTTATTGATTACTCGCATGTCCGTTTATATGATAAATCGATGTTATGTTTGAGAGAGGGCTCATGAATACAGTAGTCGTAGTTAACCATCGCTCTTATGACTTATATTGCCATAAATCTAGGTCAGGATGTTATCTTATCACCTCAAGCACATGCATAAACACATTTATAGTCCCTTGTATTTTGTTTATATTTATCAAGCATTAAGAGGGAAAATTATGCTGGCATGATTTGCATTAAGATTTGCTTAACACATGATTACTGAATCTATCACCATAATTAAGCGCTTTTTCCAGAGTTATCACATTCCTATCAGGTGTTGGAGAAAAAGACGGGCGTGATAAAATCGCAGGCGATAGCGTGATAAATATATGACTTTAGAGAATCTACATGCAGGCTATCACGTCCCTCTGGTAAATATTTGCCAATATGCTCCATACCTGCTCACGGATCACGTGCCCAACGAAACCACGTATTACGCCCACGGCACATTAACGCTGCAGGAAAGCATTATAATGCATTGCGCAACAGAAATAGAGTGACGCCAATTGTTGATTGTGTATTAGTTAGTTGCTCAATTAAATGAAGTAACACATTTTCAGCTGCATGTGCCTAGTTCAAATGTCACATCGTCAGTGGTTATACTGAGATAGGATGCATATTTAAGTCTTAGCCGCCTATTTTTCAGCGGTATGGGAAGCCCCCTAAAATGTAGCATGATCTAACACAAGCATGCATAAAACACCGATCGATTTGATGCTTCTCGCGGAAGAATTCGAATAACAGCCACCTTGTGTTAATGTTCTTGCTGTTAGAAACCCGTAAACGCATAGCATGTGTTATTCGTTCGATGGCTGAAGTAGATTTTATCGTTCAAAGAATATATAAAGTCATAACTTTTCCTAAAACTACAAGTATTTGGCAGTCAATGCTGCATTTAGTATTTGTTCAGCTTTGATGTAGACAAGACAAATATTTCCCAAGCTGCCAGTACCAGCTGTGTGCATATCAAATATGTAGCTAAACTGTCTATTGAAGATGTCTATAGCATATTGTACATTAAGGTATTGCAATAAATCATATGTAGCCCGAGGGTGGGGTGTTTATATCAGAACGAAGATGACGAACCCGTATTGCTTGCTTGTCTTGTCAATAAACATAACATTGGTGTTGGGATCCCGAAAACACCTAGTTATATTATAGAATCAGAGGTTGTCTACGAGATGACTGGCACAAAAGGTCTGTATAGGCGCAATCATTGTCCGATTCGTATAAGCAATGCAGAACCATCCAGCTTGCTACAGACCGCCTTCGATTTTGTTTGCGCATATTGCTCAGCTGCCGTGGAATCTAGGTTCAGCAATGATGTCAGTGTAATGCTTGTTGATGGCTCTATAATGATGCATAGCAGGTCGGAATGCATCACATCCACTAACTCAAAAGCACTGTTACCAAAGCAAAGTTTAATGTAAGGCTTCAAATAAGACCTGCCTTAAAAAAAACAATAATTAATTGGCACCACGTTGCAAGTACGACTACCCACAATACTACGACGTTGTTGTGTTCCTATGATTTTCGTACATTTCTTCTACAGAGGTGCACCATAGGCAGCAAATATATTTTGCTTAACCTTATAGCAATAAGTCAGCATCATGCTATGCAAGCTGTATGTTGAGGTAAAGGTTGCAGCAATGGGAGGTTCATGGTCTATCTCTGTCGATGGTACAGTAAAATGTGATAACGCTCATGCTATGCAATAACATATGCGATCAACGGCACATACACATGTGTACTATTGGGCCTCATAAAAAGCACGGCCGAGGTTTGGTGTAGGCAGCGTTGCCAATTGTGCTGCCTAGCATTTCTGAATATATTGTTATCCGTGAGACGTTAATCCTACATGTTCTTGTATTTGTTCGCAATAACTCATTCAGCATTGCCTACAGCAAGAGCGAGCGTTAAGAAGAGTAACTCACTCAGTATTGCTGCAACAAAACCTGGCGTTAAGAAGTGAAACTTACTTAGCGTTGCCAACAACAAGAGCGAACGTTAAGAAGTTTAACTCATTCATCATTGCCTACAAACTTCAGCCACCATACACTGTGCTGTTCAACCTGATAAATCACCTGTGGTCACGAACACCAGCAAGGCATCTCACCAAGTATCAATTGCCGTTTACTTGCTTATGGAAAGTACCTTGTAGTTATTCCTGAGAGTTGGAATCTATCGTCTTCTATCGCAAGGCTCTAATGCGGGCATAGACTAAAACGCATAGTACCTGTTCGGTTGTGGGCAGATATTCCATACATCCATTTAAACCAGCAAGCTTATTGTCAAGGTTTGATGGATAATGACATTGATCCGGCTTGAAGGATTGTTCTTGTAACTGGCAGTTGGTCACATCACTCCGCCCTTAATCGACACTGGAGAGCTTTTGAAGCACTTATAATAAACCATCAGACGATATACCAATATTACGGACTTCCATAAAACATGGTTGGCTCGCTTTCTAGGTCAATTTTACGGTACTAATTGCGTCACAAATATACAACAAGCCTTTGGACAGCACCCATTCATATTTTTGTACTTGCATGAAGCTAAAATAAATGTTCATTAAATGCAAATATATCGATTTGATCAGATCAACTCTCCGTCTTGTGGTGAGGCAAATTTACACAATTTTCATTCCCGCCTTTCTAACATAGCGCAGTATTTCAGACGCGCTGGGAATCTTGTGCCTGTTACTAGCGCACCAACTGCTGCTGTATTATACTCTTGAATCCTCGTGAGCTTCTTATCAGTTCACCGTATATATGGCAGGGTTCTTACTGACCCGACATTCTACGGGGGTCCTTGAGTATCCTTGATTGATAAGATGAAAACACTTCAATCACCATCATGTCAATAATTATATATAGCTTACCAGTTTTGCAACGAATTAAGTCAATCAATACTCAGATTTCGTAAGATCGTTGGTTCATTTGCGATAATTGGATATCCCCTATCAATCTAATGAATTACTGAAGTAACTTGGCCATTGGCAGCCGCGTGGTTGAAGACAGCCCTCAAACTTGTAGGGTGATCAGCATATTAAGTTGGACGCGCATGCTCAATGCGCTACCATTGCCAAGTTTCTGAGCGCCGAGACCCTGGTTCAATATAGATAGTACGATTCGGCGATCTGATGCATGGCGTCGGGAACATGTAAAACATGTCCCAGTCACCAACCTAACGTATGATTACCTGCTTCCCAAGCACCTGATAACCTGACTATCTAGCATCTGATAACCTCTCATCCGCATATATTGACGTAAACGGGGCTTTAAAGTGTGATATCAATTCACTGATGCCCGCCATCACTTGCCCCAACAAAACGAAAAATCATGCGTTATCAGCCAACGGAAATCTGTAACCCTGACAACCTGATCGAACCTTTGAAATCGGCGTGTGACCCTCCTCCTCCTCTTATAGTGTTATGCACACTCCAATATTGATCCTTGGCGCACTAGGACCCACTAGTTATTGGACGACACATCCGACAGTCTCTGACACAGGTGCTCGGGTCCCCAAGACTCCCGATGTGCTTCTTTCGTAGAGCAATTCATCAATATACGTTCCTATGGTCGTGACCAGATAGTAAAAAGACAACACGTGGTGCGCTATATTTTTCAAACAAGGATCATTGTACTTGGCACAACCAATCACGAAACTTGCTATTCGCAAACAAAGATCAGCATTTCCGCGCATAAAATATGACCAAGATGTCCAGCTATAGAACGTGGCGTGTTTGATTACTCTTTTTTAAGCACTCCTACAATATTTCTACAATGTACATCGATTTTTGTTCTCTTTACCATCCACTAACCCTTGCAAACACGCTTATTGTTTTGCAAATATGATGCACCTTTTAATTCGAAATTCCAACTCGAATATTGTTTGTATACATTTTTTCTCTCATGTACAGTCTATCCCTAATGGCGCAAGAATGGGGGGCACCAACTTTGAGCTTCTTTACCGCTCTCCAGAAAACAAACCTATCGTCGATCGTCTTGTCATGATAGCCCGTGATCAATCCCTGAGATGATTTATCCAAAATAGATTCATACATCGACATTTTCACATCACAGATGTAGATACCAGCAGTAGACACATAACACTTTGCGAGCGCTCGTTTCATGTACCTGGACTAATTGGCTTATTTAGAGTGTCTGGCCTTGTTATCTGACAAACAAGGACAAGAACTGGTAACTATTAATGGCCTCGAACGTATTAGCTGTTTAATACCATGACTGCGATTAAATACAAGAACTTCCTTCAATCGTTCGAGTAATACTGAAGCAGAGGGGATGCACTAGCTTCATCCGAATAAGGACCACCAAAGCACAGTTCTACCACTGCTGGTCAACATGGTTTTATCCGTGGTCACCATTTGGTTTGCCACACATGTTATCAGTGCAGGGGCCAATTGAACAACAATGGTGCATGACCAGCCATGCTCACCTGCACATCTGGTATGGCCAGACGTTAACATCAGGCACGATAGCCCCGACAGATGATAATGCCATAAATTGTATAATACCGTGACCCACAATTGCCTCGTACTGATATAACTGTACTGATATAATTTTGTCGTCGCTGTGCTGGACCCTACGTTATTATGTGGAGAAACTGAAGCATTCGCGAACGTTACAGCTGCAATATTATTCGAGAGGAATGGTTTATATCAATGTTCTAAGCTACTCCGATAATGAAACCCCATTTACTGATGGTTGGTTATATTTCCTGTACAGCGCCTCCGAGTAGATGCCACTTTTATATAGTGCTACATAACATTATTTTAGAATACTAAATCAACTGCTAAATCTATGGCTGGTGACGAAATGACCTGTGGCAGACATATTTCATAGAAGACAAGCGTTTAAAAGCGAAGCACTTTATTATGAATTGTCATATCATGCATTGGTAATATGCTGGCAGAGGTGGCTTTTGTTTGATGATAGTATTAAATCTCTGTGGCTCACCATGCATTCTCCAATTTCGTATTCAGCTTCACATGTAATTGCAAAAAACTCTCTTTGCATCCTTTCAACTAACCAACGCAACAAACATGATAAAATTAGGTCTCCAAAAGATGGTACGTGCAGCCAAGCACGAGTTCAAAACATTTCAGGCACTACACTAATCAGGTTTAACGTAAAAGCTGCCAACAGTAGCCCATGGGAACCAATTAGTCACATTCGTGGGCAGAGATTATGCGCCACTACCTCACCATTAAGGCTGCATCAACGAACCAAACTCTGCACTGCCACAAGCGTTGGCAGCATGTTTATTTGATTCTCAATCAAATGTAGCATTTTAACTCAATTAGCATAAACAAAAATGAGTGTCAATTTGCATTGTTTGATTTTGCCATGATTTCGTGACACTTTCACGCAGTGAGAATACTCAGCAGAAGCGCCTCGTA
>CM067358.1:9651163-9691710 GCA_034190875.2 Urechis unicinctus
TCACAAGGCGCAATAGTTCTTGTTAATGTAGGAATTTGAAGGATGTTAAGAAACCAAAAAAGAACTTTGAGTATTTGCTAGTTGCTTGTCTTCTCCCGGCCGGCATAAAGATATTTTTCTAAAAACAGAAAACAGCAACAGGGCACCGACAAAATATAAGCAATGATTCTCTTTGTGTCGGAAGAGTAAATGCATCAGTCATTCACCATTGGACGCCGCAAAATAATGCATGTCGTAATGTCAAATAATAATGTTTGTAAGGGTGTAGCTTTTCTTTTGGCCAAGGGCCCAGTAGTACACACTATGGGGTTACCAGCGCAGCCACCACATAAGCATTGTAAGCCCTATTACCTCTTACACAACAGATTATTTTTTCATGTCATTTAGTTATGAGCAATTCACTATTGTGATGACACTCTATACGGCTGTCCTGGGGAATCGGACCTGACCCCCAACGTGCCCGGTAAATTAACGTGACCATATGGTAACTCTATACGCTCATACTACTTGTCCTAGGGAGTCATTCAATTAAACGCTGCAGCACCGCACAGACAGGCAAAAACCTTATAAAGAGGGGAGCCTATACCTACTGCTACCTGTGTCTATGCCATTCATGGCTATCTATCGCATTGATTCAAACGGGGAGGGTTGTTGATGTGTAGCTCGTAGCTTGCATCTCACAACTGACAAGCTCCTCTTGGTCTTTCACACGTTTCACAAGGTCATCTCATATCAAAATCATTGACAATATCTCTCAGCTCGACCTCAAAATCTATTTTCTTATCTCTCAGATAATGTACATCTCACTTCAACTCTTTTACGCAACCTTCTAGCTCAGCAATATGCTCTTCTGTGTTCGTTTTTCATACATATCAAATCTCGTGTCAATATGCCAAAAAACTTGGTATATACAGTGTGTTAAAACATCATGACACTTCTGGCAGTACAGACACAGACTCATAGCCCCATTCTGGGTACCAGCACTGAGTTTGACGTCATGAAGCAGTTCTTGGTCAACGTTGAAGATTGAAAGTGTTGTTTAGCTACTATCTGCAATATAGTGGTACCAAGAGATTTTGTAGTTTGAAAAGTACAGGGTGGAGTTTGTCTTTGGCTTTGGGCTTCGCATGGCGCCAAGCAACATGCTCCTCCAGGTAGGTCAAGTAATTGTGTACCACCACCTGATTACCATCGCTGCTGCCTTACCGGCTTGGCCCTTCAGGGCGTTTGCCAAGGAGTTCAGCTGTTTTTTAATCCATTCCTTCAGACCGGGTTTGTCAGCTGGTGTTGATGCCGGAGTGGCACTAGTGCCCCCCACACTTGTCAGAGCAAGCACCAGGGTTGAGAATACCATCCCAATCGCAGTGAGGATGGAGGAGATTGTAATGCCCTGTTCCCGGAATAGGGTGTTGATACACTCGGCGAGCATCGTGTCTTTGTTAAGAAGTCTGTTGATTGTTTCCCTGATACGGTTAATTTAGCTCCGCAGCTGTTTACGGTTTACAGAGGCTAACTCTAGATGTACTTGTCTTGCTTCCCGCAGGCTTGCAAGCTCACGCTCCCGTCTTCAGCTTCGTCTTGCAGTTCTGCCAGCGTACGCTCCTGACTGGCGATATGCTTGTCTTTTTCCGCTAAGCTGCTCAAGGTTGTTGATCAGATCACCCCTGTGGGTCTGTATAACCTGTATCCATTTCTGTCTGTGTACCCACTTCTATGGTGTTATGAACGCCCTCTATCAAGCTTGTTTCTGTCTTACCACCTTGCTCTATCGCTACTTCTGGGCTGCTCGGAGGCTGGCTTCAGCCACAGCATGATAAATGTCTCGTAAGGCTGCGACCGTTTCTTCAACAATGTTGCCGGGTCCCCAAAGCAGTAACGAACGGCATCGGCCCCGCCATGTCGATATATTGTCGAAAGTGCAAGCGAGCGTCTGGTGTAATATATATGATTTACTCTAGGTAGTAATTCAAACGTAACCCTCCTTCAACACTTGAAGTTTGTATAATCGCAGCTGAGGGTTGGCGTGTGACCAAGTTCGATTTATGCATCGTAACACTAATTGATGGCGCCTATGTTCAGCAGGTATCTCTGTGGTATATTTCGATCAATCTCAGTATCCTCCCCCATAGCACACCGAGGATGAAGAGGGACATCTGGCACCACTCTAGAAGCCTCCTTAAAGGGAGGTTTCTCATCTTGTCATCCCGCATCCCCCTCCCCTCCGATAGCACCCTCATCGTCAAATGTTGGATTCTCAAACCCACGTGACTGAATTAAAGATATACTTGTTAAAGTTGAATTGATTACATGACGAATACTAACGGCTGCAAGCTAAATCCATATCGCAGGATACGCAAGACCCTCTGGGTTAAGGGCGCGCTGCAGCATATGGTTATAACATACAACCCAAGCACCATTGACCAAAACCAACGACTGCTGGCCCGCTTCGCCAATCTAGGTGGAGATGACGTCATTGTACCGGGGACAGTCTGGCAAACCGCAGCCTTGTGCAAAACTTATGTGGTTAAAAAAACGACAATCAAGACTTCAGGCAAAGTTGTAATGTCCATTGATGACAGCGATGTGTACCATTGTTTCAGCGACCTATGGAAGACTGAAGAGGAGAGAAGTAAGGCCCAGTATCAGGGTATCGATACATCCGATTGCGGAAATGTGACTAATATACAAGTGGGGACAAGAGACAAGGATTGATCTATCCTTACAGAGTCCTTACAGAGTGTCCTCTTGACACAGAGTGTCCTCTTGACACAGAGTGTCCTCTTGAGTCTCAGAGCTCTGCAGCTGCTGCCCCAGCTGACGAACCCAAAGTGCTGTACCATGGTGCAGTTGTTTCTGGTATATCTATATGTTACACCAAACCCAAACTTGACTTCATGCAAAGTGATCTTGGTATGGCTGTTGCTGACGATGCACTAGCCCTGGTCACAAAAGACATGCTAATTAAACAAGGGATTACACCAGGTGATAAACTGAAGTTAACAAATATGGCCTCGGTTGCTCTGCTTGTTGGACGTCTCCTTGTCAACGCCCTTGTGTTCTCTTATTCTCTAGATTACGAAGCATTTAAGTTGACGCGGAACGTAAACGCGATGATATGGCAATCGAACAGCTTCAATCTGCACATGCAGCATGGGCCAAGAAGCAGACTGATCGGCTAGACTTCATCAACGAGGAGCTTTGCCACCAGGAACATGCATACATTCCGGAATGTCAACGACGCTATGCGAGTGTACCACCTGGTTACAGGTAAATCCGTCGACCCACTGGACTCTGAGCTTTTGGACATCTACGAGCTCTCATATGCCTTAAAGGATCATGAGGTGACTTTCATTACCCTGGGCATGGCTGGTTGCCTGTAGGCTTGCCAAATAGGCAAATGGTAGTTCATGGGAGCAGTGAACCAGATGCTGGCCAACCATGAGGTCTCTGTCAGGCGTTGCCGTATGGATGTCCATCGAGACCAGGGTATTGTGGAATGCTTTAAGCACACTCTTTCAGGGTAGCCCTTTGGACACAAGTATGCCATGGAGTTAATACTTTGGGGTTTTTTCGGCTGCAAGCTGTTGTATTTGTGTCTTCTCAATTTGAAGTTATGTTACGTGCCTACATGTTATTGTCGACCACTAAGTGAACATTAAGATGCTAGATGAGGTTTGTTATCAAAGATTTATAATTGTACATTGATCTTTTCTTTATTTCTCCAAGGGCCTGATTAACATCGCGTACGGGGGAAGCGATCGGTTATTGATTTATAACAATGCATACCACATAAATTAAGCACCTAATTGATTGCGGCAATCGTCAACCAGCTAAAAAGCTTACATTAAGGAACATTATCATAAAAGAAATTGGAGAAGCTTTGCTGTTCGACATTGCCACAATAGCATACACTTCGTCATGGTTTAACAGAGAAATATATCTATACTTCTGAAAGGAGGCTTATGTGATCCGACTGAGCAGCCTCTTTTAGCAAATTCCATATAAATTACAGCTCAAGTACATTTATTAAGCAATTTAACTTACATTCTGGGCGCCGTTAGCCGTTCCTTTTCATCGGCAACCTCACGACAGACACGGTGCTGTCTTTAGCAACTATAAGTAGATTAATAATGATTTAATTCAACGATAATGGCCACAGGCAATAAGTGTTGGTGGACACATTTGTGTGTTTTTGTCGTTTCCACAAATTGCTCTCTACCTTTTTGCTAAGCTATATTTTTAAACTTTGCCGCCATGACACAATGATCCCTAGCTGGAATTGATTGCTGAATATCATTGCCCGGTGACAACATAATAGTAGACCAAATGTTTTGTTCATTGAATACCGGTAACGACTACTGAATGATGTCATTTAATGCATGAAAACAATTAAATAGCGAACCAGTACGGTACCAGGCATTACGATTAATGTGTAACCTATGCGATCATCTTCCAAAACGATCATTGGATCCGATTCGTTACTAAATCACAAAGCGCGTTCAAAAGATAATTCTAATGATTTACCTGGTATCTAGCGGATCTATATTGACCAACACGTGTCACTATTCTATATCTGCGGACATAGCAAATAGGGCTTATCTGGAGCAGTTATCAGTTATATTGCTAAAATTACGGCCAGCCTGTTCACATTAGAGGCTATTAATGTTACGCGGTATTAATTGCGTTAACTGTTCGCCACTAATATTTTCTAGCCATTCCACCTGACTTGAATAGAGCTTCAGAAAATTGAACGAGATCAACAGGTACGTTAGTTCTAACGCGTTATGATGATCAAGAGGATATTCATATGACGGCCTGTAATGACACAGGTCACGGCCGCGAATTACAAATCAGGGTCCAACAATCTGTCACCCAATGCCTTTTTTAGTTCAATGTAACAGTTATTAACGAAACCACACTATTGTTGTTTTATTGCTGTTCTAATTAAAAAAGCCATACATCATATAATGTCGAGGTAACACTAAAGGCTTTATTTATATATTTTATGCTCACGGTGTCAACCACCAGACTGTCCCATCTGTGGCAAAGAATAACACTGGGTTGTCAGTGGTGGTCAGAACCTGGTTCTATGTAAGTGAGGGATTTAACTGACTACAGCAGCAACTTACCCTTATCAACATCCCTTACAAGCAGTGTTGAGTCTACCCATAACATATGTTATCAGCTCCGTGTTAGCTGTATTACTGGGCTTTTTTGCTATTGTTCACTCTTGTTCGTATTAGGTTTTTAACGTTTTTACGTCAGTTTTGCTTTCGTTCAATCTTGTTGGACATTTTCCCTTCTTACGCTATTTCTGGCCTCCCTGTAATACTTTGGTTCAGTTTTTTATGTTTTCCATATGTTTTGTAATTAGCTTTGTTGCATTAATAATTTCACCCTTGATTTTTCGGTCATTCTAGTTGATTGGCTCGCAATGAGTAAGCCGTTTTGACATTCAAACTTATCTGACCTACAAAAAGCACAATATGTGAATTATTGCACAGCTGTTTTCTAACTTGATGGAAGGTTCGCTACCTTGAAAGCCCTTCAATGCTAAGAATACCGCCGGTATGCATAAGATTTTAATAAAAAAAAATGGGTTAACTTGTGATGCATTGGACTCATTATAGCAACAGGACGCTTTCAGCACAAGATTAGTATGCTTTTGAATTCTTTTTACACACTCCTAGCTAAGTTCAAAACCTGTTATTGCAATGAAGCAGCACCGTGCAGAATGTATATCATTCTAACAAATAACATGCAGCGTATTATATAGTAATGCAGCAGTGAAGAAGAAGACGATATTGTTCTCGCATCAACCAGTAAATCTGAGACAAATTCACACAAGAAGTAATGTGCCCAGCATTATGTATTTCAAACGCGCCACAATGAATAAGGCTCGCTGCAGAGGCTATTCCATTGGCATTCTAATGGAGCAGTCCAGTTGCAGACGTGCCGGTGCAAGGTGGCACATGCAGAACACAAAACGCTATAGAGCGATTAAAGCGAGATGCCCGCCGTAATTAGCGGCGACGATACCAATCTCCAAACACTTTTGGTATGGGTTGACAATGGGTGTCTATAAAGGATCTGTATGGTGATGACAATGCTCTATGGTGATGACAATGCTCTATGGTGATAGTTCGTAGGGCTAGCTCAGTATATCGGCATGAAAAATCCAGGTCTCTCTTAATGTTTGAATGTACCGAATCCTGAATTACACTATTGGCATTTATCCTCAACAGGGTCGAATGCCGCTCAAACATTACTTACTTACTGCCTAGTCACAATATCACGCATCAAACAAGCAATAGTAGATAATAAAACTCCAAATATCGCGTTTTCGCAGCCGACAATTTACACGTAGGTTTCATGTTTGCGGGCAGTATGGTTTCTTTCTTTCTATCAATCGAATGCAGATATGGCATTTGTCAGTTATTTTGAGCTGCTGCCTCCGTTCTTTTCTGCTTCATTCACATGAAGAGGAAATGTTTTTAACGGGCGTTAGATTGTCGTATTTCATAGTTTACTGCTGGTACACCTGCATTCAAACAAGGGGTAACCATATATATATATATATATATATATATATATATATATATATATATATATATATATATATATATATATATATATATATATATATATATATATATATATATATATATATATATATATATATATATATATTTATAGCACTATAGCTACCGTAACTACCATAATGATATTTCAATTTGTTTATATTGATACGGAACAAAATCAAGTAGTGACATGCGCTTCCATATTGCCTACATTGATGATTATCTTTGTTGGTTCACAACTGTTAGTGTACGCAATGGTGGTACGCATATATAAAATAGCGAATAATTAAAAACGTAATTACATAACTGCTCTAAATGTGAGATCAAAAGCGAAATAAGAAATCAATAATTTAATGCTTGCTAGTGAACTCTGCAAAAGCTTCAGGGAAGCTCACTAAGGCCAGCTAACTGAAAATGTAAACACCGCAAAATTTGATCTGCAGGTCAGATCATATGGCTATATAATAGATAGAACTTTATTATTGTATGGTCGTGATATTAGTGAATAGTTTCAAACCAATCCTCACCCGTTCCAGTGTCAATATCACACCGCTGCTATAGTGACTTAAACGCATACAGTTGATTTAATTCTATTTTTGCGAGTTCTATTTGAAAAATAAGCTGAATTAAAGCCGATTGAAGCTACGCATTGAGCAATCAACTCTATTTATCAGCATGCATAGGTACCTTCCGGTTTTTAATCAATATATATATAGATCGATTTACGAAATGTTAAAACGTGCTCCTTTACATAACAAAGGTAATGCATTGCAAATTCGAAATGCACAACAAGATATCAAATTCTGGTACACAACACTTTGTTTACTCCTCAAGAAACAAAGCTGCAGAACTGCAAATCACTTTGTGGCCAAAATCTTTTTAGGCTTAACTGGGATTTTCCTTCACTGCTTTCGTTTTATCACGATGTAAATCATAAGATCGTCCAACCCCGAAGCCAGAATAATATAAGTGTTTTCTATATGCAATGTGATCAGTAATCTGTTTGCAAATGTGCGATGTTGCAGGGCGATATATAACGCCGATTAAAACATTTCATCGATTAATCTTTGATACAGTTATCCAAACTTTTATGTATGACAATATAAACACCGCAACATTTGATCTGCTGGTCAGATTATATGGCTTTATAAACTAATTGAAAATAAGCTGTTTCTGGAAAAGCATGTTGAAAAACTGGCACTTTTAAGGATAAGATCTAACCGATGGTAGCATGCTGATGTGGATGTACCCAATAGAAACGATTACCCAATTTGCACTGGGGCTTAGTCATTAGATGCGGTAAAGCTAAGAGCAGCTTAAGAGCAGGGAAAAATTTAGCAATAATGGATGCGAGCGGTAAACGAGGGTAAGCATAGTTTCTTTAATTTAATTTACTGTAATACATGGTAATTATGTGTGCGTTTGATTCGAGTTGCATGGAATTCATGGTCAAGGAAAAAAAATGGATAGACCATGATAGCTGTACACTATGTTCTTCACAGTACATAAGCATGTTTATACTCAAGTATTAGTAGGTTGCAATAGCTGTCATGTTCCGATACAATTAAGACTTGTCACAATTTGTGAGGCTCAATTTCAAAACAAGGCCCTAAATCGTGGCTCACAGTGCCTTGTTTACACAAATCAAACTTTCTTGGCGGCAACGCTTTTCCTTAATCAGGTTTACTGCTACATCACGGCTTACCAAGATTATCCTACAGACTTCGGGAGGTGAGATTTTTAGTTGTTTGATAACAATTTTTCGCAGATCATAAGTTCTGATAGGCTTAGAGGGGCATACAACTAGACACATATCAGCTGTCGGCAAAGCTAGTAATATGCTGATCTAACAGAACAGCAGATAGTCATCATGTTTGCCATTAACTTGTTTAGTTGGACCTGTATAAGTCTCTCGATTGAGGTTAGCGACTGATATTGCTGCAACCACTAGTCGAGCAAGACAGAAAACAACCTTACTTCACAGCAGCTAAAGGGCGAGTAATGTACACTTCCATCATGCCTTTGTCAAGGGATTGCCCCCATCCATCCGGTCTATACCACGAGATGTCCGTAAAAAGTTTTTTTAAATATTTACCATTGGCGAGATATGCTGTTTAGACTGACGATTTTTATACAATAATATTTGTTGGAATTCACAAAGCGTACTTAAACGTTTGATGTTTGCCCCACGTCGACGCCGGGCTGTATTTTGTCCCCTAATTTTCTTATATTGGTCCCATAGAATAAATAACGATAGTAACTAGTGATAGATACTTGTCGTCGCCGATAACATACATAGATGCATCACTTTAACTAATATGCATGTCACAGAGCCATGTCTGTGTGAATGTGTTGGCTGCAGAATGAAATCTTATTTGTGCAAACATAAAACATCCCGTTATACACATACTACCATGTCGTCTTCCAGCAACCTACCGAGTTCTGCCTGGCTCAACGTGGATTGCACAGAGCATGACATTCGCTTCGTAGTTAAATATAAGATGTATAGGTTTGCTTTACACAAACAAAGTATCAAAGTAGTCAGTGTTTTATCAATATTTCCATTTTTTACCGCCAGGGATACAATAGTGACCTAAGTATTATTGATATCTAACTGGTTGAAGAAATGTGTGTGCGTTTTTTCAGACTTGTAAGGTTTATTAAATACAGCTAGCTAATGTTGGTTAATGATGCCAATCTAACGCACATGGTAAATAGAATCAAATCATTGAATCGAATTTGTTGAAAAGTTATCATCACGAAAGCCAGCAAGAATTCCTAAAAATTTACCTCAACTGCAAAGAGCAAATTTGTTACTAAATCCGCAGTATGGTCAAATCAACGAAACAAACAAACGTCCAGCTTATTTGTATTCTATACTTAGCGCACGAGCTATATATTTCATTTCTAGCACTTCCCCAATACCGATATGTGAAGCGATTAACCATGAAACTTCTGAAGGGTGTGGGTAAGCACAGACTAATAAGCCTCCTTGAAACAATCTACAGCGTTCCTCACGCTATAAATAAACCGGAACCTGCAGATTCTTTATCTTTATCCCAACAGGGAGTACGATATGTTCCTATCAATTTATTTTACGCAACTGAAGCATTTCAACGCTTTCTTCGCATTTTAATTCATATATCAACTATGAACAATTTAGAGAGTAGATCATCCTAATGTATAACTCTTAAACGTTATGAAACTAGCTTGTAAAAGCAACTCAGTGCAGCTGCTATGAGATATTTTGAGCTGATATTTTAAGTTGCTGCATCCGTTGTTTGAAGTTGTTTGTATGTAGTTTTGCACTGCTAAATCCTTCACATCAAAGAGTTAATGTGGTAGCTAGTGTGATATCGCATTTTCGTTTGGATGATCTATTCAAGAAGTTTCTCATAAAGCAAGAAACAAACAGAGACAATGTCTGCAGTTTGTCGTTGAATAAATGTTCCTTTGTCCAATGTAATTGAGGAGCAGTTACACCTCTGATTATCGTCAAGTTCCGATAGGCTCGACTGTTACTATGATGCCCTGTTCGCTAAGTAACCCTGCCTTCCTCTCTTCTTCAGGTTTTACCGGAAAAAAAACTGATGTTGCAATGTATTTATCTTATCTCCTTGTCAGATGTTCTGCTTACAAAGTATAGGATTGTTATGAAACACAGTTTGCGCCGCAGGTTCAAGGTAGCTGTCAGCGAGGGGAGACGATAATGGCACAATTTAACGATAGATCTCACAAGATACAGCCGCTTATTTAATTCACCTGGCGAGCGCTGTGACCTCGAACATCTAACCATCTGGAAGTGTTGAATGAGTTACTTAGATTTACACCAATAATATTAAGACCTTGATCTCGAACCATACTTTAATATTTATTATAGTGAAGAAATTCTATGAACATCGTATCACCAGCCTCTGATGTTAAAATGGTCGAGAAAGCCCTGGCCTTCATCGAGTAATAGGACGTGTAATTACGTCTGTGACCTTTAACTAAGGTCAAGGCCATTGTGTAAGAGTATTGGTTGCGACTACAAATATGATTTCATGTTAAGATTACCGCAACTTGCATTACTTAGCTCTCAAACACCAAACCACCTAATCGTTCTGTAGATGGCGCCACCCAGTTGAAAATGGAGATTGGACAAGTTTTAACGATCGTATTAGCGATCGACAATTTCATGCCAATTCCGCTGTTTTATCCATTTTTTATCCTACTGTTATTGTAAAAACCTCGCATGATACATGCTTTATTTTTTTGGGCCAAATGATTCTCACAATTACTTCAACGGTGATGGAGCAAGTTGTGCAACTTTGTGACATCAATTTTTTACGCAACAATGGTCATGAAGGTTCTGAAGCTATAGAGTTTCAGCAAGTTATTAAAAGCCATGTTATCATTGACTGAGGAACACTGTGAGTTTGAAAAGTCATTCCAGGTCAGATATATTGGAAAAAGTTAATCGTAATTTGCATTGCTGGTGTCAATACGGTCACGAAAGCTTTAGTCCATATTAAGTTATAGCAAATAAAAATATCATCAATTTTTACAATGACCTTGAAATAAGGTCAAGGTCATCCGAAAACCACGTGTTATTCTTTGACATGATAACATAGCCAACAATCGTGTTTCATCAGCTTTATCCTTACGACTCATCTAATTGTGGGCTCAGATTAGAACGGAGTGACTATTCTGCTTTGTTGAAGCATGTAGCAGATCCCATAAGATGTAGTGGATGGATCCGGGAACGAACAACCTTGGTTCTGATCAGATAGCTGATCCTGATAGCTTGTGCTTGATTTACCTGATGCTTGTTATTCACTCACGTTTCACATCGTCTGGTTCTATTTGATTTTTTACGACAAACAAGTCTCTTCTGAAAGGATCCTCGAGCAATCCACTGGATATGCTTCTCACGAATTTCGTATTTCAAGCGTAGCTGTTGGCAACTACGTTTTGTACCCTTGGAAATGTACACCCAAAATAAAGACAATATAAGAGTCATCCGTTGTGGTAAGCGGTGCATGTATACAGCACTTTACTTCACCTTCATAACCATTGATGCAAACAACTGATAATGCCATAAAAATCAATTTCATATGCGACACTGTCTTAATTTTAGAGATGGGAAATGTTTCCATTCACTGCATAGAGAATCAATGAAATGATGTTTCATATTAAAGAGGCGAAACGCATGCTGAGCTTTTCAGCTGAAATCATATCCTTACTTTAATACATTTGTTTGCGCTGCTACATTTTGGTCAAGAAGGTAAGATTAGCCGAAGGAAAAAAAGCTGCGTTTTTCGTGAATTTGTTCGCTGAAACTAGCTCCGTATTGTAGATAAATCACAATAAATATGCACCATATTCAGGATTTGCTTTATAATAACCACGGCATGGCATTTGACCCTATGGAACTGACTAGATGGAGCTAATAAACTTGTCACATCTCACCGGGAATGTCGTGACAGTCTTTCTTTTGATGTTTACGTTTGCATTCTGAACCGAATGTTGTTGAAGCTAAATAAGCAGGAGTCTGGTACACAGCGCCTTGTTTACTCGACCCATACGCCCTTGGCAGCAATGCGTCGTCTTTATCAAGTTTATAGCTCAATTAATTATCATAATGTCCCAGTTTGCACAAGCTGGTTCAGATGTTATTCGACACACCCTTATCGCTGTGTAATTCATTAGCGGTAGAATAATCTGGCAAATGCTTGGAAAGCGTTGACAGGTTTTTGATATGGGTAATGCTCGTGCAGAACCTTTCCCCAAGTGGTTGAGCGATCGGATTGATGTTTACTCCATGATGAATGCAGCCGGTTTTACACTGTGGCTCATCAAAACAACTAGCATCCACAACCCTCTGGAAAGTAGGGAGTCTGGTCATAACGAATACTCGCAGTTGCTCCTTGACAGCCAAATAACTGGGCCAGGTTCTAAGAAGGTCAAACTCGGCTGGTGTTTGTCGGGATCTACTATAGATACATTGTTTGACACAGCTGATTGATGACTGATTACAATGCACTCTCTATTACCCTGTAAAATGTGACGGTATTTTCAAATGACTGACGTAAGTCATCTGAATGCTGCCAAGTAGTCTGGAATATTTTAATATAGATCAACCTTTAATCTAAATAACTGATAAATACTGATTTGTACAATATTTACCAGCTGACTTTCTTATACTGTGGAATTGTAACCTGAATTGCAACCTTAATTATGCTACTCGTTTCAAAATGCTTCACGAAATACCCAATCTTCGAGGGTCGTTAACGCCTGCCCCAATTCCATTACCTTTGATTCTGGGGCCATCGTTAATTACATTTAATGACGAACATGTAGTAAAATGATGTATCCACAGTATGAGGTCCTTCTGGTGGGGCTAATCGAGTTCATGACCGTCTCCATCCTAGCACGGCACTCTCTGCAGCATTCCGTGCTCACAGAACTGACGATTAAAGAGCTTCTTTGAATCCCATAGTGCGATTACAATGTGCCCCGGTGGTGCCCCGGGTGCCCTGGTGGTGCGGTGCCCCGGTGAAGCTTGGTTTTATTTTGCATCATGACAAGTGTGACCCTGTGAAAAATATGTTACGATGCATGGTGCGAAAATTTGATATTTTTACGTATATGTTCATTAAGCGAGGTATTTAATTTGTTGTAAGTGTATACAGCAAATATTCCGCCCAACTGCACAAAAAAGTCTCGATTCCTAGAACACATAACAGTGCCTGCGTAACCAAAGCATGTTCACAAAACACTATTTTTACCTGATTGTACCAGCTTCCTGCTCATATTGTAGTTCTGGACATTGGTCAAGGACCAGGCGCAAGAATAATATTGTCTTGTTTACATTGTTATAGTTTACATTGCTTAAGGCAGACATTATATAATCACAATATATATATATATATATATATATATATATATATATATATATATATATATATATATATATATATATATATATATATATATATATATATATATATATTTGGTCTCTTAAAGGTCGTTCACGAATGGTCAAGACACTAATTTATATGTAAATCCAACCTTTCGTGCGCATATATATTTGCGTAAAAGTGCGGGATACCGATATTTAGAAATCATTTACCCTTATCGTCGATTACAAAATAATGTTTATTATTGATGTGATCATTTTTAACCATTTGTAGCGGTATGCGATATGATTCTTTGCTGTAGATAGATGAAAAATGAGAAAAGATTTAGTTTTCGGTGCTTGAATCTTAAAATAAAGCAAATATATTGTAATTTCAATTATACTGATGTTTGAACATTATTTCGACCATTTGGGTCACAGCATAAATGGTTAAAGGGAAGATATCGAGGTTTTCGGGTCATGTCAATGAATAGTCAGTTGCTAAAATTTGATTTTGGTGTTATATTGTAAATCCAATCATTTGCGATAGCATTACTTTGTACCATATTAAGAAATGGTCCAACCAATTTAGTTTCAAAAGTTTTGAAAGAAAATGTGCATTGAATTTATGTGGGCATAGCGGTATATACTTTTGTGGACCCAAGTCTAAGAAATGGTATATAACCAATTAGTTTCAAATATATATATATATATATATATATATATATATATATATATATATATATATTGAATTTATGTGGGCATAGCGATATATATATATATATATATATATATATATATATATATATATATATATATATATATATATATATATATATATATATATATATATATATATATATATATATCCCTATATATATATATATATATATATATATATATATATATATATATATATATATATCTTTATAAATATTCTGATGATTTTCTTGCTTATTCGTTTCCCTTTGTATATTAGTTGTCTTCCTGTGCACATATCAATGCATTCGAATATTTGCTATGTAATATATTTCTAAATTCATCATATTTTAGAGTAAGATACCATAATTGATATTTTCAAAATGGATTTCTCGCTTAGAAATAGTAACATAAAAATCTTAATTGTATTAAAATGGTTACTTTTACGTGTATAGATAACTATTTGATAACCGACTTCGGTTGCAATTGCAGTATATCATCGAACGTTCTGCTATTAAATAAAATCTTCTTAGCGCCACCGAACATAACATAACGGCGCCCGTGTGTAAAACCCATGGTTACACTTTGCTGGAGAGAAATCAGCTTCTGGTGTTTGCATTGGGCTTATCCGGGAAAACATCCCGCGAATGCTCGCAATTATCAGTTTGCACACAATTTCCAGAAACAAGCAGCACGAATAATGGTACACTGCTTTGAAGAATGGCCATTCCAGATGCACTAACAAAGCGCAGCAGCAGTAGGGTTTGATCAATAACGGATTGAAATCAAAACGCGACAAGGATATTTTCTGAAGACTTTAATTCGCTACGTTTAATCATTATTGACATTCACAACCAAGAACAAAAATAACCACCAAAATATCTGCGCATATTTTACTGGTCTTTCATCAACATTGATTGCATAGTGTATTTTTTTGTTCAGACCATAGGCAATGCATCACTGCCTGCCAACTGTGCACGTTGATTACTCTCTCCTCAAATCCAACAATGGCCCTCTATGAAGACCTCCTCAATTTTATGCACTATCCCATTAACAATAAGTGAAGGCATAGATGTTCTAAATTATGTGCTAAATGAGCCTCATCGCTACCAATTACACCACTCTTGACGGTAACAATTGTCATTAGCAGTGTCAGCGTAATGTGTTTGTCTACGTTTCCCTAGGAGCGCAGTACTTATTGGTGTAAAAATGTGCAAAGGTACCTTCACCATGATACCAACTGTAGCATTCCATTACTGGAGACCAGCTGGTTGATAGAGCTACTGGGGGCGTTTCTAGGGTGAGAATAGATCTGACAGCACAACGGGCAGGTGTCAAAGTCAAAATGCAATCAAAACAGAAATGCTATATTTAGAATACGCGCATGATGGAGTAATACGGCGTTTTAACACTGATTGACGCATCGGCATCATACCATGGTGCTATACCTTAATATGATATCGTGATATATATATTTCTGCCACAAATACCAAATGATGACTCTACAGTGTTACATTCACACGAACGTCACGATTGCATCCCATTATCTATTCCATGTGTGCAAGCGATTAACTCCTTTCAGCACCATTGCATATGTTGAAAAACATTTGTTACAATTACGTTTGTTGGTAATTCGATTACGGCGCTATCATTGCATTGAATTGGTCACATTACCAACTAAAAGGGCAGTCGATTTATGTTATCAACTAACGCGACACGATGGACTACGTGGCTTATGCCAAAGTCGTGTTTGAATAGTGAGCTGATCGACATCAGGATTTATGAAATAAGTGATAAAATATAATTGCAGAGGTCACTTAAACTGCACGGGTGTATATAAGTACAATCTTACTTTATGTGTAGGATATTTGTCTCTACCTTCTATACTAATCTTACCTACATGTTCTGCAGCTATCATTCAGGCCATTCATAACGTTAGTCTGGTCTGGGAAAGAAATCTATCTTCGCCCAACACCATTAACTCCTCCATCCACCAACCAACGCACCCTTCAAATATGATCGACTACTAATGACTTCTTCTTCATTATGTTTCTGGTACAATAAGACTAGTGATCAAGTATGTATCGTATACAAGATGTAGCCGACATTTATAAATATGCAAGTAATGTGCACCACACTTCATAATCACACCATCATCTGTAATGCAGCACTTGCGAAGATAATAAGCACAGTTTATTGCAGGTAACATGCACCTGCACCAAGTAAGACCATATGTGAAACAATGCATTGAAAGAGAATAGGCGCTCCGCGTTAATGGAGAAGTATTCAGGAAAGGAAACGAATCGAAATCAATACACATATTGATATACCATGCTAAGTAAATTGGATTGATGCTATGGATATATCCTTGCTTTATCAGCAACATTCTCCTGAATCAATGCAACAACATGATCGGCGTGCCAAGAATTTCAATTTTGTTATAGTGTGTGCTCCATTAAAAGGCAACGATAGCCAACGTCCACTTGCGTCATTCCGCGCCTGGCTCTCTAAAATAAACACATATGGAGTTAATGCTGCGTTACATGGCAAGGTAGTAATTCGAATTAATCTTATATCGATCAGTGGCCAATCTCCTGTATTCGTAACTGATACATAATGATGACACGTTGCATTGAATAAATAAAGACAGCAAATTGTTGATTTAATGATCAGACAGGCTGTTTTGCGCCTGCTGTGTCTAACTAGAATATTTAAATCAGTTATCCTTAAACACCGGAGAAGCAATTCTAAATCGTAAACTTTGCTAAAGATTTCATTGGTAAACTTTGGATGCGATTTATCGTCAGAATGTAGTGATAGAATTAGAAGTGTGCTTAATGCCTTATTTAATAATGAATGTGGTATATGTGGAGCAATTAAACCACGTGCACAAAATGTTGATCAATTATGAACTGGCATTAAGAGTATCAGAAACAATCATACTCACGAAATGCAAATGACAATCATGTTGCACACAGTTTCCTGGCAAATTGCGGCACTGATAATGGCTCTCTGATAATAGCTGCTGGACTAAACAATTCCAGATGCACAACAGTAGCATGTTTTTATTAATGACGGATTGCGATCAAACGCCGCAAGAATATTTTAGAAATGTGAACATTTGTAAAGTGCTATCATTTATGATGTTCGCAGCCATGTAACAATAATACCAACCCAGAGAAAGTGTCTTCAATAACTGTGCCGGACCTTCATTATACGTTATTGCATAGCAGAGATTTGTACCATGGGCGATATTGATTCATGTTCGATGTTCAGGGAACGGGTCACTGCCTGGGGTTCCAACGGGATACTGGGTCAATTTAATTGGAAGAAGGCTAATGTAGTTGGGAGTTAATTCATTTCTCTTGTCTCTGACACGCTCGAGTTTGTGATAAGTTCCAGAACCATCTTGCCAAGTATTTGTATCGGCCCATGTAGTAAAGTATATGTGTACCTCTCTCGCAAAGTATCATGACATTATTGCAAGTCAATTTAGCGCGTTGAGCTTCAGTCCCAGCAGATTGGGTTTGTGCCAAGCGACGGCACTAACAGGGCACCTAGTGCTTATATCTATGATAGGTACTTAGTATCATAAACATATTTGTCAAAGCAATGTCTCGCCATTAACGGGGTAGATGTTCGAACTTTATCTGAGCTCAAATATAAAGACGGTGGTCTCGTTTACCTATGGTGATGCGGTGTTCTGCAGCAAATTGCGCCTCTTTAGTAAAATGAAGCAATTGTGCCTAATTTAGATTTGCGCTCCGAGAATCAGGAGTTTTTTACTTGTCACACAAGCTTTCCATTTTTCAACTGGCAGTGGAACCTAAACAGTGGTGTTAAGTCATCGAAAAGACCTCATCTGATGCCATGTGAGACATGACCTTCCTCTTTAATAGCGGCCCCAAACAAGACGAATCGTAACGCTGAAGTTTGAGGCAAACATAAAGAACACGAAGTCGTGACGTTTTTAAACATGATTCCAAATGAAATCATGACAAATGATTCAATTCGAAAGAAACGGGCTGAGTAGAAAATGCAGGCCCATTCAATCGGAAAACAAAGCACATTTTCATAGAGTGCGTGTCTCTAATAAACTTGAGGTGCACATCAATTTAGCAGCTGTTACCCCTAGTTTCGGTATATATACTACCCTGAATGCTCTGGGATACAGTGAAAACCGCCGCCATGCTTGGTTTAGGGCAGTTTGCTGTTCTGCTTGCGCTGGTCGCCGGAACCCCCGACCTGAGTTGGGACACATACGATGAAGACATTCGGTATTCCATGAACGAGACTTTGGCTGACTTCATAACGAACGCACGGAGATACACTGAACACATGCCCATCAAGTGTCGTTACGGTATTCCATAGTTTTCATTTATTAGTGTTGATTGATTATTAAATATCTACATCCAGTGTACGAGCACTAGTACTTTAAAGCGGTAAATGTTTACGGAAATGTATGTAGCTGCTTGAGCCACTTGGCCATTTTAATGCTGTTGCACAACAGGTAAATCATAAGACATTGGAAATTAAGAATTAGATTTTGTATTCAGAGGGTATGATGTTATTGTTAAGCGATGTCATAAGAGTGAAAGACAGAATCCCATATTTGCGTTAGCATGGTGATTCAGCACGTTTGCAATGTGGTTTTATAACATTTAGTGAGACATGTGATTGCAATTGTAATTTGCATACTTAATGGTTCAGTCAGTTGCGTCATCACTTTGAAACAGGAACACAAGCAGGTTTATCGCTATACACAAAATGATGGACAATAGCTTAATTCTTTGATAAAGTACATATATTATTTCGTCATCTGTCAAAGCATACAGTGTTGCGATGTATCATTGCAAATGGTTTAATTAACAATATAGCATTTGTTTACCAAATCGCCGAATTTATGCAACATGTTTCGTGACAATTCATATATCACCAGTATAAACACATACTGCAGACATATATTTTCAAACATATAATGTTGAGAAGGATAAGTTATTTACAGGCGCCATATCATCAACTTATTTACTCAACTCATATTCTTTTTCAAATCTTTCCAGATGTGTGCCGCACAGAATCCATAAACATGGGCCGAAAAGGCATAATAGAAATGCCGACCACCGCTGTTGGAAAACGACGATTTGTGAGATGTCCTTTTGCGTTCACCGAGATCCTCTACGCCTACAGAGACTGTGTGCTCAATGCTTCGTTGGACGTTGTATGGACAGAGGGATTGAATGTCGATGCTTGTCCTTTGCCACCTCTTTATCAAGCAATGACGACTCTATCAGCAATGACCGACATTCAGGTACATTTTCCACACCAGTCTTTTTTACTGGATCTGTTTTACCGGATCTACATCGAATAAAACTGATCGTTTATTGAACAAATGGTAGTTCGCCAAATCGCATACCACATTTATTTAAAATTCAACATTGGTTGTTTCATAGGACATGGCGGATACCAACAGGACGTTGTTTGTGTTTGAATATCTGTACAACACAATCGACCAATACCCTACCCCAACAGGATATAACGCTTCACTCAATACGCCCGAGATAACTTATGCATTGGTGCAAATAACGGAGGTAATCGTGTCAATAAAAAACTATTCGTCGCCGTTGCAATTGTTGGACAAAGCAATCACTATGATCGACTACATTTTCGACGTGTCTTGGGCTGGATTCCAAAATGCAAAACTTATTCAAAGGTTTGTTTTATTATTTCTCTATTCAGAAGCAAAACTAAAAGGTCCAAATCTCGGGAGCCGCGTACAAATACCGAGATGAATGTACGCTCAAATCACAAAAACAATTTTTCTACCAGGGCTGTTATATCACCGATTATGGACAGACTATATGCTGATGAATACGCCAACTTTATACGAAAACAATCATTTTATAGCAGTGAGCGTTTTATTTGACGATCCCCAGTTATCAATTAATCAATGATTACAGCATTCTGCGAGAATCAGATTATTGTTATATGGTGAAAATATATCGTCGGAAATTGCGTAATTGGCTGGTAGAGTTTGTTTACACCATATGGAAGATTTTGACTAATCCTCGACCTTAAAAAGATTACATTAGCATAAAACACCATTATTTAGTCTGGCTGTTTTTGTCTGCTTCATTGCAATTGAATCACAAAAACAATAGACGGAATCATTGGCAGAAAATTATGAATTGGACGTTACACATATACTGTTCGTATTTTCAAAGGCTGTTTAGAGAGCTTGTAAGTTTGGAGGAATTCGTCCTATCAGAGAGCGGACGTGCAACCTTCAGTTTTGTGCCAAGACACGGGCGATTGATCCTACAACGCATCTTGCTCAAACCCCAAGATAGTGTTCAACTGAACGCAAAGGATCATAAAATTAAGATTTCACTGCCAGAAGGTAATATGTTGACATGAATGTCGATTGCATATATATATACACACACACACATATATATATATATATATATATATATATATATATATATATATATATATATATATATATATATATATATATATATATATATATATATATATATATATATATATATATATATATATATATATATAAAGTGGTCTATAAGATATCATATGATAATGCAGATAACTTAACGCCATGTGTAGGTTCCATTAGTCACTGGGTTACTGCCGCGTTTGTTCGGATAAACATCCCCTACCCATATGTAAGAATGTTGCGGGCCGACATCAATGCTGCGTCTTCTGAAATCGAGTCACTTGGTTCGTTAAGCCCAGAGGACGTGACTGAGTCGATGCTTATAAGTTTGGGCAGCGAAGTATTTTCTTCAATATTCAGCACAGCCGAGTCACCTTCTCCGAGAGCAGCTACAATAAATGGAGCGTTGCCAACACAGATACCTCTAAGTGTACTCAGGTTAACAACAACCAACAAACCGCAATATATCTACAGATTAGTTATGGGATTTGCCCAGGAAGCAATCGTGTTTGCGAAAGTCACGTCTTTGTACGGGGGTGGAACTCCAGTAATCAAGCTGAAAATACGACATTCATATTTACATCACAACAACGAGGTAATGTGTTATTTTGTTTCATCAATGGAATGAACTGAACATTAACATGCATCTTCAAACTGCCTCCTTGTTTATCATCGATTTGCTTCATGCGTACTATACGATTGGACAGTCAGTCTTGTGCGGAGAAGCACCCAACAACGAGGGCACAAATACTCTAGGTATGCTACATGACATCAGCATGTGTATATTCAAAAGCCTACCTACTCAGAATTGCATATATTTGTATAGCAAGAGTCAGTAATTAGAGATAATGATGCAGATTCATCCCTGAAAACATGGCACGCCTACGACAACGATGATAATTGCAACCTGGTGGAATCAACAGTGAATATCAGCACCTGCGAATGCCTCACAACAGGATACACCGGCATCTTTAAGTACCTGGTACTGACCATACTCTTTAAACATACAATTCTTGGGTATTAGCGGCATGTACAAGTGTTCAACATAATGTCATTTGTGCTCCAGGAATACATTTTTAAACCGCTACCCCCCACCCCCCCAATAGAGGATGTCGATGGATTAGCCGGGCTGTTTGTAAGACATTTCGGAAATTGTAAATAAGTAATGCAAAAGGCAATGCTGTGCTGTGTGGGGTTATTGTTAATGTTTATCAATTGAGGACAAAGATGACATTGCAATGTCTTGTAGATAAAGCATGCTACTTTGAATTGTTCTGGTTTCAGGATTTTCCATACAGCAAGGAGCTTTATGTTGTCGGTCATGTCTTACGCGCTCTGTCCCTGCTCTGTCTTCTCATGACATTGATCACTTATTCTTCTCTAAAGTTTGTTACAATTATGGTGTTTCTTTGTCATGCATAAGGCCCGCATAGACCCCTCGGGCAATTGAGATTAGCTAATGAATAACTCCATATATTTTATCTTTGCAGGAAGTTGCGAAGAAGCCGTCCTGGGCAGATACTTATCCATCTCTGCGTTTCACTTATTTTACTATTTATCGTCCTCTACGCTGGTGACGCCATTGCTCATGTCACTTTGGGATGCGTTGTTGCTAACGCAAGTCGTTACTATCTCGTCATGGTGTCACTGTTGTGGAACGCTGCAGAGGCCTACAATATGTACTTAATGCTCATAAAGATATATAAAAGAGTTGCTGGTTTGGTCATCAAGGCTACAGTTATATGCTGGGGCGAGTAGGATTAGTTTTCACTACTGTTTGCTCTTAAATATCAGACTCCCATTTCTAGGATTCCAATTATATATACATCAATGTTATTTTCGATAATCGTACTTCATGTAAAATAACAACTGGTAATATTCACTCAATGGTGATAATTCGTTGAAAGAATTTGCCCAATTCTAGGTTAAAGAATACTAGTTTTCGACTGAGTGTCAAGTTTATTCAGAAATGTGTTTAATGCTGCTTTGGATAATGGATTGGTTTGATTCCTTTCATTTGACGGCTGTTATCTATAGGTCTGCCGGCAGTGCTCATACTGATTTTATTCCTGATTGACTACTCCAGCTTCAACCCTGTCTACACTGATTGCAAATATAGGTAACTTCCTGACCAATCCTTAAGGGTAAATGTAACGTTGTAGGGAGCCTAATAGTTTGCTATTTTCTTATTCTTCAGGTGTAAATTGCCTACTTCGACCATGTACTATGGTTGCTTGCTGCCGATGTCTGCTGTTATCATTCACAACATGGTCATATTTCTCATGGTGACACGAGTCCTGGCCGCAAAAGGCGATTCTTCCTCGCTCACAGGTATTCGCATGTTACAGCGCCACAGACAAGAAGCATTTAGCATAAACTCGTAAAATTCAATAGCATTTTAGACTCTGAATGTGGCCACCGTTTGTAGTACATACTTTTGGTTGTGTCCTTATCAAATGCAGAGGGACAACAGAAGACTGGTAGCCAGAAAGGCTATTGGCGGCGTCTCTGTGGCGGAGTATCTCTGCTAGCTCTCATGGGCTTCTCGTGGTTCTTCTCTGCTTTTGGGGCTATATCGTATGATGCCAGCGAAGTGCTGCAGACAACAGAGGCGGTTTTTCAGGTCACTTTATTACCATTAAGCAGTGTTCAATTTTGTCGACTACAGATTGTTTTAAATTAATCTGTGCACACAAACGACAATACTACTAGCGCTCGTGGCATTTGGAATGTAGCATTGAAGTAGGTAAAATTGGTGTGTGTTTCAGATTGTCTTTGTGGTATCCGTCAACGCGCAAGGTGTATTCATTTTCATTTTCCATTGTGCCCGTAATGCTGAAGTCCAGATTCTGCTAACCAACCCAGGTGACCGACAGCCATCAATTGGAAAGACCACGTCTACCTCGGACCCCAGTAGAACGAAAACTGACCAGCAGCGTGATCAGACGGGCATGGAAGCTGTGGAGTCAACACCTGCTTCAAAGGAATCTTAATTACTGCAACGACTGCAATTGTAAATATGTGGTAAATGTGGCCATGTGTTCTGTCAAATGTCAGGATATTACGGATGCCGACCATAGCTTGCTTTCATGGATCCACAATAGAAATATGTGTGTTATTTATATTGTATCGTTGTTATAAGTTATTGTTAATGGGGGTTCTTTTGTGAATGGTATAGTATAGGAACTTGGTTTTGACCGCCACCGGTCAAATATGTATGAGCAATGTGAGTCTTGGACCTCCAAACATCTCTACATAGCCCTAAAGAAGTTCTGTAATGTACGTTAAACTGTTGTGTAAGTGCTGTCGTTGGTTTCCGAATGTTTACTGGGTGTTATACTTGTTAAATTATCTTTTAAAGTGTGTTGTTGCCTTTACGCTTGCATGGTTTACAATAAGATGAATCATCTTCAATTGCTTCCTACTTTTACTTATGCAGGGAGTTTTCCTTTAGCTGTTTTGTGGCTATTGGATGATGAGTCCGTTAGCAAATTAGTCGGAAGCCCATGTCACACTGCGCTACCAGCTGCCTTTACATACGACGGAGTAATTTGCTCTGCCGGGTTTATCAGCATGATAAATTCCTGATACCATAAACACCTAAAACTAATATCAATCAGAGCAAGATTCACAGGGGTGTAATTTAGAGGTGACATGTCCTACTCTATCTTCTCGTGACTTCTCATTTAATTAATATCGTGCCACAGTAAGCAACCCAATCGCGCTGACAGAAATTTACTAAGGAGTAAGAAGATAGTTATAGTTCTTGAAAATGTTGAAATATGAAAGATGTCAAGAAACCAAAAACGGAAAGTTCATGTACAAAAGAGCGTTCAGATTTTGCTAGTTCTCGTCTCACCACCCAGCCGGCGTAAAGATATGTTTCTAAAAACAGAAAACAGGAACAGGGCCACTGACATAATATGAGCAATGCTCCTGTTACATTCTACATAATGAGAGTGATGCAGCGTTCGTTTTGCTCACTTATGACGCACTGTGTACACGTTCTTCCAGGAGAACAGCTAGTGTTTTCAGAATGATATGCATTTATTGTGTTTTTAGGATAAAACCACAGTTAACCTTAAAACATTCCTGTTTTATGCTATATGCTACACATCTTTAGGTTTTACAACCTTAATGACATATATCATAGACAGGTTATTTTGGCTAACAGGCCGTGGTTGAACGTCTGTAGAATGCACAACGCTCCTGCTGAATTGAGATATCCAATAATCCTAATAGTGCAGTGATGTACTGAAATCTGGTAGCACATTTTACAAGTGTTAACGTCAATACACGATGATCAGCAGGGCGCAGAGATGAATTAAATTACACATCGAAGAAGCACTTCAAAGGAATCCACATTGATTGGTCTGCGGTACGCCTCATCTGTGTGCTGTCAGAAATATCACGAGATGAACCAACGCAGTTTACACCTGAATCGGTATCTTGGTGGTCTTGTCCTTACGTAGGCATGTTGTCTATGATGACGTCAGATGGAGTCTAAACATTGGAATCAATAGTTGATGAAGATAAGCATGATGACAAAATTGAATTAGATAAGATTTATTTGTATTGTAGAATTTTACATGTTGCTTATATTTTACCCCCAAACTATAAATTAACATAACCTGCTGCACTGTATACAGGATCGGCTGATTCTTCTTCAAACATTAACCAGTTGAAAACATAAGGGTCGTGCCCGTTGCTAAGTATATATCGAGTGCTATTCATGTTGTAGTGTGTTTTGTTCGAGCCAACTGTCCATTTAACTCGGTTGACACAAGCGCCAACGGCAAGTCTTACGACGGAAAGTTCAGCGACCATCAATATGGTACCAACAATGTTACATGACAAAATGCTCTCGCTAAGCAAAATAAATACCTGATTATTATTAGTTAACAACCGGTGATTACGCCTTTCTTAAGAAGCATAGGATTGTTATTTTGACACATCGTGCGCCGCACAAGTTCACGGTAGCCGCCAGCGAGGAGAGACGCTAATGGGCATAATTTCACGATAGATGCAGCCGCTTATTTAATGCACGTGGCGAGCGCTGTGACCTCGAACATCTGGACATTCGGCTGTGTTGAATGAGTTACTCAGATATATACCATTAATATTAAGGCCTTGATCTTGAACAGTACTTCAATATAAACAACAGTAAAGAAATTTTATGAACATCGTATAATCAGCCTCTGATGTCGACATGGGCATGAACGCAGGGCCTCTATCGAGTGTAAGGACGTGATTTTTCTTCAGCGTCCTTAAAATAAGGTCAAGGTAATTTCTGAATATTTTTTGTGCAAGGGCAATGGTTGCGACTACAAATATAGCTCCCTAGCACCGAACCATCGCATCGTTCTATAAATAGCGAAGGTTGACCGAAAATGACCTGTAAACAACGCAATATAATGTAGTAATTTCACCGACATATGGCGCGTTTGCAGCCAGGACTGACGTCATGTACATACCTGTGATTTTGCAATTAGTTTCAGTTTGTTTATACGAAGTTACTTCCCGATTGGGTGATGATGGGACAATTTTTACGATTGTAATAGCGATGGACAATTTCATGCCGAATCCGCTGTTTTATCCTATTTTCATCCTGCTATTACAAAAACTAAGCATGAGTTTGCAAATATCCTCGGCTACCTGGAAATATAACCAATATTGACGAAGGCATTATCATTTTATGGCACTAAAAATATTTCTGGGCTAAATGAACTTGCCAATTACTTACACGATGATTGAACAAGTTGTGTAACTTTGTAACATCAGTTGTGGATGCCAAAACAGTCATGAAAGCTTCCGTCGAGTTTCAGCAAGTGAAACATTAGCCATTTTGTCAAAGATTGATGGACACTGTGAGCTTGAAAAGTCATTCCAGGTCAACCACCATAAATAAAGTTGATAAGCATCGTAACATGTTTCTGGTGTCAATATGATCACGAAAGCTTTAGTCGGTATCACGTTATAGACAATGAAAATATCTTCAATTTTGACAGTGACCTCGAAACAAGGATAAGGTCATGTGACGACCACGTAATAATCTTGGACAGGATAACATTGCTAACAATTGTGCCAAGTTTTATCTGGCTAGCTGTTGATTACCTTGGGGATGGTGCATCAGTACATGCAAGTATATATGCATCCATCCAATCATCTTACAATGCATGAAAGCATTCATACAAGCTTTATCCTTGCGACTGACCTACATGTGGGCTCAGCTTAGATATCTTGAAAGAGTGGCTATTTTTCTTTGTTAAAGCAGGTAACTGATGCCATAAGATGTACTGGATGGAGTCCGGGAACGAACAGATACAGATACATAGCTTGTGCTTAATTGATCTGAAGGTTGTTTCTCACGTTTCGCATCGTCTGGTTCTATTTGATGCCGAACTATAACAACAAACAAGTCTCTTCTGAAGGGATCCTCGGGCGATCCGATGGAAATAGTTCTTATGTATTTCGTATTGTGGCAAGCGTAGCGCTTGGCAACTACGTTTTGTATCCTTGGAAATGTACACCCCAAATACAATGCTGTTGTCTTTGCTGCTGAAGCTGAACCAGAGACGGTAGTGCGTGTGTAGAGCAATATTATTTAACTTCATATGTAATGCATAAAAACATTGAAGAAAACAACTGATAATGCTAAGAATGTTTTTTCGTATGCGTAACTTTCATAGTTTCAGGGTTGAGAGATGTTTCGATTCACTGCATGTAGAATGAATGAAATGATGTTTCATTTGCAAGAGGCAAAACTTTGTTACAATTACACTTCAAATTCATTGAGGTGAAGATGAATATTTGGTTCTAATGTGGTGCTTCTCGGCTGATAGCATACTTTAACACATTGCTTTGCTTTTGCCAAGCAGGTAGCAGCAGAACATTTTTTAACCAGCTGCGTTATTGTTGAATGTGGTCGCTGGAACTCGCTTCGCATTGGAGATGTATTACAATAAACATACACCATATGCAACCATTACTTAATAATGACCACGACATGGCTTATGAACCTGTGGAACTGAATAGATGAAGTTATTAAGTCAGCCAAATATAACCGGGCATGTCGTAAAAGGCTTTGCTATTGATGTTTACGTTTGCATTCTGAACAGAATGTTGTTGATGCTAAATTAGCAGGAGTCTGGCAAACAGCGCCTTGTTTACTCAACCCATATACCCTTGGCAGCAACGCATCGGCTTAATCAAGTTAATGGCTTAATTAGTTATCCAAATGGCCGAATAGATCAAAGCTGGTCCAAATATAGTTCGAGGATTTGTTGTTTTTGGATTCAGTGCATCTTGGTCGCTGTGTAATTCATTGGCGGTAGAATAATATCACAAATGCTAGGAAATGCATCGCCAGCTTTGTGATACGGGTAATGCTTGCACTATGTTCGTGGGATTTGTGTTTACTCTGTTCTATAATGGCTCATAAAAATAAGCCAGCAGCCACAGGTCTTTGAAAAGTAGAGAGTCTGTCCATAACGAACACTCGCAGTTGCTGCTTGGCAGCTAGCAAACTGGACCACGTTTAAAGAAGGTCAAACTCGGCTGGTGTTTGTCGTGATCTGTTTTGATTGATGTCTGATTACAATGCACTGATCCACTGACACGACTGCATAACCGCATTTATGTGGCCTGTTGACTATTATGAACAGTCATTGTTAGCTTATATGTATTAAACCTATCTGTGCTGACGTTTCATGGAGTCGACAAGGCTAAAGCTGTTGTAGTTTCAGACGAGCAATTGTATTTGTAACAAGTGATTAAAGTTTCATCACAATGGAAAGTTTACATTTTGCTGTTACGTATACACATATATGGGGTAAAGTAATGATTATTTGAAATCAGCACACATATGTACTCCGTTTATTTAACGTGTTGCGTACTGTCAAAGCAAACTGCTACGCCCTAATGGTGCCCTAATGGTGCCCTAATGGTGCCCTAATGGTGCCCTAATGGTGCCCTAATGGTGCCCTAATGGTGCCCTAATGGTGCCCTAATGGTGCCCTAATGGTGCCCTAATGGTGCCCAATGGTGCCCTAATGGTGCCCCAATGCTGCCCCCAATGCTGCCCCAGTGGTGCCCCAATGCTGCCCCAATGGTGCCCCAGTGCTGCCCCAGTGCTGCCCCAGTGCTGCCCCAGTGCTGCCCCAGCTGCCCAGTGCTGCCCAGTGCTGCCCAGTGCTGCCCCAGTGCTGCCCCAGTGCTGCCCCAGTGCTGCCCCAGTGCTGCCCCTGCCCCAGTGCTGCCCAAGTGTTGCCCCAGTGCTTCCCAGTGCTGCCCAAGTGCTGCCCAGTGCTGCCTCGGTGCTGTCCCAGTGGTGCTGTACATGCTTGGTTTTATATTGCCTCATAGCAAATACGGAGACAAATATTATATAATGCTGGGTGCCGGAAATATTCTTTAAGATGTGATTAATATGTTTTCAGTTATTGCCTGCACAAACTGCGCCACAAGGCCTCAAATCATTGTGCGTGCGGCCGTGCTTACTTCATCAATGGTCCAATACCACACAAGTGTTTTTATATCAGTTTCATAGCAAATACGGAGATTAAATATATATATATATGCATGGGTGCGAAAATTATATATATATTATATATAATATATTTTTATAATATATATATATATATATATATATATTATCATATAGTTATATGCCATCTGGAAATCCAAAGCTGCGCCACAAAGCTTTTAGCACAATACATCGTACAAATTTGATATCATAGTATGCGTGCGGCCGTGCTATACTTCATCAATATATATCCATATATATATAAGTGTATATATATATATATATATCAGGTATATATATATATATATATATATATATATATATATATATATATATATATATATATATATATATATATATATATATATATATATATATATATATATATATATATATATATATATATATATATGTTATACATCTCCTTATTGTTCCTGCAGATCATAGAATTATTGCTCAAGTAGTTATTACCAAAAAGGTCATATTGGCCATTTTATATAACCAATCATTTTTGCTATTTCACTAAACCGACCATATCGGCCATTTAAGTATAGCAACCCTCCAATATAACCACCATTCTGAACATATTATTTTACCATCCAACCTATCGGCTAAGCATAGTTTTATATAGAAAAAAATCCATATGTTTTACTTGTTTCCAGTTTTTAAAACCGACCATTTCAGACTTTGTTTGTAAAACAACTGAGAAGTCATCGTTGTTACAAAGCTCTCTCAAATTATGGCGCATTTAAAGGTGTTTTGGGAACTTTATTCTATTTCAGATTATTAACTCATATTTCGAATTGTGTAGAAGTTATTTGTTAATGTACATTCACAAAATTCAACAAACCATGGAGAACATTGCATTGGTTTTACAAATGGTGAACATGTTGGTTTGAAATAGAATGTACCAATAAAGGTACGATGAACTTTATTGTTATGGTAATGCTGACAATTGTAATTGACTGACAAACCCTGTGGATATATTCAAGTCAAATCTTTTGAATGTGGTTCATTAAACATATTATTTTTAATTCCTGAAATAAGCAAAAGAAAGAGACGAGTCATATGACATATTTTGCGGTGGTATAATTGTGGCCAAGTCTCTTTGATATGCCAGCTTATGTACAATATTAATCAAAAGCAATCACCAGATGATTTTGACACTTATTTATAAGAATCATACAATAAGTAGCAGTTAAAAATCTAAGCCAATAACATACATATGTGTGGCGTTAGATGGCATGGCTGTTGGTTGATGACATTCGTTTTTCCATACAGAACACACATGGACTAGGGTATGACAAAATGTATGAAAAAATCGGACGAATCACTGTTCTTTCTTATATTAATATTGCACTTATGTAAAATGTATATTCATGCTAGAACATTCAAAGTAAATAAAAGTGAATAGCTTGCCAGCTTTATAAGATTCCAACCTCAGATGAAGTAGGAGCAAACGATGTTACACCTTGACGGGGTAGCGCAGTTGCGTAAGCATTGTAGATGATGCTGACTTGGATTTGTATACATATATACATATACATAAATATATATATATATATATATATATATATATATATATATATATATATATATATATATATATATATATATATATATATATATATATATATATATATATATATATATATATATATATATATATATATATATATATATATATATATATATATATATATATATATATATATATATATATATTTTAGTTGCGTAGGCATTGTAGATGATGCTGACTTGGAAAGAGCTATAGAGTTTGTTAACGCCAGATGAAAGAATTTTTCTAACTATTACATTGGCATAAAATACCATAATTTTGTTCGCTGCTAAGCGTTTTTTGTCTGAAAAACATAGAACTATTTATGTGTATATAATGGTAATATGATTAAGAGGATCATACAGCTTTGTTGTACAAATCGTCGTGTACCTGTATTTGTCATGTTTGTCCCTTTACATGCTCCCAATCTGGACAATTGACATATTTGAAATTGTAACTGGCAGTATTGCATTGGTGAGAGTAGACGGTTAAAATATCATCCCGATGCAGTCATTGGCAATATCTTTTCGTTCTCCACCATCCAATGAAATATGCTGTATAACCCTTATGGTTTACGGCGCGTTGAATCACACGATAAAGACAATGACATCTATCCAAGCGCCAGATATTTTTATTTCTCTGATTATGATGTTCAGTGGCTTGTCAGTGTGTTCATGCAGACAACACAATGATGCATCGACAATCCTTGAATCCGAAGACGATCAATCACAGCGTACAATATCTATATCATTCCATCATGACCAATATGACGAATGAAATGAGTCGCAGCAGAAATTGAACATTTTAATGAAGGTGAACTAGATTTTCGTACAACTGCATACTTCTATATTAATTTCCAATATAAGGCTACATATCTTCGTCGTTGAATTCACATGGGATTGGGTAACATATACATTAACTGGCATCGTTACCACGTTGGTACTAATAATAGAATGTCAGTGCAAAATCTAAGTGTTTCTAAAATGGTGTACACTTTGCATTCAACCTTTGCGCTGGAAATGCTTCGAGTAAGGTTGATCAATGTTAACAGCCAACATCAGCATGATAAATGATTGTCAAATAAGTAATTTGAGCAGTCAAAAAGCAAAGTAAATTTAAATATATTGCGAATTCAGCAACCACGCGTTCTTCTCACTACAATGCCAGCTGTAGTTTGGCATGTAATAAATTTAGCAAAGAAGAAATACATTTACCGAATCGTATTGAAAAACATTAACAGCAAAATTCATATACAATGTTTTTTTATTTAGTTGGAGGCTGGTCAGAGTTGGAGATGGACAAGAACCAAGTGTCTAGTAAATTATAGTTTGTTACCATGCAGCGTGGTCAGTCTTGCCCTTCGGCTTCTGCTATAATTTCGAGAGTACACTTACGTCACCGACGATCGTATATATTAGAAGCGGATGAGCCAGATTGTGTTGAGCGGTTTAGCATCGTATGTTTCGTCATAATAAAATCGAACGTCCAAAGGGCTGTAATTTTTTTTAAGCATACGTCGTGAAGCATAATTCTCTGTTCACGTAACTGACCGAGTCATCAACGCGTATGCAATCCTTTTTCTTTATATTTCAGTGCTAACATTGTTCTTAGAGATCTGATGAAAGCAGGCGAGAATGAGAGATTCTAGATACATATGCGAGAGTGAATCAGCAATTAAGGAAAGCCACAGCAAGAATGGACAACAAATGATTTAGGAATATGAAGAGCAAGAAAAAGAACGTTTACTGGATGATGTAGCGATGAACATATGTTCTTTATGTTTTAGTGGTCATTCAAATGACAATCACTTCCGCATTTAAGCAATGAGATTGAAGTGACGGGTTAACTCCGGTGTATATGTATAACGGCACAAGAAAGCATACAGCCCAAACTATTGTTAAGGTAACAGCAATATAATTAGACGACACTAGTGCAAATGAAGCTTGCACATGTTGTTCGTTAACGATGACACAGCCAACTTCCTAACACCATGCGTTTCCGTTGTACAGCAAAGCGTACCGACTTATGCTTGCGTCAACATCTAGCATTACAATAATGTAGCCAATTAACAACCTTGTGTGCTAGCAGCTGGAGGTGATATTTATGATCTGAATGGTGCGAAAAATGTCGTGATCTTCCAACCACATTCCGTGTACCTGCGAAGCATAATTGTGCATTACGACTTGAGTAGAATGTATATAAGCGCGTTATATATATATATATATATATATATATATATATATATATATATATATATATATATATATATATATATATATATATATATATATATATATATATATATATATATATATATATATATATATATATATATATATATATCTATATATATATATATATATATATATATATATATATATATATATATATATATATATACATGTATAATAGTCATTGGTTAACTTTAGGAGGCTACAACGCTATGAAAACAGCCACAATCCGTTACAAGACGGCACAATGATTATCTTGCATCAGCTACGTCAAAATTACGACCGTGGGTTCCACCTAGAGGATCTATTGCAGGCGAAGCAAAGCACACGTGGCGTGAAGGCTAAGAATAAATCGGACATGTTTTGTATTATGTTTGGCTATGGAATCGATGGTTTGATAATGTCAATTTAGATACCAGAGACGCACAGTTGGTCAGAATTAAACATTGAACAATTTAACTGACGGAAATCTGAATATATGGCGGCACGAATCACCAAACAAGTGTCTGCGTATTCCTGTATACGCGTGCAGTGTGATTCCGAATGCAACGAGTTTGGTGGGGGGATGGGGGGCTAGTACCTCAAGCCTCGCAACAGCCAGCAGGTGGTTTGACTCACAATCGCAACCAGACGCATATCTTTTTACCCTAAAATCTCTATAACTAGGTACAGATGTTGGAAGTGTGCTACTGACTACAGGATCCGATAAAAACTTCACTGTGTATGGAAACCACTTGTTGCAACCGAGTTCTGGGCAGTTCCTTAAGCTTTACAGCAGCCATCAGGTGGTACAGTGTACCACCTCAACCAGACACATATATTAAGATTTTATCTAAACCTTAAATGTCGATAGCATTTCGACCACCAGCTGGCACTCTCGGCTGACAGAAGGTGGCTAGAGATTACAGGAGTTTGGGAACCGACAAACGCGTCAATATTTCTCGTTCAACATTTTCTGTATTGGAGCCGTACTGCCCCCGTAGTGTGTTTTTATTGATAAGGCATCTTGCATCATGTATGCAGGAATATGATAATTTCTAGAAAATAAGCCGATGTTGTGCAATGAAATTTAGTTGGGAGGTTATTTTTACGCAACTTTTATAATGATTAACATCCGCTATCATGGACTATTTTCGCGATCTTTGTAACTTCTACGACCACTTTTATTTGGCACTTTTATTTAAATTGCACTTGTAAACAACGCGTCTTAGAGTGCCTCATTTTAGGCCAGCAGTTGACGGCTACAATGCTAATGTTTGCTGCACCTGGTAACGCGTATTTAGAGGTTCATATATGAATTGACAAAACGACTGGGCATCGGTGTTTATCTGATCATGGCTACGATTGTTAGTTGCTAGGCTCCTGCCGGGGAACATTCTATCACCATGTGTAATGAGGCTGTACTTGCGTTATAAAATGTTCCCGTTGGTTTGCACTACTGATAGTGGTATGTTTTATTTAAGAAAAAGAAAAAGAGTAACGAAATTAAAAGTGAATGGCTTTATTGACGTAAGCACATGTGCACCCTGATAAGCGGAGCTTTAAACGAACTACATACTCTATATGGTAAGTATTGATAGAAGATGGCATTGTATTATTGAATAGCAATTGAGAAGTAGCAACATCTATATTATGCTAATTATTTCCAACCTTAGGTTGAGTAGATTATAACATGAACTCGGGCGTTGTGCGGCTCGCTATGCTATTTATCAATTCCAATCATATTACACTAAGGCTATGTACGCTACTTAGTAATTCGAATAGTATAGTAACTACGTTTCTGTCATGCAATGAACCGCAACAAGTTCTTATTCCACACTCCTTGTTTGTAGAAAACAGGAAAAGTACTTGAAATGTGATCATTCTATGAACAGATTTTCCTAAGCAAAGTCCATCTTTTTATAATATTTTCAACCCAAAGGGCCTTTGTGGTTATTATATGATGCCAGTAACTGAGTAACACAATATAAAGTGATGCAGGCAGCTATTATAAATTAACGAATCATGGGCTTGCTGTGCATTACGCATAGAAAGTTGAGCATACTGGTGAGTCGAAACATTACATGTCAGTGCGCAACCATTGAGTAATTTGGTGTGCTGCTCGGAAACAATATGCCAACGCGTTGCATCCTCTCCGATTTGTCCATGTTCTGTAGATTTAATTCGGACAGTATATCGTTCAGGTATGTCACACTGCGCCGATGCCAGCCGATTTCCGGAGACTCTAATAATGCAACAACAACACGTCAACCGGAATGACGTCGACAAATGTATGACTGCATTCTGCCTCTCTTCAGTATAGCTTTCATGAGCGGTGCGACTGTGTTATAGCTGAGAAGTGCTGTTACCGCTATCCCTGGTAGGAATTACCATTAAGAAAGATCTATAGCATATACCAATCGCTAGTTCTAAGCAAATAAAAAGCATCCTAACGAACGACCAGGAACACATGGCCATCTTTACAATCCCAGGCTCCGCTAAGTGTATCGTATGAAGTACATTCAGCGAGAATACACAATCACCGCTGGCTTATATCCATAAATATATAATGTGTTGAAAGAATGATAACATGTTAGATGAATAATTCGTCGATGATTAGTTTGTTTATCATCAGATAAATTCAATAAGATCCGTTGGTTTACAAGACGAAGGTGTGCGCGAGTACTACCTTTGATTGTCGGACAATGTCTAACGCCATTGTAATAGATAAGTATACAAACAAGCCGCCATGCCGGAGGTCATGCCAATCGTCTAGTCAATTATTGCTGGCAGATGAAAAAAATAAAAGAGTTGGTAAATGAAGAGAAAATTGGCAGATGCCGTCTAGTCATTGGCAACGAGATTATTCTTATTCAATAATGATATCATGATTCCTGGGTTTTTTATGCAAAATGTGGGTTAGGTGGTTGAACTGTATGAACAAATAACCATATTCAATTTGTAAGAGGTTCCTAGACGATACAAGAATTGAATTCCCAAACGAGTTTCCCTGCGTATTTTACCTTTGTACATTCCGAGTTGGACATAGCTCCTTTTGCCCACCAGCAACCAACAGATGCTGAGACGAAATGCATGTTTCATATCACATATCAAATAATCTCGTCAGCACTCAGACAGCCCCATTATGGGAGAGGGATGCTCTGTTCACCAACGCACATGTGCAGGAAGGTTTTTCAGGATAAAATAATCTTAATATATCTCAAACATATGAGAAAACCACTTGTTCAGCCATGGTTGTATATGATCTTTACACCGTGCTGTTTCCGCTGAGTGTTTGCATAATGAAATTGCCATTCAAAAAAGTTTGGCATTATGTTTAAGAGCGCGATGTTTCTTTTGTATAGGAAGTCAGACAGTTGCAAGGTTTATTCAATGCGCCGCCATGTACTCGGCCTTTGGTGTTTTGCCTGATTATGTGAGCCGTCCTCGACAATTAGGTTCTAGGTGTTGTTATTACCAATGGCTAATGCAAACCAACCGGCACAGCTGCTTGGCAGCCATCAATAATACAACGGTTTGTGCATAAATGTCCTTCAATTAATTATAGAACAAGACCAATCGAATGCAGAAGCACAAAAGGGAAAGTGAGCACAAACATAGAACAATAAAGATAAATAAATAAATAAATTAACCACGAGTAAACAAACATATGACACAGCCTTGTACTATATTATCCTACATCAGTTTCTATTTGATGCAATGGATCAATAAACATTTCCTCAACCAACCACTCTCATCGGCCAATAAAAAAGTCACCATAAGATTTCCGTTTACCATTGCACAAGTGAGCAATAAAGCATTGCAATCTGTTGACGTTGTTAACAGATACTAACACGCGTGTCATGGTAAGACCGATACAATGAAAGAGCATTATCAATACTTAACCTGTGCAAGTACAATTGTTCAAGTATTTTCTTTTGCAATAACATTGCAAACACACATTTGGTACTATAATGGGAAACAATCACGTCATGGTGTAACGTCATAGACAAATTCACAAAGGCGCATTTCAGTGCTTAACTGAAATCGTAATACTGACGTGGATTATGGCATTGTACGAATGTCTGGCATACTGGCAGAAATTTGATAGACTTGGAGCCGAATTGATGATATAGCTATATTTGTATCATGCCGATATCATCTGTCGCCAACAATATTAAAACGCAAGCTATTATCTTACATTTATGTCGTGATTTAAATCATCGTTTAGATTGTCTGTCATTTAAACCACAAATGACACGTTTGTATTTCATATATAGAAGTTTGTATCATTCATTCCCAGACGTTTAGTTTCTCATATAAATGCAAAATATGATTTATTAGTAACTCCTAAAACTCATATGGCAATGAAACTATAACAAACATAATAATGCCAGGTGCAGCTGTCAGTGGTATCGTCAGAGGAGCTTATTCTATGCTATGAGTACTGTCATTGGTGTGAGTAAAATTAGGAGGTAAGACAGTACTCGAGTGTAGCCTGCGCTCGTACAACTTGTTTAGACCTTCGAGTGTCAGGACAGTAACATAAAGACTTAGTGTTTATTTGTCTCAAAATACCTCCGTCATTATTACCGCAACGAATGAACGTATTCTACAATTCTGCAACGTAAGGGCAGCAAACATGGTATGTACGTTTAGGGAGGTGATACTAGATACAAAATACCCCTTTTGCTGAAATGATATTAGCCAAAATTTATGTGATATATATATATATATATATATATATATATATATATATATATATATATATATATATATATATATATATATATATATATATATATATATATATATATATATGTATATATATATTACCAGCATTCTCACTCTCATGTTGATGCTGCAATGTTAACGCACTAATCAGGTGCACGTGTCCCGATCGGGTATCGCAAGCCACGCACAAACATAAATACAGAAGAGTGGCATATATATTGCACAGTAAACGCCTGTAATTGCAGACTAATTTTCGCGCTCCTATTCATGAAATTTGCATCGATGTATGGCTAGATACTAGCGCGACGCTTGGCGTACATTAGCCAATAACCGTACAAGACATCATTTGATTTTAACAAACCTTTAGATTTTAAAACAGGCCAAAATTTATGTCTAACACCCATATTGTGAACATTATCCAAATGATTCCGTTGTTGCATATATTGCAATTTGCTTTAACTATTATGCTTTATTAGCTTTCAGGTGAACTCGATGTCGAAACATCCCATGAAATGTGACAAATTTTAGTCCATTGAGCATTAGTTATTCTGAAATTAATCTCCCAATAAGTGCTTTTATGTTTGCTACCCTCGCGCTGCAGAATTGCAGCTCGCTGGGGATAAATCATAAAGGTATTCTGAGACGAATGAATGTCACTGCTCACACAATCCAAGGCCGAATTAAGTAAGACCTATGAACGAAAGCTACACTCGAGATTAAAAGGCTTAGAATAAAGCTTAATGTTAAGCATTGAAATTCAGGAAAGAGTGCGTGATGCTTAGTAAATGTGGTGATATAATGCAACGCTTTGGCTTGATTTGTGTCCACAACATCCACTTAAGGGGCTTTTGTTAAATAGTCTGTGTTGTAAACCTCGGCGTTATCATTACCAAGGAATAGTATCATTGTATCAAATTTAGGCTTGTAATGTTGTTGCAAAGACACCATTTGTACACAAAAACCATGCATCACACTGCCTTAACCCTTTAAGCTCAAAACGTGCGGTAATTTATTATGGTGTGTATTAACTGCTAGCTTCTCATCGATGGCTTTTCTCAATGCCAATGTGACTAAATACTCATCTTTCAAATGATATGAAGCTTTTGCACCCGCCCGGGTATACTGAGTACCGGTGATTGATTGGCAGCTTCCGGTCACACTTGTTTAAACATGCAGCCATTGACAGTTGTGAGTAATGGTAACGCTCTGTTTGTTGTGCATCGGTCTTACTGCGCGTGTCAATACCTGTTACAAGCGTTGGAAAAATCAAATTGGTCTAGTGTATACTTCAGCAATGGTAAACACAATGCTCAAAGTAACGCACTTAGTGGCAGGTGATAGTGGTTTGTTGAGGTAATATATTGCCTAATTGCATCAACTGGAAGTAGAGGTAAGATACTCTAGCTTAAGGCAATATTAACTCGACTCGAGATGTTCATAGAAAAATCTGTAGAGAAATTTGTTTGGCAAATAATGTTGCCATTGTCTAAGAAATTCACACACCTTGCATCACTCCTGGTTTTTTTACCGCCTTTATTGAGGTCATGGAGCTCATGATAACATTTAATGGACTTTTGAAAACGTAGAACAATTTCACGTAGTCAAATAAATGTAAAAGCATAAAAGAGTTGGATATTTGATGTGTCCTGTTATCGACGACACTCATTACATCGTCCGACAAATGATATCAGCATATGCCAAGTTTCTGCTGCTCTACAAAAAGCGAATGAATGCCTCTGGCTGCACGTTTGTAAAAGTACAAAACACTAGCTCTTGGCTGCTCTTGCGCTTTAATGATAGCAGTTCATCATTACTAGGATTTGGAGGCTGATTATATAGAACCAGCACACCAACGCAGATAAATCATCGGAAAGCCTTGAAGGCACGTAACTATTTGCACTGATTCAAATAGCCCACCTGATTCTTCGGTTGATTATAAACAGGGTGCTCTCATTAAAAGCATACACAGCAGCCAGACAGCACGGCATGCAGTTTGACCGTGATGAATGCGACCAGCTGTTGTTGTAATGTTGTGCTACCGGGCCTCGCAGAAGGTTAATGTAACATTTATTTGTTTTATGTATTGTACGATTTTTCTATGTGAGTTTAATGTACCTTGTGTACGAAATAAATATTATTTTTTAAGGACAAGGCAAGGATGCATTGGAACTGTGTGTCATATGAGTTTCATTAAGGTGACCTCCTTGGCTCGAGCATCTTAGTTTTCCTATTCTGCTGTATGTACTACTTCTATATAACATGCGGTAGTGTCGGTAGCGATACAGCGTACATTGAATAACAAAAACACCCTGCCTTGGATAGTCGACCACGAGTACACTGCTGCTAAATCCTTTACGTTTGTAGATGGCCTAAAAGCACTGTTTGGAAGTCGATACTGCTAAACGTAGTACAGTCAATATGAAAGTATTATCCCTGTAATGACTACACTTATTCCTTTTATATAACAATATTAAATCCAGGCCAACGTCGTATCTGGGGTGTCCCTTACTTATGGTTGGTCGAGAATGATATACTTATTCAATGTAGATATATAACATGATCCTGCACAATTCCCACAATTTACTCAATTGACGTACTGCAGCAACGGAACATGCAATACAAGGACAGATGGCCAGGTGTTAACGTCACTTTACGTTCCACTGTTGTTATCAAATATGAGACCACTAACATCAAGACTTGTAATAGAGTCAAATTTCGAATGCAAGTAAAGCCAACCTACACATGGTAAAATAATGTGCACTGCGTGAGCCCTAGTAACAAACAACTTTGGTCATTCACTGTCTGCTTTTCCTTGATACTGTACAATTAACACATAAAGGTCTCTGTCGATTTGTCAACAATACTCCACACTAAGAGAGCATAAAGTAGGAGAATCACTAGAATGTA
>CM067358.1:9700188-9739179 GCA_034190875.2 Urechis unicinctus
ACCATTGGTTTTGATATCATTGATAATTCATTATTTATTCTGCATATGTTGACAAATAGTCGTCATTGCTTGATAAAGTGGCGACAAAAGACAAGCATCGACTTGAATCCCTTTGCCAATACAACGTTCAACGAAGCACTGAGCACACATTCTCTATAGGAGTAGAGGGTTTATGTAAACGCAAAAGGTCATCTCATTAATCGTCATTTGCATACAGCGGTGGTCTTCATTTCTATTATGTAGGGTGTTTATGGATTCTGTGCAGTACATATCTTGGATGATTTGAAAGTGAATATGATTTGAGTAAATAAGTTAATTATATGGCGCCTGTAAGTAACTTCGCAATATTTAATATGTCTGACAATGTTTGTCGGTAATATGTGTTTATATGTATATGTTCAGGTTGCATTAATTCGGCGATTTGGTAAATAAATGCTATACTGTTGATAAGACCATTTGCAATGATATATCGCAACACTGCATTCCTTAATTGATGACGAATATAATATATACACTTTATCAAAGAATTAAGTGATTGTCTATCTCTTGGTGTATAGCGATAAAACTGCGGTGTCAATGTGGTGATGCAGCTTATTGAGCCATAACAAATTACATCTGAAATCGTACGTGTCACTAAATGTTATAAAACCACATTCAAACGTGCTGAATCACCAAGGTAATGCAAATATGGGATAATGTCTTGCACTCTTATGACATCGATTAAAAATAACATCATACCCTCAGAATCAAAAATCGAATTCTTATTTAATTTTGAAAATTTCCAATTTCTTATGATTTGTGCAACAGCATTAAAATGGCTAATTGGATCAAGCAGATACAAATATTTCCTTAAATATTTACAGCAATTAATAGTTCTCCAGAGTACTTATGCTCATACATACTGTACGTAATAAATGACAATTAAGAAATACCGCAACGACACTTAATGGGCACGTTGTCAGATATTTCCGTGCGTTCGTTATGAAGTCAGCCAAGGTTTCTTTAATGGAATACCGAATGTCTTCATCGTATGTGTCCCAACTCAGGCCGGGGACTCCTGCGACCAGCGCGAGCTGAACAGCAAACTGCTCAAAACCAAGCATGGCGTAAATTGTCACGGTCTCCAAGCGCAATCAGGGGCGTATTTATAATGGGACTATTGTTGGTTCTCCAATGCGTCGCAATAACTACTTAATTGTTGTGCGCCTCAAGTTTGCTAGGGACACGCACTCGAATTGAATCATGCTTAATAATGTCACGACGTGTTCTGTATGACCGCATAAAACTTTATGATTCGTCGCTTTTATAGTGGAAGTTCATGTCTCACATGGTATCCGATGCGGTCTTTTCAATGATTTAACACCCCTGATCGGTTCTGTTGCCAGTTTAAAAATGAAACGCCTTTGTGCCAGGTACAAAACTCCTGACTCACGAGGCACAAATTTAAATAAGATACAACTGCATCACTTAACAAAAGAGGCAATATGTTTTGAAGCTTACCTCATCACAGTAGGTTAATGATACCTCTTTCTGTATGGTCTAACACGGGGCCGGTGCAATTAGTTACATGCTTATCGTCAACGCCTGTGCTCCTCTGAAGATGATGGTATGGTTAAAAGGTGAGGTGAAGTGCTCAGGGCTATTGTTGGATTGGTGTATAGTGTAAAACCTGTTTACAGTTGGTAGGCAGTGACGGATTGCCTCTGTTAATAGGCAAAACATTCTACTCTGCAATAACTTTTTATGAAGGCCCGTTCAATTTAAGAACATGTGGCGTTGGTTATATTGGTACTTGGTTGTAAATTTCATTAATAGGTACGCGTAACAAATTAAAGTCATCTTAAAATAACCTTTGTTGCGTTTGATTTCAACTCGTTATTTATAAAGCCCTACTGCCCAATAGGGCAATTCTTGGGCACCACTAGGACACCTCTAGGGCACCACTAGGCCACCACTATACCGCCAATAGGTCACCTTTAGGCCGCCACTACGCTACAACTAGGTCACCACTAGGTCGCCACTAGGCCACCACTAAGCCACCTCTAGGGCACAACAAGGCAACCACCAGGGCACGCGGAGAATATTACCAGAGCCTCAACAGGGCACCTCCTTGGCAAAAACAGACCACTTCTAGAGCACCGCTAGAGCACAACTATAGCACCACCAGAGTACCACTAGGGCTTGATGATAATATTAATTTTATAATAGAATTTATTTCGTATGCATGTTGCATGGAAGACAAAGCGCGCAAAGTAATCATGACGTGCAAGTATTGTTAAGAAGACCAGCAATATGCTATAATCAGCCTAATTTTACGGCTTGTTCTGCATATTAGTCTTTTTCCACCGCAGTGTATATCAGGTCACCTTCGGTGCCTGCTGATCGTGCATTTAACAGATGCACTGGCAGAATGTCGGAGCCACTAGGGTGATCACATGGTTTTTATGATAGGGAGTAAACCATTAGTTCGCAGTGTAAGGGCTACAATGGTGCAGAATTGCATACATGGCGTGCATCGTGCCCTGTATTTCATTAATCGGCGAAAGCTTCTTAACCTATTGCAATTCATAACAATCCACAGGCCACATATAATCCGATCTTGCTGTCGTGTCAATTGAGCAGTCCATGAAATCAGACATCAATTAGTTGTGCCAAACAATGCACCTATAACAGATCCCGACAAACATCAGCCGAGTTTGACCTTCTTAAAACTTGGCCCAGTTTGCTGCCTGCCACGAAGCACTGGAAGTATTCATTATTGTCAGATACCCCGCTATCCAACTTGCTGTGGCTGTGGGCTTGTTTTGATGAGCCCCAATATAAAACCACATTGCCATCATCATGGAGTAAACACTAACGATATGCCATCAGAAAGTACATGCTTTGCTCGTATCAACAGGTCCAAGCTCATACCTCGATTCTAGTCATTTACTTTAATTTAAGGACATCAGCTCGAACGAGGCAATATACCTCGATCGAGGGAGTTGCTCTGTTTTTAAGGAAATCACTTCGAGCGAAGTGTACGCGCATGCGCGAACACATTCCCGGTCGCCATCCTGAGGGATTTAAATATATCGCCACATCGTCAAAGATATTTCACGTTGCAAGGAATTGTATGAACATTTCATCGATGCAGGTGAGCGATTATGGAATCAATGTTATATATCGACTTAATCGATGATTTTTTTTTTTGGTGCCATCTTGAATAATTAATGTATTTTAGCATGTGTCTTCACAATATTTTGCATTGTACCTATCCCCTTCGTTATAGATAACAATGATTTTACCATTTTCCGCTTATTGTTTTCCAACAAGGTCATGCTGATGGTTTTATTCAGACTTCCATGTATCTTTTGGTCCCACTGTTAATTGTGATCAATCCGCGCATGTCATTAAATCAAACTGAGCCGTCCATATCAGTATCATTATCCTACTTCTCCTTCCTCTAGGCCATAGAAACAGAATCGGTTCAACCACATCACCTCACATTTTACATAACCAGATTAACAATTATTGTCTTACCAGTTATCACTAGTTATTGTCGCTCGCATTCCCTTGATTCGGGTATATAAGTCACTGTTGTGAGGATCTACCTCAATAATCATTATAAAATGTTTTGATCTGTATTATCTTTGAGGGGGGGGGGGGTGGTACAGGCACGACTGGTGATGTCTGGTGATTTCAAAGACTATGACAACTAATTCTTGAAACAGCTGCTCAGGGTCTGAGATGGTCCCTACCCTGTCAAAGCATTAGCGCCCCTATATTTGTCTTCTTAAAACTGATATCACTGATGGAGAAGGAAATACTTATTCAAGTTTGTGGTTTCAGTCTGTTGCAGCTATGACCACAGTATGGATCAGGGCATACAGATATTGTGCCGTGTGTGCGGACTAAAGACATCTTAGAAGGCTAACACCCATCACAAAAAGACTCATCTTCAACTTGTACCATGTCAATGTTGATAAGGATGACAGACCAGGAGTTCACCCAGAAAAATGTTGCTTGAAATGTGCAAGTGCATTGAAGCGCCATCATGATATCAAGTACAAGAGAGGAGGACCTAAACCCACAGCAACCTTCCCAGAATTGGCTACATTTCCAAACCAACCTCGAGATTGCTTGGAAGATGTCAACCCAAGGAGCACCATGTTTGCCTCAAATGAGGTACTGTTATTGTATTTATGATATCATTTGTTTCATATTTCAGAGAGATTACATGTCGCAGTCTGTTGCTGGGCATGTATCAGTCATTACATTATTTGCCTAGTCCAAAATCAATTTTTTTTCTAGATAAGATGTGTGTGTGTGTGTTGATTATTTGATGACTGTATGCTTATATTTTTAATAACTTGTGTGTGAAGGATCCCTGTGACAGCGATGAATATGCAAACGAAGGACTATCAAAGAGGATGCGAATAACTATCCTTACAGATTCCTCTACGCAAACAACTGTAGAAATGAACTGTTCCACCACGCAAGCCCTCCCACAGTTTATGCAGGCAGATGCCGCCACAGCCACATATCTGGATCAGGCAGAATGTGCAACACAAACAGAGAACAGTATTGCAGAACTGATTTGTCATGAAGGTAGCAGAATATTTGGGAACATGACCTCAAAACAGCTGTTAATGGTTGCCCACACACTAGGGAAATCCCAGCATCGCCAAATTAAGCGTGATTGTTACGATATGAGCCACAGCATCGAATCGTTGCTGGACATAAATATGACATCATATATGAACCAACGCAACCCAGCTGTGTTGGGCTTCCTTCTGGGTGTTGCTGACAAAGACCTCAAATACGGTGACACAGAAGCTGCAAAGGAATCGCAGAAACGCAAACAGTGTACAAAATTTCGAAAACGGTGGAGTCAATAATGAACCTTTCCGCCCACAGACTTATTATGCCACTGCACTTCCGAGACAGCCTCATCCTCTATTCAGTAACTGGTAGTCGTTTGGCACTTACAGTTTTATGTGCAAGTGCAGCCCATGCCAGCTACCCAAGCACCAAACGATTTTTGCATAATCTTGGCACCAAGTCAAATGACTCTTCCATTCCTGGGGATGTGGTGTTTGTATTTGACAATAACCAGATCCTGCCGAGCCTGGAATGTGAACATTGAGAGTAAATTTCGGTGCCACATTGTGACAATGGTTGTCCAATTCGAAGCTGATAAGGCTGGCACTTTGCAATGGAGAGAAGACCTAAAGCCAGGGATTTGGATGCTGAAACCAGGAAGTGTGGCTTGTGTGAGAACAATTGACCAAGATAGGAATATAAAAAAAAAATTCACTATGATGCCCATCTGTATCCCCATCTAATGAAAATTATAGCAGAAGTGGCTGCTGAACAAACCAAGCTGTACATGGTTCCCCTTTTAAGGACCCCATCGATGCACTGGTTGAACAACAGAAGCATGCTAAAAATTTCAGGACTTGTCAAGCCTGTGGTGATGCCAATGTACCTAATAGCAAAGTAAAGTGCCCAAGTTGCAAAGTCAACCTTAAGCAAGCCGAACTACAAGCTCTTGGGATAAATGAATGTGGAACTTGGGAAGAGAGGCCAGCAAAAACCACGGCGCATACAGCAAAAACATTCAGAGTGTCTTTCCCAGAGAACAATGATGACAACATGGAAATGATGTGTACTGATAAGACACCCCATCCTGTACATGAAGAGGCAAAAGAATATTGTGTCAATGACCCAGTTTTTGTCAATCCCTGCTCCTATGAGGCCTGTGCTGTGGTCCTAAGGAATATTGGTCGTAAGGCAGGAGTCCGTCGTTATGGAGGGGATCGGGAGCTTGTATTTTTATGTTGTGATGGCTCTCCATACATTCTTTGTGCTCGTCTCATCCTCTCCACTTACATGTGTGAATTGTGCAAAGAGAGTTTCTCTGGCATTGAAGCATCATCAAAACACACAGAAAGGCACAAAGACAATGGAAAGGATGCTGCAATGGTGCTTGAATTTGACTGGGCACTCTTGATCCCAGGGCCTGGCCATTTAGAAATGAATATGGTTAGGAGTTTTGTGGAGTTGACATGGCCTATTTTCTACAAAGCCCTTGCACAGCTCATGAACTTTCGAAGTGACAATGCCCTGAATGCAGCCAAACGAGTGTCTGACCACCACAAGGGATGGCAACTTTGTACGATAGCACGCGAGGCACTAACCAGAGAACTGATTTTGCCTTGGGTGAGGATCCAGCTGACCTCTGATCAGCCTGACCTTTCTCCAGACACTTTTTTCAAATTTCTCATGGCTGATGTCCATGACAAAACATATGCCATGATCGGTGACCTTGTGCTGGAACTTTTGGACTCTATTTTTTTGTACAGAAAGGGAATCAGGGAAGGCAGTCATGATTTGGCTTACGCAGCCCGTGCCAAAATTGCAAAAATCTGGACTGGTCGACCCCACTCCAGCTATAGAGAAATTGAAATGACTGACAGCATCATGCTGGAGAGAATGCCTGAGGAATTGAAAGAGAGTGTTATGAAGTGTTGGTCCATAAACATTTCTGGGCGTGCTGGCACCGGTCAGGGACCTGATTTCCGTTTGGAAGAAATCAATAAACAAACTCAGTCATGGTTGCCTAAGGTCCCCACTGGCGAGGATTGGAGGACCGTCTGCAATAACTTCACAGTATTGTCTGACTTGCGCAGTGAAACTCTTAAGCAGTTAGGTATCAACGACCCTAAGAGTGCAAACATCAAGCAGCAAGACAAGCTCAAAGAAATAGAAGCATTCAGGGTCCTATTAAGACAAAAACAATACCTCCTTCATCCTGAAAAAGAAAACGAAGTCATTTCTCTGGAAGGGCAGCGGCTGAACCAGGCGGTGGGAAAATTTTGCCAGCTAGCTAGGGACAAGCGAGCCAGATATTTTGACGCATACTTGGAGTTTGAACCAATGCGGAGCGTGTCAAGGAGAGCTGTCCCCTTCAAAGAACCTCCAGTCTTTGTCACAATGGAAGAGGAAAGTGCCTTCAACTCTTTATCCTCCAAGACAATAAAGGAGCTGCAGGAATTGACCGAGTCTCGATTACAATGTGTGGTTGATGCCGAAATCAAGGCAGTCTTTAAGAGTGCTCTAGACGGAACTCTCTCTGTAGGGGTCGAGTCTGCTAGCTCTAGTCGAAATAGACTGCTCAAGAGTGAATACATGCAAATTCTTGATGAGATCCAGGAATATTTGAAATACCAAAGCACATTGCCTCGGGCTACAGACATGTCGGAAAACAGTGGCAGTGATTTTGTGATTTAAAATATTGGCCAGCAGATGTATGTGGATGATGTTAATTTTGTAAACTGATCGATTTGTGTTGATGCATTCGATCCCAGATTTAACATTTGTAGGTACCTCTTTCACTTTCATTCTAAATGTGATATGATGCAATCCTGCTGCAGATGTTGATCAGTAAAATTATCTATATGCATTCATTGTCTTGCTTGCCAAACAATGTCTTTAATTGGAGACAGAAAAAGGTAACAATTTTCTATGACTATGCTTTAATAAAATAATAAGTTAAAAGATCATTCAATTTGGCATCAAACATATGTACATAATATATGTCAAAAGTCAACTAGCTACATTCCATACAAACAATAAGTAAAAAAAATCACTCAACATGGCAATTAACATATACACAATGTAAATGTAAAAAATCCACTAGCTACATTCTAGACACACAAATGTGCAGTCCACTGGTAAATTTACACACTCTTTGTGGTAACCAATACCACACTGTGCAGAACAAAATATCCAAATGGATTCATTGTCATCGAAATTACTCGTACACACGGGACAGACAGTTTTGCCGGAAGAAAGGGCACCAAGGAGGGTGGCAGGCTCCTTACCGAGGAGACTGGTAGGCTCCCTACTGAGGGGAGTGGCAGGCTCCTCTGAAGTGATGGTAGTCGGGTAAGGGGTCTTCTTGAGAGCATCAAGAGTGGCTCGTAACGATTTCCTCAATCGACCCTCAGACCCGACAACCTTCCGTTTCGTGACTCCCTTGGCTGCTGGCCGCATTGGAGTCGTTTGAGAGTTTATAGGAGGTGGCATCTGTGAACATGTGGGTGTTAGAGTTTTGATGAAGTTACCATCTCCTGGGGAAGTTTTGGTTGGGGTTGGATAACCTGGTTCCACAGAAATAACAACCTCATCTGAGGTGGAGTTGGAGGTAGACTGTCTTGGAGCTGGGGGTGTGAAGGATGACTGTGAAATTTTGGTCGAGAAATGCACAGTCATCCTCTTGCCACTCTTCGTCGTTACCTTGGTAATCGGTACAGGCTGCAGATCACCAGGAGACCCCACAAATCCCATTCTCTGGATTTCAGTGTCAAGTTTTAATCCAGTAGTTTGCAGGGCCTCCCAGTCTCCATTGTCACTGGTGAAGACATGTTTATCTCCGTTTGGAGTCATTGTAATAACAATCACACTCCCTCCTGTGGTCGCTACAAGTTCGTGTGCCTTCTTGAAAAGGGTGTTTCTTCTGGAAACTCGCGTCTTGGAACGTTGGGTGGCATCTTCTACGTATGTGGATCCACAGCGCCCAGTATGGTGCTTCCATGAAGCATATCTGTATATAGCATGCGTAGTCATTTTTGGTCAACAAGTCAATATTCCAGCTTTAATACTCAATTAACAAATGGTTGGAGTATAAAATGCACTACATGGTGCAAATGGTGAATCGTTAATCAAAAGTAAGCCTAAACTTTAGAGAAATCTAACTCTAAATGTGTAGAACACCAACTCAGGTTAAGAGACTTAACAACAACAATAAGTCATTCACTTACCTTGCTGATTCTTGTATAACATGCCAAAGTTCACCAACAATGACTTAACTACAGCCAACAACCCATAGGATGCAGTGAAACACAGAGATGTAATCTAATAATTTGTAGGAATGAATGCATAATCAACATTATTAAAATCTAGATTATAATGTGAATTCCAGAAAAAATCAGTGTAGTGAATTATTTCAATCAAAGCCTGTTGCCTGTCTTGCCTTTGAGGACCCTGTTTCTCCATGTCGAATAATCTGCCAAATGTAAGTCGACGATAAATTAATACATTTTCTGGGTGAACTCAACCCTTGACAGTGACGAATTCAACTAGTGTAATGGTATATATGCCCGAATTTCATTAAAGTGAATATATAAGGTACTCACAATACATTTTTTTTATTATTATGTGACTAAAACATATAACTAGTCCTTTGAGTTTGACAACCAGCCCCCACGGTCATACAGCCTGCCATAAATAATAACCCAAATTGTGGTTTTATTGTTAACTGATCACACCTGAAACTTTGCCAAACCGTAAATTGTAATTCAATGCGTTGATAAAAACATTACATGCGACTTACCGTACTGCGGAATATTCTTCAAAATTAAAAACAAAAACAATACAAGCGAATGACGATGACTATCAGTGTAGAACTCAGGAAAAGAACCGCGAACTGAACACAGGAAGTTGATTCGCGCGTGCGCGTGATCCTTCGTTTTCCGTGTATTGTTTCATTTCGAGTGTGTTACTTGCATCAACGCCATGCACTTAGATCGAAGTAGATGACTGTATTCGAAGGGAATTGCTTCGATCGAAGTATGAGCTCAGACCTGATCAACGCATCTCCTAGCATTTGCGATGTTATTCTATCGTAATGAATGACACAGCAACCAGGGTGCACTTAATCAAAAATCAACAAAGCCTCTATATCCGGACCAGGCTTAATCTACTCGTACGTTGTGATAATTTAGTCATAAACTTGATAAAGACGACGCGTTGCTGCCAAGGGCGTATGAGTCCAGTAAACAAAGCGCTGAGTGTCAGTTAATTAAGCTTCATCGACATTTGGTCCAGAATCCTAACTTCAACAGCAATAGCAAGCCTTTTACAATAAATTTGAGTTAGTAACTTCATCAAGCCAGTTCGATTGGCTAGATCGCTAACGCTAACTTCTCGACAAAAGTATACCAGCGCAAGCAGTCATGTATTTAGGTAACAATGTGCTATCAGCTGAGAATATGAATTATCTACATTACGTTTTTGGAGACATTTCTCAACTCTGAAATTACGAAAATTTCGCATAAGAAATGTTTGCATCAATCATTTTATAACATGGCATATGAAGTTAACGAACAGTGTTGGTAGCATGTGGATATTTGTTGCCGCCCCCCTGCTTCCGCCCCCGTTCAGTAGTTGTGGTCACTAGCATAGTTGTCGTAAAACTGTTTTGTGCAGGGACTACTTAGGGACAATGGGAAGACAGCCCCTGGCTTCATTATCTCTACTTGCATCACTGGGCCCGTATTCACCAACAACGCTGAGCTTAAGTCACAACTCAACGCTGAGTCGCCGTTATGATGACTCAGCTGAGCCGTTGCTAAGTTGGTATTCACCAACACCGTTGAGTCCGGACTTAGTTGAGACACGCGCGCAACGTTTTGGCTGTCTGCCAGAATCAAAACCTCGCAGTGCGCCGTGGTTCAAACATTTTGCGCGGGTTTGTAGACATATGATGGTCTACGATGTCTACTAAAACTCGACAGTTTGGATAAAGAGAATTACATCATCCAGTTTGTGTGCATGGATGGTTATCAAGGATTATTACTTGTCAACGCAGGGAGAATTCGAGTTTGACGATGTACTTTGTTGTTCGGATTGGCGATGGACGATAATCAACGGAAAACAAACCGACACTACAATATCATCAAAGATAAGTTAATTTGCAAAGCTAATTTTATTGTTAAACGTTTAAGATCTTCTTTATCTGTTTGTTGTATTAAATTGATATTCAGATCGCTCTGTCGAGATTTTGAGTAGTGTAGCTCTTCTTTCGGAATCTGACTCATCGTCTACCTGTCTACTGCCCCGCCCCCTCCAGGCTTCCTTGTAATCATTAGTCGTCTGCTACTGGGTAGTCCAGTTTAATCAGAGTCTGTAAGAGTATTGTTGTCAATAATATATTATTGATTCTTTTATCATGTTGTATTCAGAGTGATATTTAAATGGAAGTATCTATTCCATTGGTATTCAACATAAATGTTTGAAATAGCCAAAGCAAAAAGACACAACTCAACTGGAGGACAGAAGGAGCCAAAACAGGCTGATGAAGCTGAGGCAGTATTCCTCAGAATGTTTGAGGGGCTCCCTCCCTCAATGGAGATGCTGGTGGAATAGACAGTAAGTAAATGACAATGTTTATTTGATGTGGTAATGGTATGTTTTTATTCAATTCTACCTATTTTCAGACACTGTTAAATACATACTTATAAATATCATTTTGCTCATACATCCTTTTGTTGATCTAGGTGCCAGTGCTGTCAATTCTATACCAGAAGAAGCAAGCACTTCTACAAGTGGGTTATAATATTCTTATAGTATATGAAAACAAATCCTACCATCATATGATGATAATGATAAGTCATAATTTCATTTGCAATATTGCTTTCAATATACAACAGTTAAATAACATATAAATACATCATATCATCAAATGTTGTGTTTTAAGATAGTTGTTAACTTACTAAGAATACACCCAAGACCAAAGCTGCAATGTGTAAGCTATATATTTAGATTACTCATAACCAATTACCACAACTGTGAAGATTCAATAACAACAGTTTGGCTTATTGATGTGTAACAGCCATGGACATTGATCAACCTAGATTGAAACGGATGAAAACAAATCTTAGGACTGACATTCCCCACCTAGAAAATCCCTTGAGGTGCAGATAATACAAGATGAGAGAGCAACTAAAGCACTTGAACTACAAATGAAAAAGGATGAATTGTGGTGTCGTGTTTTGAGTTCAATTCTTTAAATCACACTTCTGCCAACAGATTGTTTGTCATTTTCTTTTGCATACAAATGTTGAAAATAAAAACAATGGTTGCAAAATTAAAAATTTGTTTGGGCAATACGATCCCTGGCCAATCTTGCTGCTTGGTTATGCTGGTGGGTGGTTAACATATACATCAATCACATCATTAACATCATTTAATTCCTCATGGAATTCGCAAAAAAATGTCATTAGTAATACAGTACAGTATATACAGACAGAAAGAACTACAGAATATTTAAAGATGACAGTGTAAGATCACCTTAGTTGGCCATATACAGTGAATATACTCCATTACCAGTGTTTCCACATGTCTGATATGTATCTAGTATATGTAAGGTGGTTGATAAGCTTAGAACCAAACATAAAACCAGTTGTACATGCATTTAATTTAACAGACAGATCATCCATATACAAGTTGACTAGAAAGGGTGACAGTATGCCTCCTTGTCTGACACCATTGTTAACATGAAAAGGTTCTTAGAAAGTACAGCCCAATTTAGCAACAATATTCTGTTGACCCTACCAAAATACTAATAACCTAATGAGACATTTAAAGAAATAATTTCTTGCGGTTAATTCTATCAAAAGCTTTTGAAGCTTACAGAAAACATACCAATACAGTAGAGCCTGGGTTTAGATAGTTAAAATATCTTTCAAGGCATGCATACACATATCTGTAGTGTTTCTGTTTAAAGCCAAACTGATTTTCACATGTAAAAATATGCATTTCTTTAGTTCCTTTGGACAATATATTCCACATGACAGCCAGCTTAAAAATGATTGAATGAAGAGTTGACTAGTTCACTATAATACTCAGCAGGCACTATACTTGGGAATGCTAATTCTGCCAAAATGTTTTAATAACAGATTAATCAAACAAACATGTTCTTAAGTACTATAACCTGTAAAATCTTAAAATTATCTACTTACTTATTATAAGAGGGAATTAGTGAAAGGTGTTTGTTATTTGTTTGATATAAAACAAACATGATGCTTGTTGGTTCAGCCATTTCATTATAGTACTACAACCAGTCAATCAATGAAACAACCAAATTAGATTTTCAAGATTTCTCTTGTCATGTCCTTGCCAGGAGTGATCACCTACATAGGCAGAAAACAGGACCTTTATCAATAGCCCATCAGCATTTCACAGCAATCACTTTGCAACATAGCCCTGCAAGGGTACACATACCACAAAATTGATACCTAATTAGTTCACTGAGGTAACCAAAACCAACCCCATTCTTTTTTCAAAGAGGACAATAATTATTGATTGGATAATTCTCACTTTTCTATCTGGGGTCAATAAATCATCGGTATGTAGAGCCATTGTAGACCTTATTTTTAATATTTGTAACATGATGACCCTACTGGACTTAATATAGTCTAATACAAGCTATTTCAAATAGGACTAGAATCACTAATTGAATAACTCCCACTTTTCTAATTGTGTTCAATATATCATAAGTTTCTAGAGTCTTGGTAAAGTGTCCTCCTGCCATAAATACCCTCCTCGGTAGTGTATGTCACATGAATGCTCTACAGTATACTGGACATAGACCTGCAAGGTTGCACATATCGCGAAATTGATACCTAATTAGTTAACTTAAGTCACCCAAACCACCCTCTCCATTTAATATTGAACCAAAGATCTTGTAAAGATTATAACTGAATCTTTGATTGAACCCTGGGTTATCTGTCAATACTGTTCGTAACTATATATATTCAATATGGATGAAGTATCTCAGTTCTCACATCTAGACTACTGTCAAAATCTATCCAGTGTAAACGCAATGTAGACCGGAGTATTTCAAATAATTGTCAGCACGACATTTAAACGAAATCACGTTCCCTCATTCCGCAAAAGAGAGATTAAATATAATTTGTCGATACAATTTATGACTTACATTTCTGTGCAGCTGATATCGCCTCTCGGTCTCGACACTTTATGATGGCCGGGTTATAAATCATAATGAGATTTTATCGTTGTAACGGGCGAAGCTTTTTTATACAAAACAGTATCGCCATCTTCTGAATGAATGACTGACTATTTTCCTGTGATATTTAGCAGACGTTATACTTTGCATGTGACACAAATGTCACGTAAACATCATCGACCCGAGAACATGTGTTCGCTGTCATTTTGGCAGTGTCTGGCAAAATATGGTCGCGAGCCAAATATATCGCTTCGCAGACAGATTGTAGTCTCATGCGGCCAATTGTATAAACATTGCTAAAATCTAACGTGTAAATGGAAAAGCTTGTCGATTTATCTCTCATTCAACTTTATTATGAGCTATAATCAAATAATAACTCTTAAAATCACAAGCAAAACAGCCGCGGAATGTTGATGTTAACTGTGTCGGCCATATTTAAGTCATTATTAAGAACTTAAGTCACCGTCAAAGGTGTCTCAGCTTTGAGCACGTTTTGAGTCAAATCTTAAACTTAAGTTTGTTGGTGAATACCGCTAAGTCACGGCTCAGCGTTTTTAGCCAAAACTTAGACTTAAGTCGGTTGGTGAATACGGCCCCTGGATTTGTTTATTTGTATTTTTAATCAGTATCGATGAGTTGCTGTTGCTGCAAGTGAATAAATTCTATTCTATTCTATTCTACATATTCAGCGTGATCAACAAACGCAACAGTCGTGCATAAAAGATGCATCAACACCAAACTTACCAACACGGTTCACGCTAATATTTGATTTGTTTTTACGAAACAAAACAGGCACCACATTAATTCGTCTAACTGCATTACGGCTTCAACTAAACACGTTATCAGAATTGTGATAATAGAATAGGCTACCTGCTGAGCAGCGTTTAATTTAAAGATCATCATATCAAATCCTGCTCATGAATACCATAGATAATGACCCTCGCTTATTCAAGTATAGATTGATTCATGCAACAGCACTTTTCTATACACATATATAGATATATATATATATATATATATATATATATATATATATATATATATATATATATATATATATATATATATATATATATATATATATATATATATATATATATATATATATATATATATATATATATATATATATATATATAAATCAAGTGGATTACTGTGTACTGTGTGTACGTGATTGGCTAAGTAGAAAGAGACTTGTTTTGGGTGTAAATAGACAAAACAACACGTTGCAGCCAAGCGCTACGTTTGCCAAAATACGATGTACGTGTGAAGTATTTCTAATGGATCACCTGAGGATCTTTTCAGGAGGGACTTGTTTGTTGTTATAGTTCATCATCTAATGGAACTAGACCACCTAGCAGATTAAGCACAAGCTATGTATCTGAACATTACCTAGTTTGTTCGTCCCCGGGCTCTATCCAGTACATTTTATGGCATCTGTTACCTAGTACATTTAGATCAGTCGTAAGGATAAAGCTTGGATGAATGCTGATGCTTTATCCCAAAAGTAATCAGCAGCTAGCTAGATAAAAAATAGCACGATTGCTGGCTATGTTTTCCTGACTTCGACTATGTGGTCTTCAGATGTCATTGAAATTATTTCAAGGTCACTGTCAAAAATTTAAGATATTTAGCACGATTGTTGGCTATGTTTTCCTGACTTCGATTACGTGGTCTTCAGATGACATTGAAATTATTTCAAAGTCACTGTCAAAAATTCAAGATATTTTGATTTTCTATAACTCGATACAGACTTAAGCACTTTTCAACCTCACAGTCTTTATCAGTTAATGAAATAATGATAATTGTCTTGATGCTAAAACTCACTAACTACGAAGTCTAACATATTGCATCACAATATTGATGTCACAAAGTTACACAACTTGCTCCGTCATCGTTGAAATAATTGTCACGATAATTTGGCCCCAAACAAAATATTTGTTGCAGCAAAATGATAATTTCTTCAACGATATTGGTTTGATTTCCAGGTAGCCGAGGATAGTGGCAAACATTCATGCGCTGCATGTTAGTTTTTACAACAGCAGCAGGATAAAGATTGGATAAAACAGCGGCATGAAAGTGTCGATCGCTAATACAATCCTTAAAACTTGTCTCATCTACATCCGATTGGATAGAACCTTGGATGGAACAAACTACAACTAATTGCAAAATCACAGGTATGTACATGGCGTCAGTCCTGGCTGCGAACGCGCCAAACGTGGGTAAATTACCACATTATATTGCGTTGTTTACAGGTCTCTAGCGGTCAAAGTCGGCTATTTAAAGAACGATGAGGTGCTTCTGTGCCTGTGCGCTCAGTTGAGCAAGCTGCGGTTATCTTAGCGTTTCACTACCATGTTGACATCAGAGGCGGATGATACGACGTTCCAAACATTATTTTACTATGGTTGACATTTGAAGAACTTTTGAAGATCAAGTTCTTAATATTATCGGTACAAATTGCTGTTTCTCACTTAACACTCAAGTGGTAAGATGCACAGCGTCAAAACGCTCGAAGAGTGAATTACCAACGCGGATGCAGCTTCTGACATCTACAGTGAAATTGTGCGCATTATCGGCTTCATTTGCTCGCATCTGCCGTGAACTTGTGCGGCGCACAATGTGCCTTTATAACAATCCTATGCTATGTAAGCAAGGCACATAGTAATCCAGGCTGGTAAACTTAGAGATCAAGTATTCATTTTGTTTTGTCGTGTAACATTGTTGGACGATTAACTTGCCGTTGGAAGATATTGCCGTTGGAAGACGTGCCTTTAGCGCCTGTTCCAATGAAGTTGGCACGATCATAACACACTGTGCTCTGTATAACACTGGATAAATACTTAGCCATGTTCAACTGATTTCATCGTTTTGATGTCAGCTGATCCTCAATATCGATAATACATTATGTGAACAGTGAAGCATGTTATGTTGACATATAGTGCTACAACGATCGATATAATTCTATTATAAAAATAAATCTTATCCAATGCCATTGTTAAGCATGCTAGTCTACATTTACTATCGAGTCTAATATTGTGGACTACATCCAACGTCATTGCAGATAACATTTCAACGTACGGATAAGGCCATTGAGCTGATACCAATTTGGGTGTAGACTGTAGACTTACACCATGCTTTGTACAACATATCTGCATTGGAACATAATGTGCTGTAATTTATTTGTTAGAATAATAAATATTTTGTAATTTATTTGTTAGAATAATAAACATTTTGCACAGTGCTGTTTCATTGGCATAGCAGGTTTTAATCCTAGCTTTGGAAAGCGTCAAAAGCAAATTAATCTAGTGTTGAAAGCACCCTGTTGCTATAATGAGCGCTATACATCACAGGTTAACACATTCTTATATTAAAACCTCATGCATACCGGTGGTATTCTAAGCATCAAAGGGCTTTCCAGGTAATGAACCTTCCATCAAGTTAGAAAACAGCTGCTCATCAATTAACATATTGTGCTTTTTTTCTAAGTCGGACAAGTTTGAATGTCATTGCGAGCCTGTCAACTAGAATGACAGACACAGCAAGAGTAAATTGATTAATGCAATAAAGCTAAATGACAAAACATATGGAAAACAAAATGAAGATACCGAAAGAAACATAGGGAGGCCACAAAGCGTGTAAGAAGGGAAAATGTCCAACAAGAATGAACGAAAGTAAGAATAACTGAAAAATTTTAACGAAAACAACGAGAACAATAAAAGAGTGAACAATATTACACAGGAATTAACAAAAGAATAATATAAAAAGCACAGGAGAAAAGATCGAAAATTATCAACAAACGCAGATGACAGGTAATTAAAAGTCTCATATTATTTTAACCGTTGTTGCAGGTTTGTATTCGAAGTTTTTATAAAAATATCTTTACAGCTGATAAGCGATCAAGCGAGGATCGCAAACGTGAGAGGAGTTCTGTTAGGTAAAGATTCACAGACAGGCAAACATAGATCATAAGGAAACAGACCATCTGTTGTTAAGAACTTACACAATTATAGTCTGAACGTGAACACACACTTGCCTACCCGATTCGTCAATACATTGGAATTATTAAATGAATGACTGTAACTATTCATTTACTTATTCATAAATGAATGAATGAATGCTAAAACGAAAGCAACCGAACTTGTTGCTCAGTATGCAACGAATGCAGTACTTGCGAGATACCTCTTACCATGCACAAAAGCAAGTTGTACATAGCAAGCGTGATCGGCTTTGCAGGCGTAAATCCATAATAAAAATATGGTATTGTACGAATAATCCGGTGTCATGGTTGTCAATAACGCTCTTTTTGTATGCAGTATGGTATGATTTGAATATTGCGTGATGCACAATAGTGGGCGTTGATATTCATACTGTACTCCTTAGACCTACCTTGGTGACAGATAAATTATTCCCACTTTCTTGTTGTTAGCATGTGCACTGCATTAAATGCATATAGTAACACAAAATCCACAAATGAACCGATACACTACTCAGTTATGAACAGGTACAAAACAAACCAAATTGGGAACATATAGCATCGCCTGCACAGGGGTGATTAAATGAGGCCGAGCAATACAGCCGCCACAGAGCTGATAAAAAAATGTAATGGGTCGACTCATTACTGCTTGTAAAGGATGTTGATAAGGGTAAGTTGCTGCTGCAGTCAGTTGAATCACTCACGTACATAGAACCAGGTTCTGACCACCACTAACAACCCAGTGTTAATCTTTGCTATGGATTCGACATTCTGATGTTTGACACCGTGAGCAGAAAACATATAATTATAGACGTAAGTGTCATCCATATGGCTCTGTTAATTAGAACAGCAATAAAACAATAGTAGTTCGGTATCGTAACTAACTATTACGTTGGACAAAAAAAGGCATTGGGTGAGAGATTGTTCGACCCTGCGCTGTTATTGCTATCAATTAAGCTGGACTGATCAGGGCCAGATTGTAAGACCCTGATATGTAATTCGCGGCCGTGTCATAACAGTTCGTCATACCAACATCCTGTTGATCATCATAACGCGTTAGATCTCATTAAAGTTTCTGAAGCTTTATTTAAGTCAGGTGGAATGCGCCGGAATGTATTAGTGGCGTTAACCTGATGGATAACGTTTGACACTATGAGCCTTTAATGTGACTAGGCTGATCGGAATATGAGAATCGTAGTAGGTTGTTGGAGAAGCGAAATGCACCCCGGGTCAGATTGCACTGTAGTGTCAGGCAAGAGATGTTGGTTATGTATGTTTACGCTTGTCCAACCCATCCTATATATTTTTTTCCAAATTCCGTTGAATAAATTTGAAATAGGTTATTCAAGTTATGGCGATGCAATATCAATGCTTAAATTTTAATCGAGCTGCAATCATGTTATATTAAATGCTACAGCGCCAGCAATGATTTAATTGCTGAAACAGAAGGTAACGGAATGGTGTACATTTACTCGACTGCTTAGGGTACATGCAAGTTGTCTATTGCAGGTTCCGGCACATTTATAACGGGAGGAGTGCTGCAGATAATAGCACAGAGGCTTATTGATAAGTGCAAACCACACCCTGTGAACAACAGATAGTGAATGTTATCCTTGCTGGTTTTGGCAACGCACCATCGGGGAATATTACAACACGTGCCTCTTATTAAGGTGATCATGCTGGTTCACTCCGCTGAATATTTGGTTAATTGTTTGTGCAACTAACGTCATTGGCCGGCAGAGATGGAACAATATTTTGTCGTTATTCAACGAGAAAAGGTATAAGCAGAACTTACTGCGTTGGTCATTGACACTTTTCGAATGATGTAATGACATATAGTGCCAGATACTGACATATATATGTTTTTTGTTTCTGCAATTTTAATTCAATAATACGCCTAGTCAGAAAATTTGCATTCGGGCGACTTGGTATATTTGCTGCGCAGCTTCACATAAGCTCAATTTACTATGTAAGTAGATCAACAATAATTTCTCGTGTTGCTCAATTTAGATACACTTGATATCAAGTAGATCATTAGAATTACAAGTTGGATGCGCTTTGTGATTTGGTAAGAAATCGGATCCCATGATTGCATTTTGAAGATGTTGTTGGTCGCAAAGGTTACATATTAGACGTGCACGCCCTGTGTCTTACTAGTTACCTGTCGCTATTGGACCTTTGGATTTTTTTATGCATTAGACTAATGACATCAGTAGACGCTACCGGTATTCACTGAATCGAAGGTATCTGAGAACAAATACTCCCAGTTTGCTATTATTTTTTTACCAAGCAATGATATTCAGCAATCAACTTCACCAAGAAAGCATTGTGTTATTGCAGCAATATTTCAAAATATAACTATGCAAGTAGGGAAGTAGGGAACAATGATTAGAGGGAGATTATCGGCTGAGCAGAAACTGAGTAGTCGACCAATTCAAATTATTATGATAGTGACCAGCGATATTGGCGTTGATCCTTTCATAGTGTGAAGTGGCAGAGGTAACGCTGCATGCATGCATTCTGGAATACTTCAATTTATGACTGCGTGATTCATTGAACACGCTACATATGCCTTATAAACGTGATATAATTTCCACCCGATACGTGCGTGATAAGCTATTTAGAATCAGATTTGAAAGTAATCTCTCTTAGTACATTACTTTAATTTTAGCACATTGGATGTCGCTGGCCATAATTAAGGTTGCTCTAACCGTATCAGGGAAACATATAAATATATATATATATATATATATATATAGATATATATATATATATATATAGATAGATATATATATAGATATAGATATATATAGAGATATATATATACAGAGAGAGAGAGAGGAGAGATATATATATATATATATATATATATCTCTATATATATAGATATATACATATATATATATATATATAATATATTTACATATCTACTATATATATTTATTTATATAGATATATATATATTACATATTAAAACATATATATATATTATTTATATAGATATATATATATACTACTTATATATAAAAGCGTGTTCACACATATGAATATATATATATATATATATATATATATATATATACATATATATATATGATATATATATATATATATATATTATATATATATATATATATATATATATATATATATATATATATATATATATATATATATATATATATATATATATATATAAATTCAAACCATGTATGCAAATTAAACCCGCAATTCGGCGTTAGCTAGGAATCCAAGTAATATTCGACCAATTTTAATGTATTCCGAACTTTCGATCAAGTAGATAAACGCTATTCAATCATAGTGAGGCCCTAATGTTCCGATCGTCTGTGTTATAGTTGATACACGCATAATGAAATGCCGATCAATGGCAGACAGTTACATATTCATCGCAGGAACATTAGATGGTTGGTCTAGCAAAATCAACGCCTAGAACCAAGTTCTGCCGATATTAGACAATTACATTAACTTCCATCTAGCAACTGATTGCATGCATATTGTTTTATACGCCCTTCTACTCTAATGGAACACTGCTGTTGCAATTACGCGCCAGTTTAAAACATTATCACTAGTTACCCGTGCATCAGTCTGTTAAACAACTCGCTGGTATACTGCCAGGTCCAGTTTTTGCATTGCAAACAGAGCAACACAATGTTATTGTTGCACGACCAGGAAGTAAAGAGCTAATTAACATCGCCTTCGGTGGTATCTTGACAGGTCGTGATCTACTAAGGGATAGATAGTGTAACACTGAAGACGAATATTTGCTGCCAAGGGTGGTTTAGTCGATTATGCATGTAGTTCTGGGCTAGAATGTAGGCATTGTTTCACATTTGAGCCGACTTCTTCACAACATAAATACTTGTGCACAGTCACCCAATAGTCGCATAATTGATCATTGCAATAATTTTTTTTTCAGGGATCTGAGTAAGTGATCCCTTTGTCAGCAACATCATATAACTCCTAACTGCACCTTGCTACGGCACCCAAGTAATTATTTGCAGCAACATCATATATTAGTTATCTAGGAGCAAGCAGTTCTGATCCCATTAGAATCGTGGACCGAGAAGAGGAGAAGCATTATAATGTAAGCAACGAACGTATCAGCATCAAATCTTTATGGATCTTGAGCAGATATTTTCAACCCCATTTAGATTGTGGGTTGATTGAAAGGCTATATACATTATCGAGGTTTCTATACAGGTCACCGCGGCATTTCAGATGATGTAGAGGTCTTTCTACTCAGCCATTATGTGAAAGTTAGCCCGGTTAAAGGCTGACCGGAATATGAGCCTTATTGATTGGCAGCGTGGAAGTCACTCATCTAAGCTCGGGAGGAGAAGTAGAGCGCCACAAATGCACATCCATGGTCTTGGTTAACAGCATTGTAAGATGTTCTCACAATCGGTCACGGTTATGATATTTACAATTATAAGAACCAAGATCATATTTAAGTACCTCTATAAATATATGTGAAATGACATCACAATATTAGAAAATAACATTTTGGAGGAAGATATTCAAATTTGAATGTCCCACTAACACTGTTCGTTAACGAGCAGCACAATACTACTCAGCTTTGTTTCAGTTCAAAATTGATCCCACACAAAACTGATGTTTTTGTCAACCAAATGTGTAGATAAGTATTTCAACACTGAGGTCAAACCAGGAGTGATGCACCAAAGATTATCATTCATTTGTGTATCATGAAATCATTTTTACAACTGTTTGATTTCGTTCAATATAAGATACATGTAACACTGCTTAGATTTATTAAAATTAAGATATGTCATGCAATAACAGATTAGCTGATCTTATTCGTTGTACTGTCTTAACAAAAGATAAAAGGTCGAAAAATGTTGTATATGTGAGTGGTGGATCAGATTTGACGATAAGGATATTGTGATATTAGCGATGATTGAAGAATAATTCATTGGGATTTAAGCAGTAAAGCTTTCCAGTGTATCGCTTTCTTCTTCTCGAAGTCTTCTAAATTTGCCAAGTGAATTAGCATTAGATCAAATCTGGATCCTGTCGGTTTTGTTGTAAGATCATCAAGGACTATGAAATGTTCTATAATGACACAGACTGGTAAAATTTCTTTTTTTAGGGTGAATGAGTCCATACTTCCAAGAAGGTAAATTACCGCATAAAATTTATTACCGTCTAACTTATCTTCACAGCTGGTCAATTATATTCATTTCTAGTAGTGGGTGAATTGTTGCTAGCAAGAACATAATGAATTTCCGTTTACCATATATAAATGTTTTATTTGCTCACCTTTGCAGTATCTTGCATACATGGGTTTTTATAACAGCTAGACCGCGATGCTTATTGCTTCTATGAATGTGCCTGGTTGCACTGCACCAGAACTCGGTTCAACGAGCTTTGTAAGTCACCCCCACTGACCCGACACAGTTTATGGCAGCACTTTATATCATGTTATTCTCACAAGAAGTGGGTTCGTTAGGGTTTATAGCTCAGGGCGCTGTCTGTTGTCGTTTGTATCTATTCATCTGCATCTACATGAGTGAACAAAACGAATGCATTCAAATACACCCAGTCGCTCTGTCACAGTAGTATGAGAGTGTTGTTTCATCATACTGGACTACAATGGTTCGTGGAAGGGAGCTAGTAGGCAATCTTATCTTCATAAGCTGGCTTAAAGTGCCTATCGCACGAAAAATTATGTAATATATATATATATTATTTATTTCGTACATATACACGTACAGATTTGATTAAAAAATCAGTGAAAAAAGAAATGAAGATTAACATCGTAACGTGCAAATTGTGGACAGGAGCTCGTCAATTTCCTCTGGGGTAAGAATAGAAATTGCTCGCCCATCCCGTTGCATAATGAGCTCTTTTAATAAAGAAATAGTATTTAACACATTAATGTCTATTACATTTTCATTCAACCGGAGTAGGTACTCATTCGGCGTGATTTCTGCCGAGAAAATAGCGTTAGTACTGACACCAATGGTGGACATTACAATTCTCAGATTGCAAGCCACAGTCGAATAACTAGATGCGCAGAGTCTGCTCACAAAGGACAACACATTGTTACCACTGCTTATGCATTTACATAGAAACATGATATAGCGCTTCATTAATTGTTTAATAATCGGTTGTTGACCTGTCAAAAGATGTAAGTATATGGAACGCGTTTGTGGATGGAGCTTCCAGACACGCCTAATACATTTTCGCCAGGTTCGGCAAAATACCTCTAAGTGTCGATGGTCTAAACTCCATAAGGGAGAACAATAAAAACTTTTACAGAAACTAATGAACAACTTGTTTCTCACATCTACAGCTTGGTTAGTTATGTCTGATCATAGAGACGCACCTGTTCAATGTTTATGTGAGGTATGTAACGGGAGAAGTTAATCCATAAATTTTACAAATAAGGTACATCTTTTTATTAATGTATACAGGCTTAACATATTTGCCATACAATAAGTCATCACTAATTACATACGTTAACATCCTCATCACTACATCATGGTGCATGTGTTTTTGAGACTACGGTCAACCAATGGTAAAAGTGGAAACTTTGTATGATGTGTGGAGATTCCTCAAGTCATGAACTCCTTAGAAACAGCCCCATTTCAATTGGTTTGCATAACCAAGCATCCTGGTTTCAGACTAATTTGTGTCAACCCTCCGACCTTGCAAGTGGCATATTCCTCTTTTAGACAACAACACAGGCACATGTCAGATAATGATGTACAAAGTTGAAGGATATGCACAAAAGATTCAGTCATCATCAACAATGTCATTATACTTATTGAAACCGGTATGACCAAAACGTCTAAGCATGGATGAATAAACAATGTCACATTGTTATTTTACTGGCGTTAGAGATATAATGCATACAGACAATTTGTTCAGTAGTGCTCGGGCCATCTGGATCAGAAGATCAGACTATCGAGGATTCCTTTACCTTCCACTCACTTTGGACTTGTCTAGATACATGCGGAACCCATTCTGGTGTGCCTCACTGGCTTATTGTAGATCTGGTCACATCACATATGCACACATAAGAGGTGGTGCTTCCGTCTTGGGTAAGATTGTCTCATAGCAAACCAGCAGGAATTCAGTCATCAGCCACATACTCTGGAATCATTTCAGGAATCTGACTAGCCACAGCTTCCATTTACCAGACTGTCGCTTATGACCTGTCAACCCCATGGTTATGGAATTTGCTATTGTTTACATTGTTCATATCAGTAAAAATATTTAATAAATGTGGCATGCGTTGCTACTTTTGTGGCCACATTTCTTTGTTTCAACTTCGGTCTCTTTCCCCATTGTCATTGTAGAGGAGGGCATCCAGTCTTAATCTGTGATGCAACGAACCAATTATACCAGTCCTTCATTTATTTGGCATACCACCAGCAAACAAACTTATTGGCTCACACATTTAACCCCACAATGAAGGAGCACTGTAAAAAGCAACCAATTATATTACAGGAATGGTACTCGCCTTGCAACCATGCCCTTATAGACGAAGACCAGCATTTTAGGGTGAAGTGGTTAATCAAACTATGTAAGGCTTCTACCGATGCTTGTCACCTTTTCTTGGGCTGGGGTGGGAAAGGGTTACTTGTCTCCCCACCATTTTTTGACTAACCTGCAGTGGTCATTGCAAGGAGTAGGCGCAGCATTTGTCTTTAAAACCAGGTTACAACTTGGTATCCAACCGAGCTTTTCGCTAAGTTTCGATGCCTCTCAAAACATCCCTCGATAAAGTTAACTGAGCACACAAACGAGTACTTGCCCGGGCCCGACCATTTCAGCATTTGTCTCGCGATCGTAGCACCTGGCCAATCCACTGTTTCTTCAAAACCGAAAGCCAATAATTTAAGTACATTAAATGGATAATGTTGGTAAAATTGCATATGGTCAGGGTTTCACCAAATAAAATGTATTTTCTGCGTCAAGCATAGCTAAATACATGTGATGACAATAAACCAATATTATTAATTGCCTTAAGGCATTTAAGCCGTAGTTCAACTGTTAAGCTGAACGGATTGTCCAGATGATTATGAATCACGCATTCCCATCTTAAGAAAATATACCAATGTTAATCGGAGTGAGACATTAATAAGAGACAAAGCATTTACAATCCGTATCTATGCTTTGACTGATTCAGATCAGGTAGGTATTAATGTTTGTACGCTAAGGCTTTGGGCAATTGTAGCATCGCACTTCATATGGCGCGTCGTGCAATGGTCACGTTTTCATGGAGTGTAAGCTATTTGACTAATCCCAACACAAAAGGGCCATTTAAACAGCTTGAATGTTTCTACATAAACTGCGGGGTGCATTGTTATCTTTCAGTACTGGATGGCAAGTGCCAACTGTGCTTCTATGCCTTTATCAGATCAGTGGTGTAAATGACATTGCTATCCCGATATCAGTGGATAGTCAAAATTATCTTCCAAAAAAAGCTGATATGCTATCATGGTTATACATAACGCACCATGCTGTTACTTATTGCTGATCATTCAGTTGATGATGCGATGCTCATGTGGCAAGATCCAAATCCAGCCTTCGATTTGAACGCAGCAGATGTGCGTATGATAGATTGTCAATATTATGAGCTCTACTGTAGTATGACCTTTCACTTGTGCAGCGTATTGTACGACGCGAATTCGGTGCTGTGTAATATAGATAGGCGTTAGAGTTAAACCACTTGACAGTCATTAGTCTTTCTGAAATTATTAATCATTACCACAGGTGTTATTTAGTGCTTTAGCTTTTTGCACATCACTTATGTCATCAGGCACAATAGTATGATTTGCTTTATCCAGAAACAAAAGTATAGACCTCATGTTTATAGTTTAACTGAACATGTAATTATCACTTGTACAGCACGTGTTTGCCATAAAAATTGTGTTGCTGTAGCTATATGTCTCAACGTGGTATCATGTCACACGAAATATCCATGACTGCAAAATCGTTGCATGTACTGATGCCGTGTTATACATAACCACACAGTTTCAATTGTAATATTTGTGATATCATAAAAGTGTTTGCTTCCATTCGTAGTCACTTATGCCTCATTTAAGCATAACAATAAAACATTTATCAAAAGAACATTTGTCAGTGCGTCCAGCAAAATAAACGCCACAAGCAGTTCGGTTGTATTTTAACGTGGTTTAGTATTGCAACAGCAACCTAGCAGCTGAACGCATGCGCTCAGACTATAAGCCTCACAACTCATAAAGGATTTTGCTATTGCAAGAAGCGGACGTTATAATGTTATCACTCAGTTCACGTGCATCAGTTTGCTACCGTCTGTTAAATATCCCACTGATATAATGCAAGGGTCTACATATGCATTGCCAATAGCGGATACATTTGCACAAATAAGAAAGAAGTTGTGATAAATATGTCAACCGTATCGGGACAGTGCGTCGACCAATCAAGAGCTGATTTGACACAGAGCAGGTGATGTGAGAGTGATTGGCCAGGAAATTTGCCAGGCCAAACGGTTTACAAAATAAAGAGATATGGGCCAAAATGTGAGGCCTAGTTTTACATGCATTGACTAGTTTCATGCTGCTGTACTCCAAATTCACCGATTGTACTTGTAGCGTTAATATGGATATATATTGGTATATATATATATATATAATATAGGATATATATATATATTATATATATATATATTATCTGCATATAGCATATATAAATATATTCATGGTATATATATATATATATAAAATACCGTTGGCAAATGTGTCCTGGATTTATAAATATATATAACAAAGCTTCTCACCTGCTATCATATAATAGATAATGGAGTGTTATAGCTAATTCTATTTTTTATTCGAGTTCAGGTTAAAGATGACTTTTATGATTCCATGGCTTTAATTTTGTTAACAAACAAAAACATTAACATTGACTACATCACATTCCAAACGCTTAAGTTCAACCAGTCTCTGGCCAATGTGAGATTGACACATTGTCGCTTCTTTCAGATTGGTACCGTTGAGCTCAGGTAAAGAGAGATGATCGTCGATGAATCTGCAAACGCCATACCATCGTGTTATGTCAAGTACATATGACTTGTGGGCTGTAATATTTCAATCCACAATTCGTGATAATCGAGTTAGCTTAGCGATTGGCACCCTGAATGGATGACATTTACATAACTACCAGGCCGTGTACCTAATTAAATAAACCTTGAGCAAATGTTTTGCTTGAAAAATGCACAAGTATAACACATGATGCAATGTTTGCAATGTCTGCTTTGATAGCATGGTAAGTATGAAGTGTAAGGGCATTGCCAAGGTTAAAAACTGGACTGATATTCATTTGACCGCGAGACTTTGACTCTGATCATTTGACTTTTTTTGGGCAAGATACCATGTGGCAGACAGATGGGCCCTTCCTCAATCTTAACAATACGATTTCCTTTCAAACACTTCTTGATGCGTTAGTTTAGTGGTCCTATCCGGTGAATGGCTCCCAGGTCATCTCGGCATGCCGTGATGTATTCTGACAAATGCAATCCAGGTGTGTGTCTAGATTTGAATCTATACCCCAGAAAGATTACCGCCAACGATCTCGACGTCAAGGTGATTATATGCTAGGCGCGCATTCACACAAATATCTCGAGGAACTTTCTCGAAATTAATAACGATTGCATGTAAAATCTTAATGGGTCTTAGGTTGAAATTTCCAGCCCCATTTAGATTGTTGGCAACAAGGTTGCTACACAGGTCAAGGTTCTATTTCTTATAGCCAGCCGACGCCAAACAATTACGAGGATGTAAAGGCCTCTCTGGGCTAACAGATGACCGGGACAACAAATCTAAGGCACACAGACCATCGTGGTTTTATCACAGTTGAGAGAGATTGGCGCGTGATAATACTAGGCCACAACGGTTAACAAAGGGGAACAGATAAGCAACACAATCTGTAAATACCGTCCGAGAATAATAGCTGATCAGTGTGTGCCGATACCGATTGTACTTGTAGCGTTAAATGGATTATATTGGTAACATATAACATCGAAAAGGATCCACCCATTAAAGCCATCTTTCTGCAGCCAGCATATTTTCATGGTCTGCACGTCTACCGTCGGCAAATGTGTCCTGGATTTCGAAATATGAAACAAAGCTTCTCACCTGCTACTCAATAATAGACTAATGGAGTGTTATAGCTAATTTCTTTTATAAAAGAAGATATCAAGTTCAGTTGCAGCAGCCAGAACTTCCCAAACAAAAGGATGAGAAGCAGCTCATTAATGGATTAGTAATTCTATGGCCAGAACTTCCCAAACAAACATAAAACATTAGCATTGACTTATACATTCCAAACACTTGTCAACCAGTCTCTGGCCAATGTGAGATTAGACACTTGTCGACCTGTTCAGATTGGGCCGTAGGAAGCTCGGGTAAAGAGAGTTGATCTTAGGTAATTCCTGCAAACGCCATACCATCGAGTTATGTCAAGTACATATGACATGTGGGCTGTAATATTTCAATCCACAATTCGTGATAATCGATGGAATGTAATAGGAGCCTTACATGACATTTACATAACTACTGTGTTATCCTTTGTTGAATCAGCAATGTCTAGTTGTTTTGACCGTGTTTGTTAGAACCATCGGCAATGTATGTATGACACGGAAAGCAAACACTCAGCCCCACTGATTGCTGACATGTAAACTGAACTAAGCGCCAATGCAATGCGCAGTTTAGAAAAATTATTCTATATTCAGTGTTCCACAATAAAACACACAGATAACGTTATGATGACAAAGGCCTGCTGTGGTTATCTGTCTGTCATGAATTGCTGCGGACAGGACATGCTCATCGAAGCAACAAATTTTACATACTCGATCATGGCAACTCGCTTTGAATCCAGGTGTTTTACAACAAATAAAGTTAATCTGGGTGGTTGACAATAAATAAGGTGAATAAAGGTCGTTGACAATAAATAAGGTGAATACAGGTGCTTGACAGCAAAATAGGTGAAACCCGGTCATTGACATTCAATACAGGATGCAGGAGGTTGACAGCTAATAAGGTGAATCTAGGTGGTCGACAATAGAGGAGGCAATGAACAATGTGAATCCAGGTGGTTGACAACAAATGAGTTACAACAGGTGCATAACTACTCTACTGTCAACACAGGTATCCTACAGAGAGTGAGCTGCTAATATTGGGGGAAACCAATATTATATAACAAGTGGCTGCGTGTGAGTGAATCACAGGCATTTGATTACATCCGTGTGATTTATTTCAGTTACTACCGAATATAAACAGCCGGTGATTCTGCAACAGGTAACTGCAGGTGAGTGTATCGCCTGTTTCTGTGTCATCAGTGTGGGAGGGTTGTGGGTCAGTTCGACCCCCGGGACGGTTCGCCCCCGGGTCACTTCGCCCCCGCTGGGACAGTTCGCTCCCGGGTCAGTTCGCCCCCGTGGGACAATTCGCCCTCGAATCAGTTTGCCCTCGCTGGGACGATCCGCCCCCTGGTCAGTTCGCCCCCGGTACAATACGCCCCCGCATTGATATGCCCATGTTGTACAGAAAGGAATTTATTGAATACTACATATTTCATTTAACAATGGAACAGTATTATTATGAATTTAAAGCATAATGTCTACCATCCACCGTACCCGGATAAGTGCAGTAAGGGCATTTGAACTCGGCGGCCATGGCTGTCGTCTCGGGACGATATGCCCCTTGACCAATACGCGTACAGAATGCTGTGACCTGGTAAGCTTCCCTATTCCTTTCGATTTTGATGTATGTTTGATCAATATTGAATAAAGATCCCTAGTCGTATTGAGTTATATGTATTTTTGTGTGCGCTTTCAGTTCGTATTCCTCTATTTACTACGTATTCGTGTTTTATTTTACTGATTTTTATTATTGATCAATTATAACATATGCTACTGCCATAAATAAAATATATCACACATGCTTCTGCTGCTCGGTTTCTGTATCGGTACGCGTATTGTTCAAGGGATATTTCGTCCCGAGACTGCGAACTGATTCGGGGGCGAACTGTCCCAGCGGGGGCGAACTGACCCGGGGGGCGACCGTCCCGGGTGCGAACTGACCCGATACCATATATGAGGTGTATAAAGTCTACTACTGAGTGTCACCTGTCTCTTCGTCATCAGTGTGGGAAGTGAAAAGTGCTACCACTGAGCGTCGCCTGTCAATGTGTCATCAGTGTGGGAGGTGTATTGAGTCTACCACTGAGTGTCGCCTGTCTCTGGGCATCAGTACGGGAGGTGTATGGTGTCTACTACTGAGTGTCGCCAGTCTCTGGGTCTTCAGTGTGGGAGGTGTATATAGTCTACCACTGAGTGTTGCCTTTCTCTGCGTTGATTCATTCACTGGAAAAGTTCCTTTGGACTCTTTCTGTTTGTTTCAGTCCAAGAACTCTCTTTATATACAGCAATACGGCTATTTTGTTGTCATATTCATGCCGTGCACATGAAAACAATGAGTGTAGAATAAGATAACACTCGGATAAACTCCACTGGGAAGCAACGGCTGTGGTCGAGGGCGGGTCGATCCCGACCTCATATCTTATAGGTGTTCCCGTATATTACGGAAGCATATTACAGAAAGTCTTACGCCAAAATGTAAATGTCCTCCTCTAAAAGAAAACCACCTTTCCTATAATGGGCAGGGCTCTCGGAATTCCGAGCCTCAGGGTCAGAGGCCATCATGATTGACGGCGGACGCCAAATCGAAAAAAATGGACCCACCGACTGCAAAGATGCAATCAGTTTTGAGAGGTCAGCAGCTTCACGCCTCCCCGCGGTCGCCAGTGAAGCTATGACGCACTTGGTAATCTATATCAGCAGGTAAAAGGAAGTAAGTTGCTAGTGGTTTGGGAACGGACAGATGTTTTTCATGGGGTGATGACAACTTGTGCTCGGTTGCCGTCAACATGCCCCCTAGCGCCGAATGGGTCGATTAACATAGAACAAGCGACGCAGAGGCTGGCCATCTGGGGGAAGTGGAAGCTGCCAATGGCTAGGACACATCGATCATTTATTAGACTGGTTAGAGATATTCAATCGATACAATTATGCATACAACAATCTACGCAACAACACACGACGGATTATATTTGTAGACACACCCACATGAACAAACTTGCTAAACGGAACGATTATTTAATCGATTAACGCCGATATTGTTACACAAACAACATAAGAGTGCATACAATTCATGATAGCACATGTTTTTAGATTACACTTTCTCTGCTATTGCTTTAATATCAACATTGCGTATATTTCGTAGCTTCCAGCTCTTCTTGACTACATATACATTATGATTGCATATGCATGAAGATCACATGCGCTTCATTATTGCCCACTAGGCAAGAGGGTTCTACAACATCGAATCCAAATCTACCTCACAAGTTGGTCAATTTGAACCTAGTTGAGGCCCACGATTCGATCTAGCCTCGTTTATTCATCGGTGCGAACGCCTACTTGTTGTAGATAAGGCACATTGAGCCAACCACGAGGGAGCATCCTCTATCGCAATTGTACGCGTCAATATTGAATCTGAAAACGCTTATCTGATTCGTAATTGCTTTTCTCTAATATCACATGACAAGACCATCAACTTTTGAATTGATTCCAACAATTAACACTATAAACAGAATGTGGCACCTGCGAGTCATCCATGAAACAGCTGTATTGTTTCTCCAAGAGCGGGTATGAAACGAAGTGAAAGATAGCGGTGATCACTGATTAGCTCAAACGGTAGGGGAGCTAACCACCAACCACACCTGTATGTTATATCACGGATTTAATCATGATATTCCAGCGATAGAGTTTCTTTTGTTTTCAACCTAATGTTTGGAAATTATTCTTAAACCGAATATTTATTTTCCACCACATTTAACGTTCAACGGTAACCGTGACCCATATTTCTGCAATTTTTTTTCCGTAACCAAATAATTGAGCAGCGATTTTCACTATTACCTAAAAGCACGAGACTGCAAAGGTTTATAGCCAGTGCGCTATCAGCTTTCAAATACCAATAAAAATGGTGGACAAAATATCTGAAACACGCTAAAAGCTGGTACACTGACAACATTCTGCTACTGATTAAAATAACCCATAACCCTACAGTGACGGATGATGATCAGACAACAACAACAGCCAGTACTGAGACGGTACTGCTCGGGCTGAGAGAGTAGACGGTGTGATGACTACGACAGTATGGTATCAATGATGAACCATTGGATGACGTCATCATGACTGGTTGAGGTGATGGGATCAAGGTGGGTAGCATCTGCCGTGAGAAGACAGCTGTTGTTAGCGGCCAGACCGAACACGACACAGTTAGGTCTTGCCATGCAGCGTACAGCACAAGACACGTCTCGCTCCACGTGGACCTGCTCGACGACAGGGGGCAGTGCGCACGAGAACCTGGTGACGTCTACCCGGCTCCACAGCTTCCCTCCATCACCACCTGCGGAGCATCGGGCAGCATGGACATGTCTATTACAATAGCAGGAGTTGCGGAAGACACGGTACATATGCAAAACATGGGAGTACGTGATGTGTTAAAATGATGGGCCATCAATCCCTCAATTCACATCGTGATCGTGGTACAAACAATATACAATACTCTTGGGTGGAATGAGCAGCCACTTACAGCGTGAAGGCCTAAGGTTCGATCACAAAGGGTAACTACAATATAGAGCAAATAGCAGCAGTTAAAACCTTTTACCTTTGCACTGTAACTCCTCAAATGATAGGCTGGACAACGGCTGGTCTTGATTACAGGTGTGTGTCACTGTACCCGCCGTCCAGAGCTTGGTCCAAGCCAACCTGCAATCACAAGCGACAGCTGTCTGACGGATATCAATCTCTAGGCCCGGGTTGAGTTCCTGTGCCCCAGGAGCCGTGCATAAGTTCTCAATACTGGTTAGGTTCGGGTTCTTCCTGACATCTAATGCATTCAGCGTCGGGATTGCCAGCAAGTCGGCCACGCGCACCTGTCCAACTCCATTCCCCGGCATCCAGATGGACTCAGACTTCAGACGTGGAATCGCCAAGAGCTTGTTATCATTCAATGCTAATCTAACGAGTCCACGGGTAGGAAAATCCGTGTCGGGAAAATGTTCCAATTGGTTTCCTTTGAGTTGTAAATTCCTTAACCATTCAAGTCCCTCAAGTAGCCGTACATCAATTACACGGATCTTGTTGTATGAAACGTTAATTAGATTCAAGCCAGGCGCTTGCAGCAGGTCAGGAAATTCTTCGAGCTCGTTAAACGGCAGATAAATTTGATCTAAAACATGCATGGGGTCCGTGAATGTGAACGATGTGAGTAAGTTGTTAGTCAGGTCGAGAATTTCAACGCTCGAGTTGAATACAGGGGGCACTGTGAATTGACTGTTGCTGTAATCAGCGACAAGTAGGTCATCGACGATGCTGTATTGTCTCAACTTCACTCACGGAGACAAGAATGATGGCAACCAGCGACTGAACCCCAAACATCGTGACCAATATCAAAGGTTTATTCTGCTAGAGAGGAATATGAGTATCAACAATGAATGGTCCAATGGATTGTTTACACCGGCCAGTGGTTGTTGGATGCTGATCAGCACGAGAGAGAGGGAGGTGTAGTGGTAGTTCCTCTTGTGTGTCCTGAAGCACGACTGCTGTCGGTTACTGGTGACGTTGATGTGTTTGGACCATGTCTCAAACGGAAGTTATTGGAACATACCACTAAATTGAGATTTGCAATGTTGGGCATCGGAAATCGATTTGTCGTAAAGGTTAGATGACGTGATAACAACTCAGAATGGAACAAAGCGTCTTTGTAGGCCTCTGAAGACTCAGGGGGTGTATTGACCATTTGCATAAACAGTGCCACCATTTATACAGGTAACAACAGCGACGTGTCATGCTGGTTACCACAGTAACGCGTCATTATCGGCGTAGCTCCAATAGGCACGGTAGGCCCGGGCCTACACGTCGTTTCCAAAAATGAATCGCACCATATTGGATCTATAGTTTAAAAAAATCTCGGGGGAGGTCCCCCCAACCCCCCATACCAAGTGGGCCTATACTTCGTAATAGGCCCAGCTACGCCCCTGGTCATAATGATAACTTCAGTAATTGGTCATACTGGTATCCACAGTATTGTGTCAGACTGATAACCACAGTATTGTGTCATACTGGTAAACGCAGTATTGTTTAATACTGATAACCACAGTAACAGGTTATACTGTTCACCACTGTATTGTGTCATGCTGGTAACCGCAGTATTGTGTTATACTGATAACCAGAGTATTGTGCCATACTGGTAACCAGAGTATTGTGTCATATTGACAGCCACAGTATTGTGTCATACCGATAACAACAGTAACATGTCACATTGGTAACCACACTAACGTGTCATACTGATAACCAAAGTAACTATTCTAACTGATAACGAGAGTATTTTATCCCACTGATAACTTCATTAATGGGTCTTACCACAGAAACTTGTCATACTGATAACAATAGTAACGTGTCATAATGATAACCACAGAAATGTGTCATACTGGTAACCACAGTAACGTGTCATACTGGTAACCACAGTAACGTGTCATACTGATAACCATAGTATTGTGTCATACTGGTAACCGCAGTAATGTGTAATACAGGTAACCCCAGCATTGTGTCTTTCTTGTAACCACAGTAACGTATCATACTGATAACCATAGCGTTGTGCCATTCTGATAACCACAGTATTATGTCATACTGATTACCACAGCATTGTGTCCTTCCAAAAACCACAGTATTGAGTAATATTGACAACCACAGTATTGTGTCATTCTGGTAACCGCAGTATTGTGTCATACTTTTAGCCACAGTATTGTGTCATACTGATAACCACAGTATTGTGTCATAACGATAACCACAGTATGGTGTCATACTGATAACCACAGTATTGTGCAATAACGATAACCACAGTATTGTGTCACACTGAAAACCACAATATTGTGTCATACCGCTAACCACACTATTGTGTTATACTGACAAACACAGTATTGTGTCATACTGGTAACCGCAGTATTGTGTCATACTGGTAGCCGCAGTATTGTGTTATACTGATAACCACAGTAACGTGTCATACTGGTTACTATTGTATTGTGTCAAACTGGTAGCCGCAGTACTGTGTTATACTGATAACCACAGTATTTTGTCATACTGATAACCACAGTATTGTGTCATACTGATAACCACAGTAACGTGTCTTACTGGTAACCACAGTAACGTGTCTTACTGGTAACCACAGTAACGTGCTATACTGACACCCACAGTATTGTGTCATACTGGTTACTGCAGTATTGGTACATACTGATAACCACTGTAAAGTGTCATACTAATAACCACAGGAATACTGGTACGGCAGTAATGTTTCACACTGGTGACCACGGTAATGCATCATACTAGTGACCATGGTAATGCGTCAAACTGGTGAACGCGGTAATGGGACATGGTGGTAACCATAGTAGTGTGTCATGCTAGTAACCATTAGCCATACTGATGTCCACAGGAATACTGTTAACCACAGTAACGTGTCATACTAGTAACCACAGTTACGTGTCATTCTGGTTACAACTGTAATGCGTCATACTGGTGACAACGGTTATGCGTCATTCTGTGTGCTGTTCACAATATACATCCATAGAGTCACGCAGAAATGTCGTTACTGTACAATGTGCGTGACTGGTCAGACTCCCGTGAGAGGATTTAAGGTGGTTACAGCACATATGTGGAATTGTTTCATCAGCAGTCGGGTCATAGGTAAATCGATACAGAACATAAATCTGCTTTCTCGCGCATTGCGTTTGCAAAGATCATTTCAGCCGATATTGTGAAAAGCCATGCAGATCGAGCATGGGCCATATTTGTGCCGCCGTCGGATGCGGTAATATCACTAACCAGCTGAAAAATTGCCCCATCCTTTACACACTAATACCTTTCCCAGCCGAGCATCGTAACCTAGCAATGCGTGCGAACTGAACATCTTATTCAACACCATGGAAGAGACAGAAAACGGCGATAATTTCACAGCCGATCGCTTGTTTACGTTGACAACCGACACAATAACACGAAATTCGACTTGACCGACCTTTGACCAACCGCTCACAATGCTCTTCGCGCGATGCCGAACTCGCTTATATCATAGAGGTATCTTCTAAATGACGATGCTACTTTGTAATTCATCATATCTGCGGTAAGTTTGTTAATTATCATATCCGAGGTTATCTTCATAAATCCTTTAAAGATACAACAAGCATGTTACCGCGTAAGGCAGAAATTAGCCACTGGCGTTCAGCATAGACAACACAAGTTTGTTTCTCTGAGTCATATATGGGATCTGTACATTTACAGTGACATTTTAGGAGCAGTTGCAGATTCACTATGACGTTTGTTGATTTAATCACTACCGTTTTCCCTAACATAGTATTTCGCTGCTACTAGTGATGCTGAGTCCGTTCGTCGTAGGCCAAGAAGAACGTGGAAGTCGATTTATTTATATCATGCAGCCTGACAACGTGGATAACCTGTGAGCTATTCTTGACATAATAACGAGTCATTGTGACAGGCACCTAGCAACCAGGGGGAAGTCATTGTGACAGGCATCTAACATCCAGGTGGGAGTCATTGTGAGAGAAACACGCTCTCTCAGGTTTGCTGACACTTTTAATGACAGATTTGCAGCCAATGACGTTTGCTGGTTACATTCAGGAACGATAAATTTCAATAGTAGCCCGTAATCTGGTGGGTTAATTGAAAGACGGGTCGTGTAAGTCATCCATTAATGACCTCGATAGAAGCAATAGAATTAAACTCATGAAGAAGAATTCGCAATCCAATAAGAAATGCGGTGTTTATGACATAACCCACGTCGTTACAGTGGATAACGGTAGTTCGCTTCATCATAGTCCAATAACCAGCAGTCAAGAAAACGCACCTAGCCGTCTACACCCCTAGTAGCAAACTCACCTAGCCGTCAACACCCTTAGTAGCAAACGCACCTAGCCGTCAACACCTCAAGTAGCAAACTAACCTAACCGTCAACAACCTTAGAAGCAAACTCACCTAGCCGTCAAAAATCTTGGTAGCAAACTCACCTAGCCGTCAACACCCCTTGTAGCAAACTCACCTAGCCGTCAACACCCCTAGTAGTAAATTCACCTAGCCGTCAACACCCCTAGTAGCAAACTCACCTAGCCGTCAACACCCCTAGTAGCCAACTAACCTACCAGTCGACTTATGTAGCAGTCAACATACCTGGCAGTCAACTCATGCAGCCGTTGACTCACCTAGCGGTCTTCTAACCTAGCAGTCGACTCAGCTAGCAGTCAACTCACCTAGCAGTCAAGTCACCTAGCCGTTAACTAACCGAGCAGTCTTTTAACCTAGCAGTCGACCCACCTAGCGGTTGACTCACCTAGCAGTCGACTCACCTAGCAGTCGACTCACCTAGCAGACACCTAACCTAGCCGTCAACTCACTTAACCGTCGACTCACTTAGAAGTCAGCCCAATAACCACCTGGTCTTCAAAGTAGTACACCTGGCAGCCAATCGATGCATGCATCAGCGCTAATAGATCTTTACGAATCCTCTTTTTGCGTTCAGGAGAGTTATCGGGTAGGTAATGAGAAAAAAAGCTGCTGTTGTTGATACACACTACCTAATACATGAACACATCTTAGTGCAATATGAATATTAGATTATCCCATGGATTTGTGGAGTTTGATCAAATAAGCTTGAGGCGGTGTTGCCAGCGTATGCCTGCAACCGGTTATTTACACTAGCCGATGTTTGTGAAGTCGCCATTGATGAAGTTGTTTTCTAACTCATTTGCTATGGTAATCTTGATCGTGGAGTCCACGATTTAACTACCAGACAGCCCAACGTTGAGCGTATTAATGACAGCATAAGAACTTATGTCCTGGCACTGCTGGTGTTACAGACACAGACTCATATCCCCATCCTGGGTACCAGCACTGCGTTTGACACCATAAAGCAGGTCTTGGTCAACATTGAAGATGCGATTGAAAGTGCTGTTGAGCATCCAGCTGCAATAGAGTGGTACCAAGAGGTTTTGTAGTTTGAAAAGTACAGGGTGGAGTTAGTCTTTGGCATTGGAATTTGCAAGGCGCCAAGCAATATGCTCCTCCAGA
>CM067358.1:9739279-9809132 GCA_034190875.2 Urechis unicinctus
AAAGTAGCTGGAGTTAATAGCTGTGGCTACTTTCAGCATGAGTAGCCCGAGCATATTGATATGGCAACTTTGAACGTGGGAGTAGCCATGTATGCTCAAAGTAGCCTGAGTTTATAGATGTGGCTACTTTCAGCATGGGAGTTCACTGGTATGCTCAAAGTAGCTGGAGTTTATAGCTGTGGCTACTTTCAGCATGGAAATAAATGGTATGCTCAAAGTAGCTGGAGTTTATAGATGAGGATACTTTCAGCATGGGAGTAGCCCGAGCATATTGATATGGCAACTTTGAACGTGGGAGTAGCCATGTATGCTCAAAGTAGCCTGAGTTTATAGATGTGGCTACTTTCAGCATGGGAGTTCACTGGTATGCTCAAAGTAGCTGGAGTTTTTATAGCTGTGGCTACTTTCAGCATGGAAATAAATGGTATGCTCAAAGTAGCTGGAGTTTATAGATGAGGATACTTTCAGCATGGGAGTAGCCCGAGCATATTGATATGGCAACTTTGAACGTGGGAGTAGCCATGTATGCTCAAAGTAGCCTGAGTTTATAGATGTGGCTACTTTCAGCATGGGAGTTCACTGGTATGCTCAAAGTAGCTGGAGTTTATAGCTGTGGCTACTTTCAGCATGGAAATAAATGGTATGCTCAAAGTAGCTGGAGTTTATAGATGAGGATACTTTCAGCATGGGAGTAGCCCGAGCATATTGATATGGCAACTTTGAACGTGGGAGTAGCCATGTATGCTCAAAGTAGCCTGAGTTTATAGATGTGGCTACTTTCAGCATGGGAGTTCACTGGTATGCTCAAAGTAGCTGGAGTTTATAGCTGTGGCTACTTTCAGCATGGAAAAAGTAAATGGTATGCTCAAAGTAGCTGGGAGTTTATAGATGAGGAAATTTCAGCATGGGAGTAGCCCGAGCATATTGATATGGCAACTTTGAACGTGGGAGTAGCCATGTATGCTCAAAGTAGCCTGAGTTTATAGATGTGGCTACTTTCAGCATGGGAGTTCACTGGTATGCTCAAAGTAGCTGGAGTTTATAGCTGTGGCTACTTTCAGCATGGAAATAAATGGTATGCTCAAAGTAGCTGGAGTTTATAGATGAGGATACTTTCAGCATGGGAGTAGCCCGAGCATATTGATATGGCAACTTTGAACGTGGGAGTAGCCATGTATGCTCAAAGTAGCCGTTTTATTCCTACCACGACAAGTAATCCCTCGAATGATTATCTTACGAATGAATGAATGGCCGCTATTTTGACTAAATACGCGCATGCGCAGTACGCGTAAACACCACTTTCTGCATAGGCTACTTTCTGCATACCACACCGGGCTGTTCCGCACGTGGGCTCTACCGTTCACACTCACACTTTCCGATCACGAACACCATTCCAAGGGCCAACAATACCCAGATACCACGTTAATGTGACTAGATGCTTGCAGTTTGGTTGGATAGATCTATCGATTACCAATGATTTTTTTTTAATGTATTTCCTAACGTTCATTAAACCGTATCGACTATTGCCTACGGCTTTTGCTGTCATCTGTCAGATGTTAACATTGCCTAATCCGCTCCGGTATCACAATAACCCAAACAGACTTCAGACTTTATGCCCTGTAACTAACAATGTTGTATGGTGGACTATGACACTAGCCACCCCTAGCCTAGTGTCATAGTACACCATATAAATTATAATTACTCTGGTGGTAGTGCGTTAGTGGGGTGGGGTTACTCTTTCAATGTTTTTTCAAAGGTTGAAGATTGATAATTTGCTTTCAACATTCATGAATAATATACTAACTTGCATCAGTAATGTGACCTTTAACCTACCTTTTAAAGTACTTTTATTGGACATGGAAATAGCATGATCTGCTAATATTATGTATCATTGTAATACACTAAAACATGAATTCTTTATTACATTCCTATAAGTTTGATTATGTGTTATATGATAGTCACAACTTTTGTTATCAATAAGTCAGGAGAATGATCCTATCTGTATCTCAATAATAGCTATCCAAAACAAACTGTGCTAGTTTTAGCTGCCAGCCAAGTTCAACAGTGGCTTGCCAAATAATTAGAACCTAGGTGGGTTTTTTGAAGTCCAGAGCCTCTTTTGTCAGGGTATCTGCCACATCAATATTGGTAGTAAAATTGTTGTCAAATGTTCAATGTTCAATAGTACAATCACATCATTTGAATATGTCATGTATAAGCTATAAATGCCATGGTCATCTGTCAGTTAGTCTTAAAAGCTGTGCATCTGATCTAGTGTTGATAGGGGTATTAAGCATATCTGAAATCCCAAATCACACATGACACAGTACAGTTTTGCCCTGTCAATCTGTCTGCTTGTAAACGTTTGGTGTCACATTTTCTTAATAATGCAAGTCACTCATATATTGATTGTGACATTGTTGAAAAAATATTTCTTAGCTATGTTAACCAAATAGGGAATACCTGTCTCAAATTAAACATGAACCACTCTTATATTGATGATCACTTACAAAGTGAATACCAGCGCTGCATGACCTTTTGTTCCTGAGTGATTTACTCAACGGGGAATAATTCTTGAAGGCACGATTTCTTATAATGCAAGTTTGCAACTTCACATTGACCAAATCTTGCCAACTTTAACTCATAGATTTATGGCTCTTGACCTCTGACTTGCTAAATAAAAGCAAATTAAAATTGCTTGTTCCAGGAAAAATGTAGCTAAGTTATTATTAGCTCATGGGTGTCAGGGCGAATCATTTCTTAATAACTTAAATAATTCGGCTTAAATGCTGAAACTTTTTGCATACTTGGGGATGGACTATTGTTGCTAGACAAGTGGGTTTGGGAGTTATTATTCAGCCCTGGTGTGTCATTGAATACAAAGATATACTATAAAAGCTATGATTAAATGCTGTCAAAAGCAGCAGAGTTCAATAGCCATAGGTCTTCTGTCTTTATTGTTAGGCAGTGAGATTTACTAGGTGTTTGTGATGACATTTTGCTCAGCAGCACTCGCAATCTGGTAGTGATTAACTGCTTTATCTCCTGTTCTGGATTAATATTATGGACCCAGTATCTCAATTGAATCATATTGGAGATTATTATCCTCTGTGTTGGTTAATCTGCCCAATTTAGGAAATTTATTTTTTCAAGATGGGCAACAGTATCAGCTGTCCAAACATCTCAATTATGCTCATCTATCTCTGCAAGACACCTCCTCATATCAAATGGAGCCGTGTCTTGCTGTAGGGACACTAGGCTCTTGCTAAGTGAAGAGAAATATTCTTTAGTCTTTTCATTTCATGACATTTGGTGATTTGATATAAATGAATAGTTAAAGATAAGAATAGTGAGGAGGCCATGTGGCTTCATCTACATTACTGACAGCAATGTAGATGAAGCCAAATGACCTCCTCACTATTCTACATAATGAGTTACATGTGCAATATTAAGGTCCATGTGCTTAACCACCATGAAAACAAATTTTATGTGAATGGTAAATTCACAACTTCATCAATATTGTGGTTTCACCAGTTTTGTGGCTTTACAATATTGTGGCTTCACCAATATTGTGGCTTCACCAATACTGTGGCTTCACCAATACTGTGGCTTCATCAATATTGTGACCTCACCAGTGTTGTGGCTTCATCAATGTTATAGCTTCATCAAAATTTTTGCTTCACCAGTGTTGTTGCTTAACCAATATTAAGGCTTCACAAATACTGTGGCGTCACCAATGTTGTGGCTTCACTAGTGTTGTGTTTTCACCAATGTTGTGGCTTCACCAATTCTGTGGCTTCATCAATATTTTGGCTTCACCAGTGTTGTGGCTTCACCAGTGTTGTGGCTTTACCAATATTGAGGCTTCACAAATACTGTGGCATCACCAATGTTGTGGCTTCACTAGTGTTGTGTTTTCACCAATGTTGTGGCTTCACCAATTCTGTGGCTTCATCAATATTTTGGCATCACCAATGTTGTGGCTTCACCAGTGTTGTGTTTTCACCAATGTTGTGGCTTCACCAATACTGTGGCTTCATCAATATTTTGGCTTCACCAATGTTGTGGCTTCACCAGTGTTGTGGCTTTACCATTATTGTGGCTTCGCAAATACTGTGGCATCACCAATGTGGCTTCACCAGTGTTGTGTTTTCACTAATGTTGTTGCTTCACCAATTCTGTGGCTTCATTAATATTTCGGCTTCAACATTGTTGCGGCTTCACAAGTGTTGTGGATTTAATGATATTGTGGCTTCATCAATATTGTGACTTCACCAATATTGTGGCTTTACCAATATTGTTGCTTTACAAATACTGTGGCAACACCAATGCTATGGCTTCATAACATTTTAGCTTCAACATTGTTGTGGCCTCACCAGTGTTATGGATTCAATGATATTGTGGCTTCATCAATATTGTGACATCAATATTGTGGCTTCACCAATACTTTGGCTTCACCAATATTGTGGCTTGATCAATATTGTGGCTTTATCAATTCTGTGGCTTCTCCAATACTGTAGCTACATCAATATTTTGGCTTCACCAATGTTGTGGCTTCACCAGTGTTGTGGCCTTACCAATATTGAGGCTTCACAAATACTGTGGCTTCACCAGTGTTGTGGCTTCACCAATACTGTGGCTTCACCAGTGTTGTGTCTCCATAAATATTTTGGCTTCACCAATGTTGTGGCTTCACAAGTGTTGTGGCTTTACCAATATTGTGGCTTTACCAATATTGTGGCTTCACAAATAATGTGGCATCACCAAAGTTGTGGCTCTACTAGTGTTTTGTTTTAACCAATGTTGTGGCTTCAACAATATTTTAGCTTCAACATTGTTGTGGCCTCACCAGTGTTGTGGATTCAATGATATTGTGGCTTCATCAATATTGTGACATCAATATTGTGGCTTCACCAATGTTGCGGCTTCACTAATACTGTGGCTTCATCAATATTGTGGCCTTTACCTATACTGTGGCTTCTCCAATACTGTGGCTTCATCAATATTTGGCTTCACAAGTGTTGAGGCGTTACCCATGTTGTGGCTGCATCAATATTTTGACTTCATCAATATTGTGGCTTCACCCATTCTTTGGCTTCATCAATATTTTGACTTCATCAGTATTGTGGCTTCATCAATACTGTTCCTTTTCCAATAATGTGGGGCTTCATCGATATTTTGGCTTCACCAATGTTGTGGCTTCACCAGTGTTGTGGTTTCACCAATATTGTGGCTTCATCAATATTGTGGCTTCACCAGTGTTGTGGCTTCATCAATATTTTGGCTTCACCAATGTTGTAGCTTCATCAATGTTATCCCTTCATCCAAATTTTGGCTTCACCAATGTTGTCGCGTCACCAGTGTTGTGGCTTTACCAATATTTTGGCTTTACCAGTGGCTTCACCAATGTTGTGGCTTTAGCTGTGTTGTGACTTCACCAATATTGTTGTTTCAGCAATATTAAAACTTCATCAATATTGTGGCTTCACCAATATTGTGGCTCCAACAATACTGAGGCTTCACCAATATTGTGGCTTCACCAATACTGTGGCTTCACCAATACTGTGGCTTCACCAATTTCGTGACTTCGTCAATGTTGTGGCTTCATCAATGTTGTGGCTTCATCAATGTTTTGGCTTCTCTTGTTTATCATATTCCGTTGAGATATATCAATCACTGGGGCCTAAAAAGACAGGTCATGTATAAATGTCATTGCTGTTAAAACCATCAGAATGACCAAAATGACCGAAACAATAAGTATTATCTGTATTTGTTGTGTGTGAGTATGGCTTCAACAATCTGTTAATGTAGAATTTTTTTTATCAGAAGTTCTGTTTACCCAGTATGACTGTTAAGCTCCACCTGGTCCTGATTGATGGTCTTGCAGTTATGATGTATGCACCTGTGTATAGTGTCTCATTGTTGTACACTTAATCTGCTCTGTATTTATCTGCAATTCATATCACCTCCTCGTCGCCAGCCCAGCATGACACAGACCTGGGGTTCTTTTTATTACCAGCCAGTCGTTACACTGACCTGGGGTTCTTGTCACCAGCCGAGTATGTCACTGACCTAGGGTACTCCTAACATGGCATCTTTTTTGTTTGGAGGGGTAGTATTTCTTGAGGCCAGTTAACATCTAAAATGGCCACCCGTCACCAGGACAGGTCAAGACGGGTGGCCATTTTAGTTAACTTCCAGCCCTGTTATTGATGACTGAACTAAGCTCTCTGGGCTGTAGACTTATTCTGAACATCTGGCTTTGTCACATAATCAACTCCAGATGAATATCAGATATGTATGTCCTCATATGCACTATATACTGATTTTCAGATGTGTACAATTGTAAATGTGACCTCGGGTTAAGGGTGAAGAGAGCTGGCTTATGTGGATGAGACACCATTTTATTAAGTGACAGAAGGAAGTGCACCATAGCCAACCCATGGAAGCAGTCAAGCATTGAATTCTAGTATATTTATCAATGCTAAGCTCCATAGTAACCTTCCTGGTGGTCACTAGTCAATGTCTGTTATCTAGATACCCAGAAAGAGAATGTTAAAGTTGCCATCAGTGGTCAATGAATGAAGGTAACATTAATTATTGATGGGTGGGCGGTTTGTTATTTGTTATATAATTGCAGTGCATATTGATAATATCAGGCTTACAATGTGTTTTACCAATATTCTATTAGTTTATATTCAAATTTAGATTCAGTTTTTGCCACACGAGAGGGATTATTTTTTACTTCCTTTACTTAATTACAAGAGATTGATTCATGTGACATGTTGTATTGATATTCAACCTTATCAGGTTGGTAAGAATTAATGTTGTGTAATGTTTTACATAGACTTCCTTTAGTTTTTATGATATAAGACTGATTGGCAGTTTGACAAGTTAACTTTGTGTGTGTAACAGAATGTGCAACTATAGCTGGGGCACAGCAGGAGAATCATCTTTAGCTGAATCATATGGACAAGCTGTTGTATGGATCCACTAATTGTGTCCTAATGGAAACCCACCGAGACTGGACCTCTTGACAGTTTATTACTGATAGTGCAACATAAGACGTTGTTGTAAAAAGTTCCTGCTGATCATGTTCAAATTTATCTGTAGATATGCTTTGCTTGATAATGATATCCTGATAATTGATTTTCTTATATTGTTAACCCGTATGAGGTCAATACATTCAGTCCATTAAGTCAATTTATTCAGCTGAATCAACTCTGAATGCCTTTATTGTGGATACATTTTTTGTAGAATTTAAGTGACCCTAGATAGGCAAGTGAACAGCAATCAAAGTTTAATCATCAACAAATTAAATTCCTCTGCCTACTCCTGACCTTAAGAAATCCTTCAGCACATTGCCTGCAGATGCTGCTGTTTTTTTCCATTTTGTAACTACATGTTATTATGTGGCAAACTGAATAAAGGTGATATATTTAAAGCTTAAAGATTGTTTAATCATGGTGTCCTGAGGGGATTTATATCGTTCACACTAAAAGATGGGATTCAGTTTAATTCTCAAAATAAATATAATGTAAGGCAAGACAATGATGCTCTTTTATGAACAGATATAACATGTAATAAAGAATGCACAATTAATCAATTGGAGGTCAGTTTGACACTTGATGAAGCAAATTGTGAATAGATGCATGAACATATGCAATTGGACACATCATTATATGACATGCACATACGTTGTGTCCTGTTGCCTAAACTTCTCGGCTGGTTTGCATTATTGCAGTTAATATTTAACAATACGAAAATAAATTATTGAACCATATAATATAAGAGCGAGGAATGGGTTCATAACGCTATGTGATGCTGCCTCCACTGCTCCGTGTCATTCAGTGTATAGCTAGCTAGCTGATCAGAACTTCACAGAAGCCTGTCAACGCAACCGATTTGGGAAACACCCAAATAGCTTCAGTCGAAAGTTATTTTCTCTCAAATTACCATATCTTATTCGCCTTTCATTTACTATATATAAACACTTCTTCTTTCATTTAATTGGAACTGATTTAAGACTATCACCTTGTTGTTTTGTTGCACCAAATTTAAGCGGATTTTGCAACTTTGGCCATGCGCGCAAAACTGTCGCCATGTCGCACGGAGATAAATAGTGACAGCTGTTTGGACTCTCCCGATTCAAGGGACGAGGGATGTTGTCCGACATCGTTGACAGACAGATTACAGTTTTAAGAGTGGTTAAATAACATTAATCTGCCCAAATCAATCGAAATGTATAATAGTTACAGCAATTACTTCAATGATGGCAGTTTAATTATCCATGAATCAGAATATAAATACGTTAAAATATATGACCTACGTGCATTTTTGACTTGGAATCGTCCGTGCTCCAATATTAGAGACGACAATCTTCAAAATGTTAGGTATCACTAATTCTTGTTAATCTCGCAGTACCTAAGTATAAACTTGTAACCAAATTAATAACGGGTACGTTGGAGAACTCCCTTCCTTAAAATAGGTGACTTTAATGCATATTTTCTCCGTTCGACCGGTACACCTGGCGCTCGGTAAGGTTCGGAACTTTTCGGAGCAAGACATTGCGTCAGCATTTCGTGGAATCGCGCCGTAAATTTAGCTTCACTTTTTGATTCATGGCTCGTTGAATATTGTGAATGTACGGTTCGAATTATGTTTAAACAATGAGAAATCGAAAAAAATTTTCTTTCGGTTCCCGAAAGACCTAAAACGCGCAATACTTTGTGTAAGCTTGTTTGTAGGAATTAAATTTAAGTCGTTTATGGTTTCATTGACCTTCTAAGCTTCGTAACCCAAAGTTGTATAAACGATGGTCTGTCAGTAGTAGGTTCAGAGTGGTTAAATAACATTAATCTGCCCAGAGCAATCGATATGTATAATAGTTACAGCAATTACTTCAATGATGGCAGTTTAATTATCCATGAATCAGAATATAAATACGTTAAAATATATGACCTACGTGCATTTTTGACTTGGATATATACAAATAGAGGTAGTAGTTGTATATTATATATATATATATATATATATATATATATATATATATATATATATATATATATACATATATTTATATATACATAGAGGCAGTAGTTGCATATTACGTGAATCCATGATCATCTTTCGCACAACAACCATACCTATTTATGATACCGCGAGTATGTGACTACGAGTATGTAACAATTCTATACCGCAGCATTTACCTCAAAGGATTTAACTATGTGCATGATGATATAAGTTTGCATTCCACAGATACTCAACTTAGATGACTGCCACTTCAATGAAAGACCGAAGTGTCCAGCACGTTTGTTTATAACAAGAGAGGCGTGGATCACCGCGATCCATCCGCACATGTAAAGGCTTTCCCCGCTCATGTCAGACTTTACATACATAAATCATTTCCATCCGTGCGAAAATATGAACTCACAATGAGCACATGTGTTGATAACAACTGGGGTCAACAAGATTGTACCCACTGATAAAGCACGGTGTGGTAACATGTCGTCGGTCTCTTGGTCAGGTAACACTTAAAAAGGTGCACGGTGAATTATTCCGCACGAAAATGATCGAACAATGAGCGTGTAAATGAATGTATATGTGATTTGGTGAGATAGTGAGTAATAAGGTTAGTTGATAACCTATTGGGTAGGTAAGCGATTGCGTTATTTATTAAATGCCACCCGCAATAAACGATTAATTGTTTAACAGCTTAACCCGTACATTTAACCCTCTTCTCTCAGTTGCTTTAAGTGAGCTCTAGCAATGATAAAAACTCCTTAATGGATATGGGGATACCGCCTCTCAGACCCAAGTCCTAGATATGATTGAGGAAGTTATTTATCCACGGGTGTCATACGCTATCATCGATTCCTCTTTACTGACAGTAAACACCGTTGTATCGACCTGATAAATCAATAGAAAATTAAGTTGTCTCGAGCATTATTCACGACACGTAGCCATGTGACTTTCACAGCTGAAAAATGACAACTTACCACATGGACAAGTGCGTTTACAAGGAGCAGCACTATGCCTGTTGTTCTGTTACAAAAGGCCATTTGATAAAGTATAATCACATCATCATAAGCTATAGTACTTTATCAGACAGCAAGGTGCATTACCGTAAAGTATTGCACATTATCATAAATCATAGTTACAATATCAAACAGCAAGGTATGTAATCGTTTTCAGCCTTTGGTATTACTATAAAGCGCGTCACATAATCAGTAAGTATCATTTATCAATACCAGGTGGGTCAATTTCTCTATTGAATTTTAAAACGGTCCGTATTCGTTCCAGTAACCGAATAACGCCCCAAGTTTATCGAGTGTTAATCTGGCCTAAAATGGATGGTCAAGTTTGAGTAGAAGAGAGCAAATTCGTAAAAATTGTGAATCCCAATTTCGAAGGACGACAAGGTATGCTCTGTGAGCCGAATGTATTGTGGCCTTGCCGGGGATCCAATGGCGACAGTTGATCCAGGATAACCAATAATCTGCCTCAGAACAGGTAGCCGTTGCACTTCGCCATCGATAATTACCTGCGTCTTTTGGCATGCGCCGAGACACACGAAAAAATGCGGGCCGTTTCGGGTTTCCTTGTGCTGAATTTTATAATCAACTAAAGCGCACGACCACTTCCGGTCAGGGTTAAGGCGGATGGGCTTGTCCAAATACGATATTAATTCACATGGCGCGCGCATTTGATTCATATGGCATTGGATGTGCTGATAAAATTCGTCATCTTGCAGCTCGACCTCCTCCGACGCCATCTTGTTTTGAACAGAAAAAGATAAAAAGGTTAATATATGTTGATATTCAAAAAGTATCCACGTACATGTATACATGCTAAATGTCTAAACATCCGCTTGGTAGTACAAGGTTATCATTGGGAACACTTCAGTGACCAAATCATTTCCTGCACGCGCCCAATTTATCGCCATGCCAAGTCACCACAGAGGTTCGTACTAATTATAAAGCTAGTTATTGGATAAAGAGCATCATTGTTTGCATTCAACACTTGTGAGCTTCACATATTCAACTTACTCGAACGAATCGATTTTTGCTCACCTTTACACAATAGCATTCACCGAAGACGCACCCTAGTTGGCTCTCTGCGCCTTTTCTATAACAGCGCTGAGCGTGATACGTCCTCGAGCAAGTCACTTATTATGTATGCAGAGCGATACGAGTCTTAGAGATTCCTGATTTGTACATCAACAAGTGAAACTGAGGGAAATCCCAGAACGTCTACGTTCACAATCGGCCGCCTGCATTGAAACAGTAACGGTTGTGAGATGGGGAGTGGCGGGGGGAGAGCGGGGGGGGGGGGGTGATTTAAGCTTGTGCTGCTGAAGATCTAGAAACTGCGCTAGATTACAGGCGATGTTTGTTTCCGACCAAATCAACAATTACAAGATGGCGATCTAAACTCACGACCCACGGGACACCGGGGAGCAGTTCGATATTCCGGATCATTCGTTGTAGTGATACAAGCATACAACAGGTAGGATTAGGTTGTCACTCACCTGAAGAAGGGAAGTCGTAACACCGTCACTTTCATCTATGCCACTGATGGGAACACTATTGGGACGCAGGTAGTGATAACACAAGTGCGTTGCAAGTTAGACAAGCTGATAGTCAATGTGCCGTATCGTGAACAGGGGTGAAGTGTCGTGCACACGATACGCACTTGCGGTGTGGAAGTAAGACGAGAACTCCAGGCGCTGGTTTTAGAAGCTTTAACTTGTTTCGCCACTTAGACGCCAGATCAAAGTCCGCTATTGATCAACCATGAGGTGGCTCGTTGTATGTATGGCAAGCTGCGGTTATCTTAACCTTTAATAATATTTGTTGGCTGTCAGACTAGCCGTTAGAAGAGATACTATTGACGCTTGCCGCAATCTAACAGAAAGACCTATTTTTAAAATAGTTATTGTGATATAATCAATTGGCAGCCACAACTCGACCGATTTTCATGGCCATCGCATGTATATTGAATATCCTTAAGCGATCAAATTTATTGAAGAAATCGTGCAGTCTGGTCCAATCAGAATGACAATGATTTAGCCGACTCAAGGTAAAGCTGTGTTTATTAAATATTACCGGGGCGCTTGAGGGTATACTTAGCAGCATGTCGGCGAGGCGAGCGGAGAGCAGCGGCGACCTTTCTATTCCCCGATGTATATAAAAGTTGAGGTGATCATTGAGGCCATCCCCACCAACTCAATGCACAGGTCATGCGTGGCCACCAGCAGTGGGATGATGTGAAGAAGGCATTTGCAGCAACGAGCAAACGAAACCCCAGTGTAGCGCAGTCTACTAAGTTTAAATTTCCATATGGTTCGACTATTGTTTGTTAACGGACAGGATGCGGTAAAACCGTATTTATTCTCGACCTTACATGGTTATACCACTGATACACTGCTCGCTAAGCACAAGCCTGGGTGTATGAGGATAGGGCAAACGGCTGTCTAAGTAGACATGCCCGAGGAAGGGAAAAACCTCCTACCCTTTCAGAACTGGCCGAAATAGCTCCTCGCTCCATTTATCATCTAAGCAGGTTTTGAGGCCCTGCGCTTGATGCTTCAAAGAGCAACACGCAAAGAACACAGGAGCATGAGCCATGTGGTTATGGCTATGTGGTTGTTCGATGTTATGGACAGACAGAACCCCCTGTGGTTTATAGAGGGTCTAACACCATGGACAAATTCCTGCTCGCCCTATAACAGGAAGAACTGGAGATAAAAACAGTTCCATCAAAACCTGTCCCGATGCGCCTGACATGAGAGGAAGAAAGAGTGCTCAAGGGAGCAACCCATTGTCATGTGTGCAACAAAGCACTGGGCAGTGACTCTGTCCGCGACCATTGTCATTGTAACAGGTAAGTACAGGGAAGCCGTGCACAAACTATGCAATCTAAAGCTGCAGCTGAACCCATACGGCCATAACCGTAGTATTCCACAGTCTAGGGAGATTCCCACCACTTAATACAGGTCATAAGCAAGGTTGATGGGAAAATAAGCTGCATCCCAAACAATATAGAAAATTACATTTCCATGTCCTTTGGGCATCTACGGTTCACCAACAGCGCGCAGTTCCTCCTGGCCTCGCTTGACAGGCTGGTTTCTGTAAACGAACCAGAGGCCTTTAAGGCTATGGCTGAGTATGAGCCTGACCAGACGAAACGCCAGCTGCTACTGAGCAAGGGAGTGTATCCCTAGGAGTTCATGGACGGTTGGGATAATTTTGAACTGCCGCCGATCCAGGATTTCTACAGCACACTATCTGAGCAAGGCATACCTGCTGCAGACTATGCCCATGCATAGAAGGTCTGGAAAGTGTTTTGGTGTAAGAACATAGGTGACTAGCATGACCTGGACCTGCGGACAGATGTGTTGCTCTTAGCCGATGTGTTTGAGGTGTTTTGCATGACTTGCTCCTGCCTGGACCAGCAAGGAGTCAAGCCATTCAACTACTACACCAGTCCAGAGATGTCTTGGGATGCTTTACATAAAAGCACAGGCATAGAGGTGGAACTGCTGACTGACGATGACCATCATGAACAACCTGCATGAATGGTCAACGATCCAGTCTCTATCAACAGGATCAATAGAGTGGGTTGCAAACTCGGACGCCTTGAGAAACACCATGTCAATATATCCTCTTGATGCAGATACAGGGTACTTCATTGAAGTAGATATGGAACACCCAGAGCAGCTACAAGCTGGCTCCTGAAAATGTAGTGGTACAAAATGAGTGGTTTAAAGACTATCAAAATAAAGGCAACAACGAAAAGTATACAATCAACTACATGAGCCTTAAGCTGTACCCTATTCTGGGATGCAACTTACAACGATTCAATGACAGCTCTCATTTAACCAGAACTCTTGCATTGAGCTCTTTAATAGTATGATCACAGACTGCAGAAAGGTGGCCGTCGCCGACTTTCAGAAAGACCTCTACAAGCTGATGAACAACTTGGTATTTGGTCGAACAATGGAGAACCTCAGAAAGTGAATGTCACGTTTGTGCGTTCAGCGGAAGTGGATTAAATACGCAAGTTAGTGGCTGGTTCTACCTATGCAAGACATAAAGTATCTGATGATGATCATGCCGCCCACGCATAAGAGCACGCCAGTCCCAGACCGGACAGCTAAACTCAGAATGTGCATTGTTGACCTCTCCAAGCACCCGGTTAATAACACAAAGCTGGAAAGGTATGGTGAGCTGCTACGGCTGCTGAAAACTGACACAGACTTCTTGTTGATGGAGATCAAAATACCGGACGTGTATGAAGATATGCGCAATGACAGCAACTTTGATACAAGCAACAACACCCTAGACGCCAACATGAATAAAAAGTGTCATACTTCAGTGACGAACGAATACGCTTGGGTGCCAATCAACTAGTATATACGGCTATTACCTAAGATGCATTATATTATGCTATCTTAGGAGGAGATTAGGAAAGCAAAAAGTGTGAAGAAGGTTGTTGTGAAAACGCGGTAAAGAATCGAACAATACATGGGGGCGCTGTTTGATCAAAAGAAATCAGGACAGGTCATTAGCATGTTACGTAACAGGGGGCATATCAACAAGGTGCCCTTATCCCGTTCAATTCTAAGACCTGAATGACGTGAATGAATAGTTACATTTACATATGAACATAAGAATACACTTCAATGTGTGAGAACAACATCTAGTTGCAGTGAATTACTGTTGTTGTCTCATTGCCCTGATTGCTGGTCGCTCGCCATGCAGGGACTGGACTAGCTACTGTTGTACAGTGGTACGTTCCTCCATTGTCGGTTTCTTCGTCAGATTTAGTGATCTAGACAGTAACATCCTCAGCCGCATTCGCCGCGCACTGACCACTGTCAAAAAACAGGTCGAGCCACACGACATATTTGCTGATCAGGAACTCTCTTAGGGACACGTCCGCAAATGCAGTCTCTTCCATCCAGGGGTCATGACTCGTTGACGAAAATTGCCTCTATCAGCTATCCAACAGCTGGAAAGCATACATGCCCTGGGCAGCTTGTTTAGTGTACCTTAAATGATCACCACGATCCTTGTTGTCTTAGAATGACTTCCTTGCAAATGAGGCATTGGCTTGGTCTTCAAAGAGAAGTTACCCTTCATACTGTGGGTAAAACCATTCAGCTTGATGTTACACAGAAAGCCGCTTTTATTGTATGCAAGCTTTATTATAGAGCATTTGGCCATACCTATTCCGAGCCGAGCGATAGTTATTTGACGATGTCCTACTCCAGTAAGACACCATCGATTGTCCCAAGCTCGCGCTGGTAGAAGGGCATATGGTTCTTGAGGAGCTCAGTGGAATATACAACCAGCTGCCATAGTTGTAGGCTGTGGACTTGACCTCTATTTCGGTCTCACGTTGTCTCCTGTCCCAACACGGATATTTGTCATAATTCTGTCAGCTCATGTGTAAATGATCTGGTACTGGGCGATAGATCACTTTATACACCGTCTTTCATTGGTCGCCGTTACAACTATCCTTATCGCTGTCATCCAGATACATGGCATCATCACAAGAGGTTGTGACTATTGCTTTTTCAACCATGGCTCGCCCCAGATTTTGTACAGCAATGCCGTTGACGTTGGTTGAGGTTGAGAGCTTTTAAAGGACAGTTTGGCCGTCCCTAGGATATTGACGTTGTCTGCGCCAAGGTCGGGATAGATGAGTACTCACATATCCAGCTATATGGATGTAACTTGCATGTTAATAGTTGAACAACTACGAATGTATGTTTAATGCAGTCACACGGAACTTGAGAATCCAACGTATGACGATGAGGAAACTGTTGAAGGTTAAGGGGCTATGCGAAGTGGGGTGGGGGGGGGTGGTATAAGAAGATCACCTTCATCGACGGTATGGCAAATGAGCAGTCTACTATTCTTTTCTAACATACAACTTATTGGGAAAGTGGACTACATTAAACGACTGGCACACTTTTCTGTTGCAAATAATCAATTGTGTAGTCGTTAAATGGACAATGGTTACAGTTCAGTTGTTGCTTTCAATAACATCACATGGTTTGCATCTCATTTAGCGTATTTTTTTTGACATTGCTTATTGTACAAAACCAGAGGTCATCCTATCTGGATTGGGTTGAATCGACCAACGGATGAATACTGCATTGGATCATCGTGTGTGAACTGGAAATGGCTGGATGGAAGTGTCCCAAAGTACTCACAATGGGCTAGAGGTGTTTTAGAAACGTTCAACCAATGTGCTTTCGTGGATGCACGAGGTGATTGGGACTATGACCGAAGCTGCTCTGAGGCGCTAGCTTATGTCTGTGAGCAGAAGCGTATATTTTTCGAGCACAATCCAAGGTAAACATTGTTACGATTATCTCTAGTTAATGCATGGGAAGCAGTACATTTGACCATAAATGACAAGAAAATAGAACGTGCGTCTTTTTGGTCAAGCCAGAATGAAACGTAAATGCCAGATCCTCTCGATTCCACATATGAACGTGATGCATACAATGAAGAATGACAACATTACGATGAGGGCATGCTTTGCCGACCTACTAACCTAAATTATTCTATTTATATGATACTAATAACCGACGGCTGTGCAATTTAATCCCTTTAGCGTAATAGTGGACGACGTTGATGCAAGTACTGGCGCAGAAAACGAAGAAGACAACTACGCTTATGAACAAGTACAAAATTATTCTGATGTAAACCCGGATTACACTCGCCTGCAAATTCCCCAGTCTTCCGACACCCAAGTGAGACCAATGCTTTCTATGCAAATATCGTGCATCACTGAACCCATTCTTATACAGTTCGATGTGATCTCTTTAAATCATGTCAGCTAATTCGTTCTTAATTGCAAACATTTTGCTGTCTCGTCACGTCTTAAGTGTTGTCCTGTCACTCTTAGACTTTCGTGGTCCAAAAAATGTATTTCTGTGCAAAGAAGACGAGAAAACTTATCGATATCTTAATGTCGTTTTTAGCCCTGCTTTCCATGTGTCCATGTTTTAATGCAATAAACGCTTTATTTTTTATGTCAAAACCATGATATTTGTGATGACTGTTTTTAATGATAGTAATTCACTTATGCCTTTATTCGTTAGCATATGGTGAGAAAATAACAGGGCCGAAACATGATGGTAAGCTACCGACATTGATTGATGTAAGAGACCAACTGTCACTGATGTATGTATAAATATTGCTAGAATACTGGTTAGGCATAGTGACTTGCAGATGAATCGATCGATAAGGCCACAGGTTCGTGGGTAGTCAAGCTATTGCATTTTGCAGGGGTACAGGCCAATCCATCATTATGGAGGTACGGAGCATCACGACATGTTTTTACAAAACCAACGAACGGATTCGTTTTCCAGAGTGGCTTGCTACATTTTGATTACACGAAGTAAGATTCAGCCGGTATAATGAATGCCTGAAGTACTTACACACTGGACAAATCTGAGGATGGAGGCGATGTTAACCCCTCACTCGCGGAACAAGATGCGCACACACTCAGCAACCATTGTGTCCTTGATAAGAAGTTTGTTGATCGTTTCTCTGATGCGGTTTATAGAGTAGAGTCGGCAGTTGTTACCTGATTACAGTCCTATAAGTTCACTTTTGAGTAGCAGACTATTTTCCGTGTATCAGTGTCTTTTATGGCGTTATGAAGGGCCAGAAAGGTTGTTTCTTCTTCCTTGCCATCTTGCTCTGTCCAGATTTTGAGGCAGCTCGTTTCTAATTTCTCTATGGCTTTAGCTGATGCTAGGCAAACGTCTCTTAGGGCTGCGACTTCCTATTGTGAACCCCAAATCATCATGGACGGCATTCATCCCGCTAGCCTGACCTATTATAAGCGCTAGCATGCTTCTGTGCAAGAATGGACAATCCTTATGTCAGGGTAGTCTGTAAACGTAACTCTCCTCCAACTTGCTTAAATATGGTATAATCGCGGAGGGCTGATATGTGGCCAAGTTCACCTAATCCGTTGGAATAGTTACTGACGGCGCCTACAACCAGCTGCTCCACCTGTGGTATAGCCTTATCCATCTCAATGTCCATCGGACCCTCCGACAACATGGCAGTGTCTCCCGGATCCATTAGCATGTGGAGTACATCTAACTCCCCTTCAGCAGTACCCATCTGTACGACGCTATTTTCAAATGTTGACTTCTCAAAATCCATATGACTGTATATTTGTTATAGTTCAACTGTCAACAAGACGAGTACTTAAGGCTGCAAGGTAAATCCAAATCGCAGGATATTTAAGCCCGTTAGTGTGAAAGGCATGCAGTAGTCTGTTGTTATTACTAACAACCCGAGAAGTATTGTCCAAAACCAACAACTGCTGGTCCACTTCCCTACCTGGGTGTAGAAGACGACATTGTCTTGGGGACTGCCCAGCTGTTCTTTACAATCACGCTGACCTTGATAGACGACAACCAGCGTTGTACAAAACCTGGTGTGTGCCGTGGTTAAGAAAACAACAATCATGTTTTCTGGAAACAAGCTCATGTCTATTGGTGACAGTGATGTTTACCACTGTTACGGTTACCTAATTACCAGATCAAGGGCATTTACACATCAGGGCAGGTGATAAGGATAATTGTGTGGTTGAGGATAAGATCATAGCTGACACCTTTGAGAGCCGCTGGACTTTGAACTCATCAAGAGCCACATGCCCTTCTACTAGAGTGCGTTGGCAACAGTTTGGAATACGAGCTCGAATTCAACAATTACAGTCGTGTGACAGCTACATAACGATGGCATCTCCTCTGAGTATGACATGGTCACCCGAACAGAGTGGACAGCATGACTGCAATCACGCAATCAATCACAGCAATTGGTGTGGTCTGACTCAGAAGTGCACGTGGTCGAACCAGGGGAGCTGCCCCATGACTACTTGAAGGCTTAGCACCATAGATGTAAGGGAAAGGCTACCCTGTACATTATTGACGACTGCACGGCTACAAACGCACTGACCCAGGAAAATGACATGCTACCGCTTTTAGATGCCTCCATGCGCATCAAAGTATCTGGTTTCTCACCCAAAGAACAACTTTCAGCTAAAGGAGAAGACCCCCGGATTGTGCTCTTTCACATCACGAACAATGACTTGTTTGAAGATGCACTGTATTAGAATGATGCGATAACGACAAGGAAGGAACTTACCAGCTACTGGCTGCTGCTGCTGAAGCCTGACCAACCTACTTGCATGTTGTCATTTAATTTGAAGAACGAGATGTCTTTGCAAGTCTTTCGGCATCCTAACCTTACTATTAATTCCTAACATTAGTGCCATTCATCTTCAATGACTTAATGAGCAGGGGAATATAGTTTATTCAAATGCGACGCAATTGGTCAATGTAAGATTATAGCCTCGAAACGATTCCGAATGATTACAGTAGCAGCTGGTGTTCTCATGAATGCAAATAGCCGTCTGCAAATTGAGGAATCATGCCGCGTATCAAAATTGCCAGTTGGTTCGCCAGACTGCATGCGGCAACATAGCATGGATTGAATCGATAACTACACCTTGCCGATCTAGGGATAACTACACCTTGCCGACCTAGGGATAACTACACCTGGCCAACCTGGGGATAACTACACCTAGCCGACCTGGGGATAACTACACCTAGCCGACCTGGGGATAACTACACCTAGCCGACCTGGGGATAACTACACCTGGCCGACCTGGGGATAACTACACCTGGCCGACCTGGGGATAACTATACCTGGCCGACTTGGGGATAACTACACCTGGCCGCAACCTGGGGATAACTACACCTAGCCGACCGACCTGGGGTTCTATTAGATGAGGGACAAGGTAAGGATAGAGTTGATTGACGATTTTGAAGGTTTGGCATAAATTACAATCGCAAGCGTGTAGCGCGGATGTACTTAGCTACTTGGCTTCGGGGACGAATGATGCAGCAATGTTTTTAATTGTATTCAATAGACATTCTATGAACGCGAACGGGACTGCCGAAAGCCGAATTGTTATCTCTTCTTTACCCAGGCAAAAGAGAGCTGCAAGGAACTGGGGGCGCACCTGGTGTTTATCGGCAGTGAGAGGCGAATAGATACATACAGAAGTTTGCCGGGTACATAATGTTCTTTATTTGCACACCATATACTGCAAAGAATCAATTGTGGAATCGTTTAATGCACACTTGTAACAACTCAGCTGTTGCTTTCATCCATTTAATGTCTTTAGCGTGACTTTGTGCAATACCAGCAATCTGACTCCCTGGATTGGGTTGTATCGAACAACGAATGAATACTGCGCTGGATCATCGTGTGGGAACTGGATGTGGCTAGATGGATGGGTCCCACATTATTCGCAATAGGCTGAAGGTGTTTCAAGAACTGAAAACCAATGTGCTTTCATGGATTCATTAGTACGTTGGGACCATGGCCGTTTGCGATCTGCGATGCGTGCTTATGTCTGTGAGCAGAAGCGGATATTGCTGATCAACCCGCTAGGTAAACTTCGTCAAGATAACGATTACGAACGAAACTAAGTTAAAACAAGACTGATATATGAAGTTTACGCGTCGTTATTATGTTATCGTATCGTAACTGGTTTTTATTCGACTGAAGCCCATTCATTGCTTAACATAAAACTAGATATAATCGTTTGTGATTTTCTAAAGTAATCTTGATGAACAGCAAGTGTCGTTTCTGCTAGCACTTCACTTGTTTGTTAACAGCAACCTACGCTTCATTCTGTAAAAAGGTTGCCACTGCTCTCTGCTCACCTCACAGGCACGACATCATGTATGGCACGCCTGCTGTAATATCTAATAAATAATCCCTCTCCTTGAGTCAACTTAATCATTGTCTTACGATCCTGACCCCAGATAGCATGATTTCTTGAATAAATTTTATCGCCTGCATAATCATCAGTATACACGCGATGTTAATGAAAATTGGTTGAAATGAGTTTGCCAAAAAGTTTAAATCCTCATCATTTACTAGACCTGAACAGAGGGATGTAGCCAGCTGTCGTTTACAGCGTAAAACGTATAATGAACATGGTCGCTGCTGAAATAATGTTATCGTAGAAAAGTATTAAACTGTATACGCCCTCAAAAAGTCGTCCGGTGTGCTTCATACCCCAGGGACTTCATCGCTCACCTGACTTGAATAGAGCCGTGGTTATCAACTGACATTAATGACTTATATATCACATAACTAATGCAGGAGAGGCTGAAAAATAGTCACGAGTTTTTGCACTAGTCTAAACTGCGTTTGTTTGGCGTAGTATATTTTTCAGCGAAAATGGGATATATCGAGTGTGTACGCCCAGCCTTGTGATAGAATGAAACTTTTATTTTGTATGTTATTCAGCTATTCAATTTGTGCCACGGAGCACATGCAATCGAGACTAGATATATTATCAAACAAAAAAGAGGAGCGTTTCATCACTTGAGTGCCTATGATCTGTTGTGTGAACCACTTTTCATAGGCACATAAACCGACGAAGTCGTCACCACGTTGGCTTCGTCAGCATGGTTAATTGTTTATCTAAAAAACTGCTTAATTGATTGAAAAGCTTGTTTCACACACATGTTCGATTGTTTGAAATTCGCATCTCACGCATATGATATATTGATTGAGATGATTGTCTCACAGACATGGTCGATTGATTGCAATTCATATCTCTGAAATATTGTCAATTGATTCAAATGCTTATACTACAGATATGATCGATTGGTTGCAATGCTTCTCTTACAGAGATGGTCGATTGATAGAAACGCATATCACACAGACTTAGTCGAATGATTGACATGTTGTATCAAAATATTCGTCGTTGTCCAGGCGGGATGAGATGAAAAGAAATTTAATCGAAATTTCGATCGATCATCAAGTCGTAAATCGGTTCAATTGTAATACAAATTGCGTCTGTTTTTTTCATAGATGGCGCAAATCGAATTTTTACAACTTTATGCGTGTCGATTGTATCACTTCCGCTTTAAAAAACATTAATTTTCCAGCGGAGGTAAAATCGGAAGTTAACGCCCCATATCTCCGTCGTTCGTGGTCGTTTCGTATCTAAGTTTACAATGAAGAGTAGCCCATTCTATTCCGATTAAATAACTTACCAGGAGTAAATTTGTTGGAAATGGGAAATTAATCGAAAACCACAGCATGTTATGTCGTTCTACTAACTTGTCAGGCGAGAAAAAGCATAGAAAAAATATGTATTTAAACCCTGTCATTTTTTCAAATCTAAATACCCCTAGCTATAAGTAAATACTTACATCTGTTGCGAAGATTATGGCATTCCAAGTTATTCTACCGACCGAAAGGCATGATCGAGGCTTGATATTGGTATTATGGAGGTTGATATAAGTCTAATGCTCAGTGAACAAAGTTACTGACACAGAAAGGTATGCAACTAATATCGATTACATCGTTAATTGTGAATTACACTCAGTGATATGAGCACTTATTCGGTTGAAGTTGTTATTACTTATTTCTTGTTTTTATTGCTACATGAAAAATTATGCATCGATTCATTTACAAGGATATTTAACCTGGAGCTGTATATTCATTATCCATTGACTTAGCAATTTAATGCAGGTTTAATCCACTTGATCCGGTCTTGTATTGATTGTGTATGTTTATGCAGGAACAATAAGGTAGCCCAGCCTAATGGCACATCTCAACATCCTCGGTCCTTTGTCTTACAGAAACACATCGAAACCAGATCAACCAACCAGGGAGAAGGTCAGTAAATCTCCAAAACGTGATAAGTCATCGACAGAAAACCATCATGGAAGGATAAGCCAAAAAAAACCACATGGACAGAAAATCTACGCCTAAGAACCAATCTCGGAACTACGCCATTGGTGATGAGCGATCGGATGGAGCTAATGGAACGATTAACCGAGGTTATTCGTATGAAGATTTTAATGATAAACATGTCGACATGTTCTCATTGATGTTGCCACAGCGATAGCAAATGTAATGGTAGTGCATGTCAGCTGAATACATCCACTAGTGATTATAGGTGCAAATTGTTCATTACCATCAAAACCTGCGATAAAACAAAATAATTTATACGTTCAAGGTACCCGGTGTGAATTGTGAATTTGTGCATTGCGATGGGATCAAGCATCGCAGAACGCCTACTCTGTAGGGCTGAGTGGGGACTGGCGCATGTCATGCGTCACAAAGAGCGCAAGCAGTTCCGGAACAGGTGAGATCTATGGCAAAAATCTCAACCCAATGTAGACTGCCGGGATGGTATTTGTTGTCCAAAGATTTTCGCATTGTCTAGCTGGTAATTCACCTAATTCTATTTCATTTACCTAGCAAACGGTTAGACTGGCTATCGCTCACCTGTCGCCTGTAACCATTACTACGAAAACCGGAATAGTCATATAAAGGTCCGTTATGATGCAATTGACTTTCATTTATAATAGATGACTGCCCTATGATTTTGAGCATGGCACCTTTAAATTGTTATCTTTATATGGGAGCGTACAATTTCGGATGTGGTTAGCCGGAAGTAATCTAGAATCTTCCCGATGGGTTATGGCACCAGTTGAAAACTGTGGTTTAAAATGTTGCCAAGGTAAACAAATCCTGAATTACCATTAGCTTGCATTAATGACTTATGCACATATACCGTAAATGTCTTCGTTTCTAGGCCTCGTAAATTGGTATTGCCACGGCCGTTGGTGATGTTATGTTTGCGCATATACTAGCATTATCACATTAACAAATAACGCCATTAATGATTGGATCCTATGTTCGGTATCGTCTAGCTTAAATGTTTATCCATGCAAACTACCTGGTGACAGGACGGTGAGGTTTGGCTCTATTGTTCTCTGCATTAAGCTCTAGGTAATATGCTACATTTAACTGAGAATTATCCAGCTATATGATCGACTTAGTAACAGTGCACAGTTGTTTGCGTTAATTTCGCCCTAATGGTACACGTTACAGAATGTTACAGGTGCATTATCTGGTTTAAAGACTGTTTCTAATTGGCAGCGATGGCCGACCTTTCGCAGCTGTGAGGATGAGCTCGATGATTATGCTGCCTGTAACATTATCGCTTATTTAGCATTTTGCAGACCTGGATGAATCCTTCAGTAGGGTGTGGATTTACTTACATGAATCACCAAACGTGAATAATTGTCCGTATCAGAAGCATTCGAGGTCCATATCTTTTATCAAGTTCAATGATACAACCAACTGATTGTATATACTTGGAATCTGTTCGGAACTGGGGCGCTTTCCGGTGTGTCATCATTTGGACCAGTTATGGAAAATACACATTCGATGCATGGAAGTTAAATTATAAATGAATTGCAATAATTTATGAAGAGGCAAGAACGAGCAAGATGGGGATGTGGAGCAGATGTCATTGTTGGTCTAACCCTGGAGTACTTTTCTACTTTGCTGTGCTCCACATGATAAATATTAAAATGTCATTACATGTCATTAACGTGATCTCTTGATACATTTTAGAATGTAAATGCCGATTTGATACAGAGGCAAGCATCATCCACTTACGATTATCAAGAGCTTACCGCTATTTAAAGAAATGGCACACCACAATGGCACCAGATACCATGATTATTTTAATCGCTTACTTATATAATCTTTCCCAAGATAGCCTGGTTGGAAACTAAGTAAACCCAACCTCGCATATTGGCTGCAATATAAGAGCTAAACCACCAAGGAAAGAGAATCAGAGTAGCGTATCAGTAACATATTCATAAGATGAGTTACAAAAGTGACAGAGAAACTTAACTGGAACATGGGTTCAAAAGTAAACACGGAACAGATAAGCTAAATGCCAGAACACCTTGCATAATAACATCGTGGCAGCTGAAATAGTTAAATATGACTGTTTGAGTGAGTGGGTGACCATGTGGCATCCGAGTGTGAGACAAAGGGCTAGCACTTATGGCAGAGGGCATTTGTGAAAGGAGAATAAATCGATTGATGGCTCAAGAGATGTACTGATGATCGGCTTAGTCTATGGAGGGTACTGTCTTTGGCACCCATTAATGAGCTGTATGGAGGCGACAGGTACTTGTCGCTAAAAGACTATGAGGAATAGCTTCTGATGTAAACAGGAGACCATCTAGACAATGCGGCCATTACACCACCCCCGTTAAGATTTACCTAGCGTTGATAAGACCGGGAAAAACTAAATAACCTCGCCTTGGGCCGCATTGATCCACAGTTGTGACTTTGCTTCAGCAGGAATATAACAGGATTCTACAGACTAAATTGAAAAGCCATGTTAATGAAATTTGCCTTGGTTTACATTATCGATTATCGCGGGTATTTGTAGTAGGAACTAAGTTTGTGTTGGCAATTATTGAAGCCTTAAAGCTTCATGCTTCACTGCAATATTACACTCAGTTTATTACCAAATAGCACATTTGCCACATAGAAAAGCCAATCGAAACCGTTATCTTAATAAATAACGCATCAAGGCATCATTGATCATGTGTAATTATCTCGTAGAAGCCGCATACAAAATAATGATTCTTCATTTGGAGAATAATCCGCAGTAGCATGATTTCATTACAACTCGATATTTGCATACACAACATTGATATTGGTAATCTCGGAGTTGACTTATTGAAGTTGAGTATATTCCGGTTTAATTCGGAATAATGGTTAACTTGTTCATAAGTTTGATTATCGTCATAGACTGAGTGGTCTCCTGTGGCTTCATTGTGCCTAATTATACGCATATCTGCGTCTTCTCTGTTGAAAGTATTTAAATGCACACTTTTAACGCATACCAGTTCGTGACTTTCAGTCAGGCCACGGAAAGCCTCTGAGCAGCAATTTTCATACACGCCTGAAATAGTGGACACATCTCGTGGTTGTCACATGGTACCACTCTCTCGTATGTCTCCGTCGACCAACCATGCGTGTTATTGAGCATACCGCTGACTCTTATTGAAAGATAAATTGATGACAGTTGAATGATTTTTATAGACATAATAAATAGAGCTAGATGCTAATGTAAAGCGGCTAACTGAAGTAAACAATACCGCATATTTTGTTCATTGAATACCTTTCATTACGACGCCGAGTTTATATGAAATATACCGCAGCACCAAGAACGGCGGAAGCGACAAAGATACCCACGACGACAACGATACTCATATAGGTACTAGTGTGATCTGAAAACCATCACTGACAAAGCTATAGCAATTCCCACAAATACAACAAGGAGACATCCAAATGGGACTAATCCATAGTCGGAGCTAACCCATAAAACCGTCCTGCACGTCCTTTCACAGCATGTTTGTGCGTAGTGGATTAAGTATTGCGTTGACTCAATTCATGAGATCATTCACGTTAACAGATGTACATAAATGAATAGGTAATCAAGTCGTGAGGTAATTGTTTTACTGTTGTAGTTGTTCGATATGCTGTACCCATAATGCTACTTTAGAACACCTCTATCTTAACTAATTATGTTGCCAATGCCTGAGAACACCGACATTACATTCACTGTTATCATTGGAAACCCTAATCTATGAAATATGTGGTTAGCAAATGAGCAATCGCAAATATTAACGTAAAGGGTTAATTTTTGTGCTACAAAATTTCAAACAAAACGGGCGTTGGCATTTGCTTACAAATGTAGATTATGCGCCTAAACTATCCGAAACCTTAGCTTACATTAAAGCTAGAATAAAATGAAGGTAAAAATGGGAGCATCTAGTAAAACGTGAATGTAAGTCAAATGGCAGTTGGGAATAAACTATGCAATTACCACCATTCTTCATGATTGAATCCATCGTTGGATCCAACTTCTAATCCCTAATACGCATAATATCCCTCATGGCGGAGATAAACGCATAAAGTTTATTGCAATTTCTTTGCCAACATGAAATTACATGTTACGAGGTTACTATAACAAAGCTCTTTAAGTAGTTCGATATTTGGTTTTATGAGCACCAACAGCATTATAATTAGACTGCGATTATTCGGGCTACATGTGTTCCAGTCCAAGTAACACCTGCGTGAGTTTATCTTTCATACTGAACTGCTGGTGTGTATGTCCTAAGAGTATTTAGAATGTAAATGACAATCATCGCATTTTGTCATAGAAATATATTATCGACCTATATTGAGTTAGTCGTTGTGATAAGGTAAGCGCATATGATCACTACAATCGGCAAATCCTGGAACGGATAAAGTATACCAATCTGGGGTTCGATACAGCCATTGATCATTGACACATCCTGACCTTTACGTTGCATTTGACATACACCTTATCGCAATGAAGAACGGATATGAGGTGTTACAAGTATTAATGTTTGACTGCAATTTGCATTATACGCATCAAGTTTTTGTTTTTTCCGAATCCAAACTATCGCTCATGTACGGCTAGACAAGGACGAAGCATTTGCACATGGGCACGAGCATAATGCATTCAACCTTGTTACTATGATATGCTTGACTTTATGTTTATTAATGTATGCATTCAAAGTCTACAAAGATTTTACAAGTATTTGATAATCAACCTTACACAAAAGGCTGTCATAGAATACCTACCGAGTAAATTATTTTTATTAACTATGTGCCCCATGAAAGACTCTAAAGTTTCCCATCATATTATATCATCCAGTATAGAAATCCCAAGCCTCTGTGTAGTTGATTTGTGCATTGTTTCTCCTCTCATTTCACTCTAACAACATCAAAAGATTATCATAGGAGCACATAAATTGACTCTTCACAAAATCTGACAACGCAAGCAGACCAAAACCATGTCAGCAAACATAACGTTATATAGCTTGGACTATCTTTTTTACGGTATCATAACGGGCATGTTATCATAATAAACAAAAAAATAAGCGAATGTACATAAACACCAATTATTGCGACAATAACAAACGCCCCCCCCCCCAACCCCCCAACACACAATATCTAGTCAGAGCGGATACTACAACAGGCAAGAAATAAGCAAAGCGCAAAATAACGTGTGACTTTAAATCCGAATTGCAAATCGTTTGTATTTCGAGTATCACACATGGATATCAAAGTAACATTTTCAAGTAATTTACCAAAAATAATACTAATCGCTAAGCTCCTGTAATTAGCACTTTTATTCAACGATTTCTCATTATTCTTTGACATATGTAGCTGTGTGAAATACAGCGTACCCGCCGGTGCATATTCATGTGAAAGCATCACATTTAACAATAGTTAGATATGAACAAACAGTTCTTGGTAGGCATTCTTGATGTTATCGAAGCTGATTTCAGAAATACATTGGTCTTGTCAGGTTTCACGTTTTGCGTTGCGGAACATTCGACCTGCCTAACGGTTATGACCTGATCGGAAGTGTATTTGCCCTTTTATGGCAACATAATGTGGCATCATTAGAAATCGATTGGTAAAGATTGGTGACTTCAGACTCGTTTTATAAATATTTGCCTAATCATCGTCCACTAGGTTAGGATAGTACGCACGTGCACTAAATATCTTACGAACTTCCTTCCAAAATGTGGGGGTATTTGTGGACACGTTGGCGGCCGCGAATCTGTAGGCTACTTATTCATGCCTATCTGAGACTTTCATCTCAACTCTATAACCCTCATATATGTGATTGCAATGGACAAACAAACGTTGTTAGTTATATCTCCATTGTGCATCATGGCCTCTATTACAGAGAGATATGTTATACTCTGCCAAGTCATGTGAAGTTCTCAAATCGGCAAGAGTACTTGTATAATGCCAACTCTACTCATTTGACGCCCTTGCCGCAATCAGTTCCTTTTGTCAGTGTAAACTATTTCTAGATCAGTGTTTGCACGACCAGCAATAATCCTCATAGACTGTATCATAAATGTATTGATTGTCACCCGACTTCTACTTCATATAGTACTCGATTCCATCAATCAAGTAATGACATAAGACGGAAGTTGAAAGGGAAACTTGGTTAAATCCTTATGTCTCAAACAGCATATAGTGCCTTAATGTAGAGTTTGTTAATATGCTGGCTGAGACGAAGCTACTTTAGTGTGCAATTACCCATTTACTATTAAAGACTTATTACCGGTAGAACAAATTCATTTTACACTTATTTCCACTGTTGAAATACACACCCTGATGGCTGTAAAGCTTCAATAGTTTAGATGCAAAGACACAGGGACAAAATTAGTCATTCAAAAACAAAATCACAGTCACCAAGGTGACAATGGTTCGAAAGTTGCATCTGAATAATTTATCTGAGCAAATATGACCAAACTTGGAACAATATTTTAGCTGCCCCATGAACAAAATTACATGGCGTTCATAGCGACTGAAAATAACATTTTAACATGACAGGCACATATTGACCACATAAGTTGAAATCACTCGAGATTATACATCTATACGTGGCAGTTAACATTGCAGGTTGATATCTAAATTGCTTATATAGCAAAGGTTTCAGGAAGAAAAAGAAAGATAAGAAAGAAAGAAGAAGAAGAAGAAAAATAGGAAGTAAAAGAAGAAGGAGCCGACTGCAGTCAGAAGACACAAGTTATGTTTGTTTAATTCTGCAAATATATCAACTTGTGATAAACTGATCATGCCACAGAGATGTGTTTTGTCAAAAGACGCCTGGTAATTGATGTGTATATAGTCTATTTGTTAAATGTCTGATTGTAACTGTTGAATAGAGAACATCTCTCATTTAGTGTTGGTTCGGTGGGTCTAGTGATAAAAATCTATAATTGAGGTATCCCTGACTAGAAAGGCACTCAAAATAAAAAAAACGAGGTCCGCAGGTTTACTAGATAAGTAATCGAAGTTACATCCAAGCAGCGAAAGGTATCACAGCGGTTGCGACCCATGCTGCTATGGGGGTGCAGCAGGTTTGTGGTTAACTTTGTTTAGGGCCGTTTAGGTGCACCAAGTGCAATGGGTGTCCCAACAAATACATTTTTCCAAGGACCGCTTTCCCTTGGAAAGGGTTATCATGGCTGCAGGGTGTCATATAACAATACTGTCCCAGCACCGCCATTAGCTATACTACTCACAACCACCCACCACGTCTACACAAACCGATTTACATATATATGCATATCTCTTCACCCGATTCTCCAACTACCTCTGATTTATACAACAATATTGTGTTTATCATTCATACAAATGTTGGATTAAACATAGCCTTTTCATATGTCTTCGCTTACAAAGAAGCTTACGACACATAAAGCGGGCATTTTGATCTAAGAATTTCATTTAGTTAACTTGTCTGGTTTGAGGGACAAAATATCTACGTCCAGCACAATTGACTGTCACTAAGAGCAGTTGAATGAAGTAGAATAAGCCATATATATATACGAAGAGATGTATCGAACCTTCATAACTATATGAATTGACGCCAAGGTGACATGTGTTATAATATACACGAAGATCCTTTGATAGATAGGTTCACACATGGTTTGCGAGTTGAATTTATATAATTGAGCATACTTGAATGTGTCACCAAAGTAGGCGCTTCTAAATCTGTTATTCGCTTTAAAGTAAGATATAGGCATTAACACGTGCGACTGCGCTCGGGCTGAACCAATAGTAGGGCTGGCCGCAGTGGGGGATTCCCAAAGTTCTATATTTAAATAGTTCAGTGAGGCAACGTAGTAACATCGTCCACCTAAATGTTGTGGTTCCATACATTAATCGACCATAAACACGGATGTAACGACAAGTCAATTTAGGGAGGATATGACCAGGGAGTAAGAAATCCATGCTACTCAGTAGTCCCAAACTACCAGCTAGAGACTTATAGAATTGGTGCATTCATTGCCTGCTCGAGTGGTTTGTCGCAGTACATTGCAGTGCACCTAACTATTGGCAGAACTTGCATTGTAATACAGCGTAGCGCGATAAGTGGGGATATATCATTTCTTGCCATGGCTTTGCGGATAACTGTGACGCTGTTTGGGTTCTTCTTCATTGTTCTCGGCACTGTCCATATTGCAGTTTCCAGCACTACAGCCGCTATGGAGCGCATCAAGTAAGCTGCTTGATGCGAAAGTATCTAATTCATAGGGTAGTTGGTGGAGGTAGAACGTGCTTACCATACATTTTAGCTAGAGCCGATAGGTTAGAAGAGCTTAAGTTTGAGAGACGCCATTGTGTTGTTACGATCATGCTATAACAGCATAAAGAGATCCCGCGGCTTATGACTTTCATTCACTAGGCTGGTGCGCATATTCCGGCTGGACAGCTTTATACCAGAGTTGTTACCTCTTCGTGCGGGAGGAACTCGACTTTTACCAAGCAAGTGAAAGCTGCAAGACACTTGCTGCCGACCTAGTGTCCATCAGCAGTGACGAGGAGAATCATTTCATTCGTGCATTTGTCGGGTACATCACATTACGTTTCCACATGCAAAGATATATGTAATTTTTACGGGATTGGCTGTCACATGCAAATTGACCTAGTTACCGATGATGAAATATTTGGGTTTTATCTATGTGGGTGAATAACTGAAAGTTAAACTGTTGATTTATAGAGATCTGCCCGTCTAGATTGGCTTGTATCGAACAACAAATGCAACCTGCGCAGGGGCGGGGTGTGTAAACTGGATGTGGCTCGATGGAAGTAAGCTAGAATATGCACATTGGTCGGATGGTCTTCCAACAACGGGCCAGTGTGTTCACATGACTCGAGGTGATTGGTGGCATGGTGTTCTCTGTTCCACAAAATACGGCTACGTTTGCGAACAAAAACGTTTTATTCCAACAACAAAATCAGGTAAACCACATTACGATTTCCATAAAATAATTTAGCCTTTTCGGTGATCTTTGTGTTCATTTCATACATCATCGTTTGAGTTCGGTTTGTACATTTAAGCCTGAAAAAAACAACTATGAAAGATTAAGATGGTGCATAAAAGCAATGATAAACAACTATAAGATGTCAATGCATCTTCGGTGAATTTCGCCATACGATGCAGTAAGATTTCAACTGTATACTATATCTTTTTTGATATTCGGCGAAATGCATTGAAGCTTATGGAAATCGAGGGTTTATTGTCAATAATCTTGGTAGTATTTTTTCCTTTCACAATTATCTACTGTTTGGATTATTAACTTCCTTATGCTCGATTTCAGAAACTACCCCGAAAATCCGCGCTAGTGAAATGACAAGTTCCTCCAATCCTGGTAAGTTGTGTCGGTACTATTTACTCCGCAAATCTTTGCAAATGGGTAACATGCATTAACAATCTTATAAACATTATAACTGAATGGATACATATTATCCGTATCTACTTCCAAACGCATCGTTTTGGTGTTTTTCCAAGATAATCTATGCATTCCTTCCTGCATCATCAACTATGCATTGTAAATTGTCCACAAAGCGTATTGATTCCAGTACACGTGTGCTTAATACATCGGATGTAGTAGGATAATCTGGTGTGTAGAACTTCGTTAATTGGCTGCTTACATTGATACCGTATTTAATATTCATGAGCCCTAAACTTAATGCTAAATGCTTAGAAAGATACGTTTCTGCGGCATGTGCCTAACTTTCGTTTGCAGCGAACAATGATGCTTCTAGCATGGATTCCAGCAATAATAACGATGGTAAGGACATATTTCACAGTTCCATATATTGTTTTCCTTCATTTATTGTTTAATGCCGCCTGATTTGCTCGCTATTACAGTTGCAGAAGCAAATAATCCAATTAGTTTTGTCGGTCAATGTTAGACAGAACATTGACTTTTTAATAGATTCACTACAATCTAGGCATCGTACAAGCCCTCAATTACTAGTTTAGGTATTTCATTTGAGTTTGCTTATCATAGAATTTGCTAATTGAGCTACGCTACTCTTTTCAATATTACTTATTGCAATCAATCGGATTCAGATGGTGTCAACATTCCACTTATCATAGGCTGTGTGATCGCTGGATTGGTCGGGATTCAGACTGTATCAACATGCCACTTATCATAGGATGTGAGATCGCTGGATTGGTCGGGATGCAGATGGTATCAACATGCCACTTATCATAGGCTGTGCGATCGGTGGATTTGTCGTTTATGGAACAATTATTGTAGCTATTGTAGTTATCGTCAAACGACACAGGTAAGACAGGTGGCTCACTCGTCCCTTTGGACATTATAGGTAGAGTGAGTAGGTTTTACTTGCACATTATCAGCTGTCACAAAATTAAAGCGTCAACTATCGACCGCATATTATCTGCTTTTTATGTAACTGAGGTTTATTTGACATGCTTTTATTTGAAATGATCTGTGACCGACGATACCCCATTGATTCGGTTTTATGTAATCCCATTGTGTTCCCATATATTTAATTTGTAATCGACTTTTTGTTATAAAACAAACGATTGATTACAACTACAATATATTAGAACCAAATGCATCATGCATTATATTTGGTTAACCATTTAACAATTTATCTAATTTCGTGTTTTAGTGTTTTTCTTCATACAGCTTTTCATTATGCATAAGCATTTCGTATAATTCAAACAAGTGTATCAACTGGCTAGTGCTATAACCCCGTCTAAAGGGAATGATTCGTTAGTATGTGGTGTTATCTCACACGATAATAAAGTTGTTGTCTAAGTGTTACCTATTTGGTGTTCATGTTCTCCTCGTAATCTGTTCTATTTTACCTTGTAATAGATGAATAAATTAAGCTTGAACATCGGACACAAGCAAGCTGCAAATTGTTTGAATCATGTTATGCATTGGGGTCCAACAGATTATTATCTGTGCAATAAGTATAGACTGTAATCAGAGCCGCATTATAGGCTACAATCTTGGCCTGGATATTGAAAGTGAATGTAAAGTTTTATAGTATATGACGAAGTACTAAAGCAAGGATGTACATAACAAAGGAGACTAAACGTAGGCATAACAAAGTTGGCTACACATTATATGATATTATGAATTTGCACACAGCAAATAGGTTCAGAAGGTTTAAGGGAATTCCCTTCGAAACGAATATCGATTATGCGGGAATATCTTCTAGATATTCGCAGCATATTAGAGCACATTTAGGGTGCGAATATTGTCCCTTTTAACGTAGGTTTTACTCACGTCTTTAGAAATACTCATGAGTATTATACTCCTGCATGTATCACGTACGGTGATTGTTCTGTTCATTTTACCAACGATATTTCTAATGCCCTGCTGATTTTGTAATCACAATTTAATAGTATCTTTAAATGACGATCCGGTCCTCCGCTTACCGCGTAGGTGAGCCGCTCCAGTGGTAGTTCTGTTGATCAGTGTAACTGTAATATAACTATGAATCAAATTCAATAATCGAGGAAGACAAATGTGATATTTACAAAAGCTAAGTATCGAGTCACACATGACGTCTAAATATGTGTGCTTGGTTTAAGCTAGTAAATATACATCTGTCGGAAAAGAGCAGCTTGTCAGGGAAATAACTGACATGACACACTTATTAATTAACCATACTTAATGGACAACTGGCGGTAACAATCTTATTCGCCACCGGCATTGTCGCATGGTTTTGTTACCTATGGCTTTGTAGTCATTTAGAAGCGCGAAAGGTCGCTCATTGGACGTCCCTGTGGGTTTGGGGCAGAGTTACAATATGCCCGCTTTGTCTCAAGCTTGTGGATTCCGCCTGAACGAGAGATTGAAATGGCTCTGTTCATTCATTTTGCTGGCGTTGACATGGATGTAGGGATGTTTACATGCGACACTGCTTGGGCTGAGTCATCAGTACCACCTGACGTAAACAAGGAATTCCCAAAGTTCTAAATTAAGGTAAACAAATCTTATTAACAAAGATGTAATGAGGAGTCGCTTTTGCGGGGGTAGGAAAGGGGTGGATATTTACAATTGAGAGAGCAATACATGCTACACAGTTATGTGCGATTTACATAACACGTTACCATTGGCAAAACCTGCATTGGAATACAGCATTGCGTCATAAGTTGAGATAAATCTGGACTTCTTGCTCGCCATGACTTTCCGGATAATCGTGACGCTGCTAGTGTTTAGATTATCTGCGTTGCCCATACTGCAGTTTCCAGCATAATTATGTAGCTTTAAAGGCATGCTCATTTGGCTATACGAACAGTTCTCACGAAGTAGGAGGTGGTGGTATATGCCGGGCTCACCATACATTCACCAATTTTAGCCAAAAATCTAGGTCAATTGTTAAGAAAAGTTTATTTTCTCCTTTATTAGCGACTCCATTGTGTTTATGATGTCGATTATTCGATCCCACTGTTAAGACATTATGCATCTTGTGACTAAATAACTAGATGGCTCTTCAACCTGAATGCTAAATTGTCGATTGTCATAAATATACCTATGTGGATTGGCTTGCATCGAACAACAAATAAAACCTGCTTAGGAGTGGGATGTCTGATCTAGATTTGGCTCGATGGAAGTGAGGCAGGGTTAACACAATGAATAGTGTCCCTTGCAACTCCGGACCAATGTGTTTTCATGGATACTCAATGAGTTTGGAGACACACCAATTCCTGCTTCCCGTCACACGACTACGTTTGTGAACATACACGGATTATTCCAAAAAACACATCAGGTAAACCACATTTCGATTACAATTTCACAATTGAGTCTCTTCTGTATTTTCTGGTGTTCATTTTATGCATCACCAATTATGTCCGGTGATACTTGTTAGCATGAAAGCAATTCTGAAGAATCAAGATGGTGCCTCAAACAGCGATGACGTATTTCGTCTAATATGTCAATACATCTTCATTGACTTTCGCCAATTGTCAATTGTCTTTTCTTTCTTTTCTCAATCATCTGCCGTTACAATATACGAGCTCTGGGATATTGAACTCCTTATTCTCTATTTCATATCATTCCATGAGAACGAGCGCCAGGAAAATGACAACGAACCTGGATCCGGATAAGTTTCATCAATACTTACTGCTAGTTACTCCTCTGTACTCGTTGTAGCAAACACATAAATAATATTCGCATATTTTAAATTATTTATACTTATTAAACCTTCATGGGTCGAATCTGAACTAACCTAATTCCTTATGATCGTTTTGGTATTGTGAGAAGGTATTACTTGTATTTAACCAGACGCATAATATTCCGACTTTTCCTTATGCATTACTAACTTATCGGTTGCCCACGAAACATATTTTGTCATAAAGAATGGTCTGGTTTATAGGACGTTGCGGGAATGACTTTTGAGGTATCACAGATCCATTTTTCAAATAACTTTTGAAACAGCTCTTCTTCAGCTTGTTGTACTGCAATGACTTTTGTGCAGTCGCCTCTCTTGTCTGAATCTAAAGAGGCGCGTGGCCTGGAATCGCCTGCTTAAATTTATATAGGGTAGAAACTGCGCAACTCAACCATTGTTAATGCCCGGAAAGTTGAATTTCTGTTACATATACGGAATAAGTAGAACATATATACTCGTATATTAAATGTCATTAATAAGGAGATATATAACTGTAACTGTGACAAGCAGGTCTTATGTTAGAGAATAAATAGACTAAACTAGTGCTAGCTATTGTTGCTTATACTGAAGACGAGAAGTACTGATTCAAGGAGAACACATAAGAGATGGCTACACTAAGATAAAAGATAAGTAGCTCAACAATAGATGGTTTGACACAAAGTATGTCCAGAAGGTTTAAATAACATCCTTTAGAAAGAGATATCGATTATCAGCAATGGGTTCAAAATATTGTATCGTCGAAAGATAATATAGTAAATTGCGGCATATTATAGTACAGTGTCATGTTGCTAATATTTAATATTTTAGTGTCCACTCATGTCATTGAAATATACCATTGCATATCGTACTTGTTATGCTTATCGATGCTTGTTTTGTTAATTTCACTAATGGTTCGATGGTGTGTGTAAAAATATAAGGCGTGTCTGTGGATTGGTCGTGTAATATTCATCGACACCGAAATGAAACGTGATCTCAGAGAAGGCCCTGATAATCACAAGCAGAAAAAAACTTATGTCTATTCGATAAAGTATGGCAAGAGTAACCACACATTAAGACGTCAATAAGTTTTTTTCCCGATGTAGCGTCGGTGTTCTGGCTATTCGACCAAACACATCACAAGACAATTTGTTCAAGATTTTCAACAGATATATATTGCACTCGTTCGAAAAGCTGTTACCCTTCATCATATCATGCTGCCACCATATTTTCTGTGAATGGCGCTGTTTTTCGGTCACCTGTGTTATGCTAGCCACGCTGTATTCACTGGGGATGGTGCTTAGATCAGCATTACATATACGACATGATCATTCTTAACGGTCGCATTATTCCCACTTTTCATATTACCAAGTTTTCATAAAACTCTGCTCAACCAAAATTGATAAATAATTTACCGATGCAGATAGGTTCTGTCCCATTTTATGAATTGTCTTCATATATATGACATCATAATTACTTGAAATGCCCAGGAGGGTTCTTCGGTCAGGGCAACGTCCTCATTGGAGGTAAACAGATAAACCAACACCGTCTTTACTTTATTAAATAGGAATGTGCCCCCTCCGGAATGACCTGTACGGAAACCCCAATGTTTAGTGCAATATGACCCGTCTCTTTAATCTACTTAGCAAGGCGCATCGGGATTATTGCGATAACTAGGCTGCTTTCCAGTGCCAAAATTCAGTCCGGTATAGCTCAACTGAGTTTTTATTGACTATATATACCTAAACAAATTGTGTTTATATGAAAAAGACGAATGTTGTGTGTGTGTGTACTAAGAGTGTTCGACACAAATCCCATATCGGCAGCGCGTGTTACACAACAGCGACTATTTCATGGTGGGTTCTCATGCGAAATGCTGTATAGCATAAAGACGAAACGGCGTGCTAGTTGTCACTATGCGTCCATGGCGCGTACACTGCCCTGGCGGCGTGCCCTAAACGTTCTTATTGCGTGCACAAAGTGTATACGCACCCCATTATCAGTCCACGTCCACGTTAAAGACATCATGGCCGGCAAGAGGGGGGATAGAGGTACTGCCATCGCTTTATCAAGCAGGGGAGGAGTCACCTCATAAAGCAGGGGAGGAGTCACTTCATCTAGCAGGGTAGGAATCACCCGACCAAGTAGTGGATAAGTCAACGCATCAAGTATGGGAGGAGTCACCTTATTAAGCAGGGGGGGAGTCAAATCTGACCTCTCGTGCAAGCAGTCCATCCAACTTGTCCTCGTCACACATTCCTTTCACCCAGCTACTGCGTCCGTGCTGCGATCATGATCGCCCTTGGTGCACGCCTACGGAGCTCTGTGATGTTGTAGGAGATCTAACTGTGCTACTACGCCGTTCATACGGCATGCAGAACGCAGAAACGTTTCAGGCACTCCATCGTAAAATGGAGATGCCACCGCGTTGCTACGGTGCTGTGTTAGATCCTATTGCCCGCACCTTGGCGTTCTGCATTTATCATGGACACCGCGGGCGCAAACCTCTAGAGACAGCTGTTTAAAGTAATGCGCAATAATTTTCATCGCCGAGAAGGTGAAGAAATACATGATAGCAAAGTCGGAGATAGCAACAGCAACAACATACATCGTATTCTACATCAGCATTGTTTTATATGATCTATGATAGCCGTTTTGGCTGCACTCCCTGTTGGGTATAGGGGTAATATATAATTAACCTATCTCCATACATAAATGCATATACACATAAATATTCACTGCAATAATATAGTAGAAATGCTATTTTTCTAATACGATTGCTGCAGTGAGATACTTACGATCAACTTGTATGAATATATTCATAAATATTCATTGCAATAATATTACAGAAATGCTATTTTTCTCATACGATTGCAGCAGTGAGATACTTACGATCAACTTGTCCACACGGTCATATCCTTAAATGCAAGGTGTAATGAGTCAAGTTATCGCCACTGATTTTCTGTAATTGGTTTTTAGATGCGAATGCTTGTAATGCCATCGTATATATATTACAGTTGTGCTTTCGTCGATTTAATAGTTCAAATACTTTCTGGTCTATTTACACACCATCAAGAAATTGCCACCGATGACATTTAATAGAATAATCGTGTGATTTATAATATAGCCCTATTATGTAGCGCACCAGCTTGTATTTTCCTACGTAAACCATTGTGTATCATAGTGCAAACTGCAGCTGATTGTGTCCGCTTGTCCATATTTAATTAACTTCAAGTAACTCTCTGAAATACAGCTATTCAAAGGCTGAATTTCTTAGTGGTAACTGTCATGTTTGTTCGTTCGTTTGTTGAAGATTAACGCCGTTTTTGGCGACTAAGGCCATGTACGGCTGAACTGTCCCGTCGAACGTAATTTTAACAGCTTTGTTTTTGACGTTTTTGTGACTCAATTAAGTTGACGATGACAATATGGTTGCTGCATCAATTGATCATGGGTTGGGGCGAGCAGTTTGATCAGCCATCTATGGGTAGGGCTTTTGTCTTTACTGTCAATGTTAAAAGAGTGTTAAGAGTGCAAAGCTTAACCAACGTTTGTTTGTTCTGTTAAGTAGATTCTAGTACCTATATTGGAGTTGGTGTAAGCCTTGGTATCCTTATAAGTTCCGTCTCTATCGACTTTGGGGTGTATTTCATGAAAACGCGTCGTGGAGAGAAAAGGTATTCGAGCTACAATAGATTCTGCAATTTGTGTATTCTGAAATCAATCATATTTCATCGTTTAGAAACATTAAAGTTATTAAGACAGTTATCTGTTCCTGGGACAATGTCAAACTTTTCTGGAGTTGCCATCTAATGATGTGAGATTGCTGCGAGTCTTTGATCAACAGGGAAACGCAGAGTAGCAGTGGAACGTCAAACTTGTGGGGGGCTTCTACTGGTACAGCTGAATATGAAAATTATAGTCCAGAAGCTTCCTGTGGTCAACACTTAACATATGCAAACGGCTTGCAGTTGAATACCCTTGGCGGAATTACAGAGGAGGTACATGCGAGTAACGACTGCCGCCATGCAGAAGATAAGCCTGCATATGAAGAAGTAAAACATTATTTATAAGTAAGCCCGGAGTACACTTGCCTTCAATTGCTAACTTAAGCGGAGATTTATGCCCTCTACGTAAATGTCGCAAATCAATAAACCCATGTCAATACTGTTCGTTATTATCTGGGTGTTTGCGTAGCATCGCAATAGTAACTTGGATTTTCGTAATCATGCCTGTTCCTAATGATTATCATCGTACCTGCTATATATGTCTGCTCGTTTAGAGAAGTATGTTGGGTGTTCGCTTACCCCTTTTTTCAACACAAGGCAAACAAAATAAGGACATGACAACTTTTCTGTCTGATAAGCGTTTACATACGAGTCTTAAGAGAAAACTGCTGCTTACATGTACTTAAATGCTCGTTAAAACAGGAGTAATTTGGGACGTCAAAATCTCGAGACTGTGACCCTTAAACCGGAAATACATTATGTCTTTTGAAGGCCTGCGGTGGTGTGGGTTGTCGAGTAATTGTAAGCGCAAACTGTGGCTGTCTGTCTGACCATCAACCTGCAACGGCCGCACCCCCATCCAAATCCAGCCACTTAACAAAATTCTTAAAATACTATGAGAAATCAAGTCTTCATAATGATGGATGGGATATCTCCAATGCAAATCGCTATCTGTGAACAAAGTTGCATGAATTGTTTTGGACCAGCTTAAGGGTGCTAACTGCTCAGTTGTACAACACCTTCAATTTCTCTTTCAGTGACCGCTCTAAAGATTAACTGCCACTTTACTCTACCGTAGGGCCTGTTTAGTTATTGATGTGTTGCCAACGAGCATCTGCAAGCAAGATTTACTCGCTGTCGGCCTGTCGAGGTCTACAAACAAATGAGGACCAGTGGAAATAAATGGTTTGATAATCCCAACATGGGACCCCCTATTTGCTGACATTTTATAAGGTAAGTCAAACCCAATAGTTCCTTGTTTAAAGAAGGTGGGACTCCTCTGCCACCTCTTCGGGCTGGTCTACAGCCTCCACGGACTTAGACACATGTGTCATGGTGAACAATTTCAAAACATTAAACACATCCTTCCCAGACATAACGGATGTATAGAGTTCAATAAAATACCCTTGATAAGAATCCTATTCACATAATATAAGAATCAACCTCAATTCCACACAGGTTGTCAGAATCTGTACCATGACCCCTTTCCACGGCCTCTTCTTGTATGTGATCCCCTTCTTGGCTTTTTGATTTCCTTTCAATGTGAAAGTGGGTTGTTGGTTCAATTGAATTTATAAATGAATATGACAAGAATAATTCAATCAATAATGTTAAAGTGTTCGAGGCAAATGCCTGCAAAAGTCAGCCAAAACAATTTGCGATGACAAAGCCCCGATAGTTGCATATGAAATAATCCAACTTCGAGCAAGTGTCATAGCTTTATATTCCATAACGTGACAGAATTTTATGTCGCTTGAACATACGCGTATTCAAGGTTAGAGACGGTCGAAAGGTAAAATAAATATATAGGACGTCTTGTAGGGCTACCTCAGGTTTTGTTCGCAAGCGTAACGCTTTTTATAGTGAAATTAATGGTAATCTATTGTAACGATAGTGTTCACTACATTAAGGTGGTTTTATATAACATTCGCAAACTCCAATCACAGAACAGTTACACAAGCAATGTAGAAATCGCAAGACTTGCGTCTCAACCTTGCGTCAAATCTGCGCTGCGCTTGACGTCACGACTATCTGTTGTGAACAAAACCCGTCAATACGCATGCGACATTTTTCCATCGACATGTGCTCATGTAGGTAAATATGGATGTGACGGACAGATTTTAATACGGTGTAATCGACGATATTGTGTCGAACCAGTCTGCAAAAGAGTTGTTCTATTAAATGGAGCAATAAAACCGCATGCCATTTCTGGAGGGAAAAAAATGCACTTTTATCTTTGAATACTCTCTCCGTCGACGTAAATACCCAGAGGTTTCATTCGGTGCAGACGCCATCACATCACTCACACGAAGGAAATATTGCTTTAGCCATTTTGACCTTGTACAACGGGCATGGGTTTTCGAAGCCTCCCCCCCAGCCCCGTGATGTAACCTCATATTAAGAAGGCAGTAATATATTTCGAGTGTCCTAAATAAATCCAAATGACGTTTGGTTTTTGAATAAGAGTTACCCCACCTCATTTTATAGAACCATGTCTGAGCTCGCAGCCCTCTCGGCGCTATATCTGCTGCTTCGCGATTCAGCTCGAGCGGCGTTTAGGTGAGGGTGCACGATGACCTCATTCCATATTTGACACAGGCAGGCACTCCTGACTGCAGACGGCAGTGTGGTGCCCCGGGGGGGGGGGGGCACTTAAGTGTATAGAGGTAGTATATATGTGCCGCGCGACGGGGTATGCTTATTCGGCCTCTCGACTTGTACGACGGGCTTTTTGACCTCATACTTGTACGACGGGGTATGTTTTTCAGCTTCAATCTGTACGACGGGTTATACATTTGCATAATACCTTGTACGACGGGGTATATTTTTGGCCATTTTGACCTTGTACGACGGGTACGGGTTTTCGAGGTCCCGCGGCACACCCCTATCCAGAATAAGGCCTAGTGCCCACCCCGGGTGTGGTGCCCACGACTAGCAGAGTACCTACATTTACCTAATTAATAATAAAGTTATGCAAATAACTAGAGACTAAAAAACTTAGATGGTTAGATTTATATCCCTGTTCGCTGCAAAAACAGTAGATGACATTAAAATCAAACGCAGTTAGCGTGTGCGACTGACTACCAGCATTACCAGTGGCAACAACATTACTTTAAATGCTATGAACATTATGACACTTTAGATACGGCACATCACCGGTCATCGCGGTCACCATACATAAAACGCTGGTTTTTAAGATGTATTGGTGGTGATCATGTAATATATACAACAAGGGCATTTTTACATGACAATAATACTTCTGTTTGATGAATAATGAACGGGCCGGGAATACTGAAGAAAAATCTAGGTTGTTGGATGATTTTAGCATAATTCGTTAGAGCCACATGATGCAGTATTAGTGGTGAAAAAGTTCTCCGCCGACGAGCATGGCAATTAATCAAGTAGGTTTTGAATTGAGATTACGACACAATTTGACTAGACTAGTAAAAACAGTATTGGCTGATATGAACCCCGTCAATAGCCGCGTAAGAATGTGCCACGTACGTTTTTCACCTCTTGAGCTACATGTCCTGGCCCAAATGCAATGGCTAAAGTAAAAATTAATGCCTAATGGATTAAGCACAAATGGTTATAGCACGTGGCTGAACATAAAAGGTCATAGCTTTTGTAGTCTGATAGTAAAACATTTGGTTGATTCAGTCCAATCCCATATTGATTCAAAGACATCTAGAAAAAGCAGCAGCTGCAACATCACAGTCAATTTATTCACAAGGGAAAAAGGTTCATCAAATAACACATGACACAACTAGGAACAATTCAATGAGTGTAATCATACCATTAACAACGTAGACACATTTAGGACTCGTCACATAGCATAGACGACTTTTACACTTCCTGGTTTGCGGAAGTGTCCGTTAGATGGGCTGCTTTAAGCGCAGGGTAGACCGGGTTTAACAGCGTTATCGCATACAAAAACTTGACCCTAAAATGGGCAGGTTCAGAGCCATAATTTCCATATACACTTTATCCAGAGGACACGACATTGCTATTATACACAATGCCAACAAAGGTCCAGTGAATTTCGTATAAGATATCTTGATTTTCATACGTTGTGATCGTCAGGATTGTCTGGTTCCGTTATTATAAAAAGATGTTTAGATCATAGAAAACTACGTGGAGTGAGTTTCGATATAGCGGCACTTGTGGCATCTGTTCCTGTTCTATTTATGCAATGTCGTGATGTTGCTCATCTGCTGTGGTGACCAGGAATATCCGTTTCTACTCACAAACTTAATCACCTGGAGCAGAGAAAGCCCTGGTCCCAATCACCTTGAGAATCAAGGAAGACACTTAGATTGAGGTAACAAGAGTCCATAATATCCATAGTTACTATGGCTTTGGTTCACTGTTTAATATCCCGTTAGCTCGAATAACAATACATTGTTAGGCATTGCTAGTAACAGCCAATAGGGTGCAATATTACATACTGTTTAAATGTACAATGACAATTTTCAAAATACAGATGTAAATTGAAAATGTCCTCTAAATCAATAACGTTGCAAAGCTACATTTATCATTTACCTCGTTGACGCAGCCTACAATAGGGAGGAAAATCCGCATTATCACGATGTTACTTCTGTTCAACATTTGCATACACTACATTGATATCTTCTGGGGTGGTCTCGGATGTGTCACCGGACTGGATTAATTTAAGATGAGTATATTCAGGGTCAATCTCCGAATAATTATTCACTCTTTCATAATCATGGTGGGCTTCAGCAGCTGTATCCGCATTTTTTCTCATGAGAGGATTCAAATGCGCACTGTTATCACAATCCAGATGATGACCCTCTGTGGGAAGGCGGAGAGCTCCAGAGCTATCATTTTCATATACGCCAGAACCTGTGGACACGCCTCGGGTGTGAGATGCGGCACAGTTCTCGTGCATTTCCCTGCCGACCAACGATGCATGCTATCAAGCAAACGTCCCTACTCAGTCCGTGATTGAATGATAAAATCATATTGCCAGACACAGTTAACGGTAATATCTTAATGGCTATTTAATGCAGCGAACTGAAGTATACAGTACCGCGTGTTTTGTTCATTAAATACCTTTCTTTTGGACGTCGGGTTTTTATGAAATACACCACAGCACCCAGAACGGCGGCAATGACAACGGTACCCACGATGACACCAACGATAGTACAGGTACTGGACTGGTCTGAAGATTATCATAGACAATGCCTTTACTAATCATGTTTACTAATCCTTATTGCGGATCAACAGCAATTTCAACAAATAAAACAAGAAAACAACTTAAGTAGAAACGCTCCCCCTTTCTCTTATTGGCTTCATCGGAGCTCATTCATGACACCTCCATCTGGCTCCTATGTGCTAATTGGGTCTATACGTCATTTTGGGTTCAGTACGTCACTTTACAGCGTGATTTGCGCGTAGTGGGTAGGGTCTTCACTTATTGCACCAACGTGTTTATACTCAATTCATGTGATCAATTTGTCCACCAAGGTACACAAATGAATGGGTAATCAAGTCGTAAGATATTTATCATTTGTCTTGAGTTGCTTCAATTTCTGCCTCCTAAGTATAAGAAGGAAGCTAGGTTCATCTACTCTGCCCCATCCTTATGTGTTTGATTGTTTTGAGGGCATATCACATTTTACCACTTCTCGGCATAATATCGCCCCGATTGTGGAGATCATTATATTCCATTCTGGAAGATGGAATACCAAACTATGGAAATACTTTATCAAAGCTCTTTGACTAGTCTCCTATTGTGTTTTCTAACGTGTTACACGTCGATTGATTAGATTGTCACCAAACCAGTTAAAATCATCCATACCAGAAGATGAATTCGGATAATGAGAAATACTCGTCTGCCTGGTTGACTCTGAAATCATACGTAATAAATCGATGAGAATTTTCTTGACAAACATCTTGCTTAAATGATCAAACATCTTATTGAAACGCATTCATCTTCATTAAACGCCCTGTTAATGATGTGACAACTTCACAGGCTGCTTAACCGACTGCACGTGCATAGGGTGATGATAATCGTACTAATCAATTACACAAAATGAGCTGGAGAAATATCAATATCACAATGAAGTATCCATAGGATAAAAGAAAGTCCGAGCGATAAGCATTCTGATTTTTTTTATGCAACCACTGTCGTTATAAATTTAGATATCTTTATAATAGTGAATCTTTGTCGGTGTTATTCATGTCAATATGGTAACAAGGAACATGTTATAACCGACTAATTCCAGAATGAACTGATTTTCCTCCTCGCTGCTGATAGACACCCGCTGCGCTCCAAGACCTCTACAGCTGTCATTTGCTTGAGTGGAGTTAGCATTGTCATCTAGGTAGAGATAACAACTCTGCTTATTGGCAGTCCAGCTCGAACTTACTTATTGCACGAAAACTGGGGTTTTATTTTGGTATTTGCGTGTAGACGTCGCCATAGTAAAGTCACAAAGTTATACGCTAATTGAAGTAATCCAAATATGCTGATCATTGACCACGTAAGTTAAAACATGGCCCGGAATCATAAATAATGCTCTGTACTTATTAAATTGCCATGAATTATGTTGACAAACAATTGGCTGTAATCTTTGTACCAAAAAATCTCTTATGGACACGGTTTTTTATTAAATGAGCATTCAATGATGTGACAGCATCACAGGCTGCTAATAATGTTATACAGAAGGGACCAATATTTAACAAGACACTTAGTCCGCCATGTGGTCATATGTTAAATAACAGCAGGTGCAGTATGTATGCGATTTCGCGATCATGTGTTTTTATTGTGGTCTCTTTGAAATTCAAAAAATACACATAGCATGCATAACTGCATTTGATGAGCTGTAATTGAAGGACATATGACATAGCTATTGATTTATAATTGCTGTTTATGATGTAGTTTACCTGATGTGGTGCTCGGGATTATCCGCTTCTGCTTACAAACTAAACCACGTTGTCCGGAGCAGAGACGGCCATGGTCCCATTCACCCGGCGAGTTCATAAAGACACACTGGAGTGAGTTTGGTACAATGTCTGCTGCCCATTGTGAATATCCTAGTATCAAAGGGTTAAAAGTAAAAGCAGCTAAAAACCATTTTGATTTTATTTAATGCAGCCGTTGTCATAATAAATCTAAATGTCTTTATCACAGTATATTTTTCGTCAGTCATAGATAGAATCATTCATGCATTAATTGTAGCAATACACATAATATACCCAACAAAATCCAGAATGAACTGATTCTCCTCGCTACCGATGGACACGAGCTGCACTCGAAGGCCTCTACAGCTGTCATTTGCTTCTGTAGAATTAGCATTATCCTCTTTAAAGAGATAACAAATCTGCTTATTGAAAATCCAGGATGAGCTTACAGGACAGCCATCTGACGAATGAGAGTCAGAAATCCGTGTACAACTTTTAGAGTGGCTCGTCAAAGTAAAGTCACAATGTTATACTCTGTTAAAATATACGTATTATTGACTACGGAAGTTGAAACATACCCCAAAATCACTAATAAATGCCTCCCATACCAACCATAGGGATCCCGTACCTTCTTGGTCGCTGCTTCCTGTGGTGTATGCAGTGACTGCAAATGTAATGCGGACCGTTGCTGTTACCAAGAAGCCAGCAACAGAGAGAGTCACATATGTCTGCATCTTTATTCGAAGAAAGTTACCACCATTGATTCTGCATGGTCGTTGTCAAAGGCAGAGTATGCATTAAACGTAGTTCACAATCCCCATATATTGAACGTGAGAGAAACGTAATTCAGCGATACACAATGTGATATTGAAATTTTCTCGTTTAAGTGGACATATAGACTCTCGTGATATTATATTCATCAAGATGAAAGCTCTTTCGAACGCACGCATTAACGTATTTGCAATTCATGCATCTCTATTAAAAACTGGGGAAATGATCCGACAGAAGGAAATATTGATTCAAACAAGAACCGGAAGTTGTGCTACATGCCCTTTTGCCTTTGGGATTGTATTCAGCCGTTACCGAAGAGATCTTAACGCCGGCCACAAGGGAGCTGCTGTGATCGGTAAAGTCAGGCGACCGACAACACGAAAGGGTGACGTAGAATTACAAGGGGCGCATATAACTGTTTCTCGCGGCACCCGGGACAATAGCCTTCAAATAATGCCCAAGAGGTTCCGGATATAGAAGGCAATACCCAGACAGACTTCCGTGTCGCCAACCCGCTATTCGCTGCTCCATCGCATCATCTAACCTATGAATAATGATATTATAACCATAGCCTTGTGAGTTTGAGAGAGCCTCGAGAACAGTTACTGCAGAAATTAAGAACCATTAAACTGCCAGTTGCGTCCAAGACCGCATCATACAGTGAATCCCCATTGTGCTCACCTGTGTCTGATCTATGTGTGCTCTACACGGTTAGCTGCCACTGTGTTAAAACGTGTTCTCTGTCTCGAACACAAAGCAAGCCTTGAGTACACATTGTCGAGCTGGGACGTATTGCGCCGCATAGAATGTTAATGGTTAAACGTGGTGCGCTGCGGCCGTCATGTGGCATATGACATGAGTTGGTAAAGAGGTGAATCCCGTGATGCCCAATGGCCCGATATTATTATGCGGCTTTAAGGGTATAGAACCAGTTGAGCTACTAGAGCGAGTCATATACTTAGGCGGTAGTATAGAGAGTGGCGGTTTTGGTCCACCAACCCTCATCTATAGTATTCTCTTAATTACAGCTTTTGTCAGACCCGACCCCTCTACGGGTCCTACTTCGCCTGGGTAGTTTGCCGGTTAACATGTGTGTCCATAGGGCACGGTGAAAGGCGCGTCGGGCCAGACACCCAATCGACCACTTTTTTGCATGCGAGTACGATGTCAGAATGTTCACTATTGTGCGCTATGGTTGGGTATAAGCTGGCCATGGTTAACTTCCAATGAAACATAGCTGATGTGGGTAGAATTGATGGAACGTATTCTCTGACATGATGAAGTTAATAATGCAACTTTTGCCCAGCTACTTGTGCAAGTCGTATAAACAATATGGACGAAGATCAAATATTGAAAATATCTGTGGCAGCGAGTTGTCCAATGCAGATACTCGTAGAAGTAGAATTAGAATCCCAAACCTTGCGAGATATTCCTTGATTGATACTGTTGCTTTCAAAGGGGCACGGGTGTGAAAAAAGGGCATGTTTACAAACGCTATATCTAGCCGGAATGAGACCAAAAATTATAAATGGTGACGCGTGTCTGGTTGATAGCAGTCTTGTTAGGAATTTGGTGCACCATAGAATGAAGCTCCGGTTATTTGTTCACCGTGGGTAGCGTAGCATATAGATAATTGCTGTTGATGTTTGTCTGCATTCATGATAGCAACAACTGCCATGGGTGGCATACGTGTTCCATTGTTGTCTGTAAAGAGCGCCGGGTTACAAGGGAATCAACACACTCCTTGGGGAGCAGGTAAGAGGTACTTACGTCACACAGCCACGTTGTTGTTTGTATGAACTTGATGGGCTACCTCTACCATTCATGATAGCAGAGGCCTTCAAGATAATGAACAACAAGTTTATGCATGTTAAGTACTTGTGATCATTATTCAATTAATATCAAATGGAATGGATCAAGCGTTTTCTTTAATGGCCCTCAGACTAAGCGATCAACATCACAGAATTGCAGCTAATTTCAGTCAATTTATGTCACAAGCCATTGCTCCGATTACTGTGTACCCAAAGATGTATAATTTGCCAACTACTGATACAGCCATTTGTTGCTGGGTCCTATTTGCCAAAATCACATCAGAAAATCTAGATAAAAATAAGTTTTTATTTTTTATGGAGAACAATCCGTAGTATCATGAAGTAACTTCTGTTCAACATTTGCACACCCAACATTGACATTTTCCTGGTTACTTCGAATGTGTCACCGGAGTGGATTGATTAAAGATGAGAATATTAAGGTCGATCTCCGAATAATTATTTCATAAACTTGGTGGGGCTAATAAGCTGAGTGGTAGTATGGGGCATTATTATACATATTAGAATCTGTATCTTTTCTGGTGAAAGGAAATTTTACAAACTGTTTATGTAATTGCAGTAGACAATGGGCCAATATTGGATGCAGCTCATTACCTGGTGATGTGGGCTATTCTTGTGATCCTTTCTTGAGATTGTTTTGATCCTTTCTTCACAAGCATACTTTTGTTTAAAGGATAAAATCAAGTTGTTCTAAAAATGTGAGATGGCCGAAACTATGAAATACTTATTAATCAGAAATAGACTCCATTTACAGGATTTTATGATAATCAGCGTCTCTGCAACAATTGCAACTGACTCCCTCTGACTCTTTCGAAGTACATGAGATGTGGTAAATTGTTGTATGCAAAGTGGCGGTGATTACTCCAAATAATACCTGCGTTGTCAAAGTGAAATGTAACTTGGAGTGGGTCTAACATCCCCTTCATCTACTTTAAGTTCATCGATGAAAGAGACAGTTGACATCTTATAAAGTTTGCAGCGATACAACCGTTATCTAGAGGTCAAATGGACAAATTGACAAGCCAAGTGGAAAACAGTTGCCTTTGTGTACCTCGTCGATCAACAAGTATGGTTGTAGCAGAAGTGAAGATCGTATTTGCCGCAGATTGATAATAATAGAATGGCTCATCCGTATCAGAGCAGTAGCCGCAGCAATATCACGTACGGTTTATTTCCAAAGGGCGAAAAATTCAACAAGGAAACAGCTTTCAACATAAATAACGCAGCAAGTAACATTGTTCATGTATAGTAACCTCGTAGACGCCACAAAGAAATTAAGGATTCGTCTTGTGTAGTCTCTCAGAGGTGTCGTCAAAAGTGGACTGATTTAAGGGGAGTATATTCCGGGTCGATCACTTTTTCATAAGCTGGGTGGTATTCATAGGCTGAGTAGCCTCAGTGTGCCTAGTTGAATCGGCGGTTTCTCTGGTGCATATAAATTCACGCATACGATAGCATGACCCCAAGTCGGATTGCTTAAAGCTTCAGACACATACTTTTCATATACGCCTGAACTAATAGACATTCCCGATATATGAGAATTGACACCGCTTTCTCACACCTTCTTATCGACCAGCAATGTGTGTTCTCGAGCAAACCAAGATAGAAACAACCACTGCTTCTTGTACACACACATTGTGATCATTCTGGTCCCAAATGTACCTCAATAAATAGTTGTGATGTTATTAGTACTTCGCTAGAGGTGTTCAATATTCTGCATCTCCTGATGCTACTTCATCCATAAACATAAATCCCATCTGAGTATGGCATACCAACAAATACTGCTTTATGCGCGAGAACATTGAAATGTACGATTCTATGTAAGGCATTGTAAGTAAATGCGCAAATTCCAAAGAGCATGGTTTCATCTTATGTCGTGAAAACGTGTTTTGGCACTCGGATAAATGCGTAAATTATTAACCAGCAGAGTCTTCAAATATTTAAATATAGTCTACTTTCCATATATCCTGTATGTTTCGGAAGCAGTTTTTACACTGTAATCTTCACATCCCTCAAGTGAGATGCACGGCCGTGGTGTAACGTTCATTATTATGGAAGCTGAATGCCCATTTGGATGGGCTGCATTTGGTTAACCATTTAAATACACCACGTCCATCGGAGGAGTAAGTTAATTAAAATAGAGTTTGCAGTGCTGTCGCTTACATGAAGGCTAATATCTTATATTCTGACAATTATAGTACTCTTGTGTACTGTAAAATGGCAGTTTGCAGCAGAATAGCGACGCTGGATACCGTGTTATGATTGTAGAGTAATTCCGCTGATGTAGTGCTAGGCAATGTCGCTTGACTGACTCTTATTGTGATAGCCCTATTAGAGGAACATGAAAATAACGATCGTATTAAATATAAACAGGTTTAATGTTAATGTGGCAAAATCTCGTTTGAGTCCTAACGAATCACTGACCGGCTCGTTCACGCAGACACCACGTTCTTCAAAAAAAATATGGGTGTGCACCAAATTCGATGGAGAGTAGTTTAATGAACCATGCGCCAATCATGACGGAACAGTCCTGCTCCCATCCCCACCCGCACACTACAATGTATGTCCAAGAAAGTTTAAAAGCCGTTGACAATCATGCTCCTCCTCATTTTGGCATGGCCCACGCAAAGCGCATATGGGAAGTATATTCCCTGCTCAGACAATTCAGTGCTCGCAGCGTATGTCATGGCTAAATATACAAAGAATTATGGCTTAGTAAATAAACGAGGTAGAGAAATGAACACCGAAGAGCGTACTGCCGACCTAGGAGATTGTGCAACAGCTAGAGAGAAGAGAAAAAAGGATTTAGAGATCGAGCTCATAGATATTGTTATTGATTTGGAGACTCAAAACGATGACCTTGCCAGTGATGAGATGCAGGCTACGGGCTACACATCCACAACTATCCTCATTTGACTTATAGCTGTGGATAGGACATACTCAGATGGGAATAATGTTCGGCATTGCATGTTTATGGGTGAAGTAGCATCATGAGATGCAGAATATTGAAAACCTACAATAATTTTTCTCCTAAGGACTCTAAATGGTGTGCTATAACAGTCATGAGCCGGGGGGTCTGTTTACCTGACCCAAAGACACAAAATAATTTCACATTGTTACACTCCAGTTGATTGCTAACAACTTGAATGTTATTCGCGAAACCAGCTCTCAATATGATGATAATAAAAGACAAAGTATAAAGCCATCTGGATGACAATGGAAGTCAAACCGAAAATGCAATGTGTTACAATGTTGAGCAAATATTTTGTTGTTTCAGTGCACTTGTAAATTTCGGAGAGCAAACATGATGTCCCCGACCAAATGCCAAAGGAAAGCAGTTGTACCCATCAATGACAGGCAAGCCTCGCATCTTACACTTGCATTGGCGAAAATAAATTATTCTGTCTTACCCTGAAGAGGGAATACACTATGCCCAGTGGTTAAATTGGCTTAAAGTGTTCAACTTGGGTAATTGTATAATAATAGTAGGTTTAACGTATGATCGATATGGACTTTGTCTATAAGAAAATGGCAGAAGATGGATAATAAAGGCACGATTTATCTGATTTATACCTTTATTGGTAACAAATCACGGCACGACAAACTAATCAACATGATACATCACGAACATATTTAGGTACAGTAGTGTAGAAATCATACTAAGGCCAATTCCACACTGTCTAGATTTACTTCTAATGACACTTGCTACGGTATTTCCGAAGATGAAGACTTCTTCAGTGCCATCCATTGTCCCGTCTATTGTCTTTCTCAATGTAATCAAAACATTTGTCCTGTTCATAAAACATTTTTTCCAACAAGATAGCAGGAGATAATACCTGTCGGATCAAGGACTATACGCATGCCCATAAGGTATTGAACCTGGGCGACTGCCCTAATCTGTACCTGCGTACAGACGCACGGCTGCTCCTGGCAAACATATTTGTGACACCTGCCTGCAACATTATGGACTCAACCCATCCAACTACTGCACAAATCCAGAGATATTTTAGGATGTTGTACATAAAAGCACAGGCATACAGCTGGAACTGCCAGCCTCTTCCATCAGGGTAAATCGAGTGGCTTGCAAACTCGGATGCCTTTAGAAACCCCATACCAAGATATCCTGATGATGCAGAGACAGAGTACATATCTGAAGTAGATATGAAACACCCAAAGGTAGTGGTAACAAGGAGTGGTGTTCAGACAACCAAATTAAAGGCAATAAAGAAACGTATGCAATCAACTGCAGGAGCCTTAAGTTCTACCTCGTTCTATGGATGAACCTAACGACGATGCATAGATAGCTCTTCTTTAACCAGAACCACCCTTGGATGGAGCCCTATATTCGTATGAACACGGACGGAAGAAGGTTGCCATCAGTGACATTCAGAAAGACCTCGACGAGCTGATAAACAACTCGATGATTGTTCAAACCATAGCGAACTTCAGAAAATGGTCAATCTCAAGCTTGTGCGTACTCCAGAAATGGATAAAATACGCAGGTTGGTGGTCAGTCTAGCCTCTGCATGCCATAAATATTATGTCGCCATACTCACTCTGGTAGAAGAGCATATATTTCTTTAGGAGCTCAAAGCCCAGTGGAATATAAAACCAGCTGCCATGGGTGTTGGCTATGGACTTGTCCTCTTCTCCAGTCTCATACTTGTCTCCAGCCCCAACATGGATATTGGTCATAATTCTGTCAGCTGAAGTGTAAATGAAATTGTACTAGGCGATAGATACTTGTGTGACGTTTTCCATAGGTCGACGTAACAATCATACACATCGCTGTCATTCATGGACATGACCTCATCACCAGAGATTGTGACTGTTGCGTTTTCAACCATGGCTAACCCCAGGTTTTGTACAACAATGCCGTTGGCGTTGGTTGAGCTCTTTGTGATTTTGAAGCAAAGTTTGGCCATCCCTGGAACAATAACATTGTCAGTGCCACGGTGTGGGTAGCAAACAAGCCATTACTGGTTCCGGTCTATAATACTTGAATTGTTCCCTGAGTGCCGTACGCCCTTTACCCCAGAGGGCTCACTATCCCAGCAATGTGGATTCAACTTCACGTTAATAGTTGAACCATAACGAATTTTTAAAACAGTCTCATGGACTTTGCAAATCCAACGTATGATGCAGCGGAAACTATTGGATGAGAAGGGGATATATGAGAGGATATAAAATTCAGCTTCATCGACGGTAAGGCAGACGAGCAGTCCACAATGGGCTAGTACTAAAATAACTGCAAGAATCATATGTCTTAGCTACTCGATAGGAGAAGGTACGGTCCGTATGTGAGCTACAGGCCGTTGCAGGGTCGTATGCTGATATAGGGGCTATCAATATCCAAGCAGCGACCCAAACAAATACATTTTAGAACCGCCACTATATTATTGCATTTTCCTTCCTTGTCCTTCTCTGAGAACAAACATATTTTTTTTAGCTCGGTGCGCCGAGGCCACTATTATATATACTACTATACTTTACTGTTCAAACCAATAACTGCTCCCGGCCGACGTAAGATATTCCAGCAGTTTTAAATATAGAATAAGCACTAGACCTCATATTATCGTGCTCATTTAATATGGCATTCGGCCGTCATGAAAAGGACCGTTATGCCTCAGTTATATCTACGCAACGTAAGTAGAGATTTTCGAAAATCAGTCGTTACTTCCTGCTTCTCTAGCATACAATTTATTGAGAAAGTGGACAACATTTAGCGGTTGGTACACTTTGCTGTTGACAAAGACATCTCGTAGAAATGAGACATCGACCCTGATCTATTTCTTTGTATGAACATGGAGATATCAGAGACGCTCTCAATGATCAGCTTCATGATTACCGTCTTGATCCGTACTACAATTTCACAGACTACGACTGATACAGAAATCTTTGGTGAAACAGGTACGCTTGATAAAAGGATTTCTGTTGGCCGGGGTGCACGGTTGGGGTTAAAGTTGACTGACTATTTCGGGTGTTGGCACAAGTATGTTCATATAACCATAGCATTCAGTTTTTCACTTGTATTCAATAGACGGCTGTCCGGTGAACAAGACATGGACTCCCGAAAGCCAGAGCTGTTATCTCTTCTTGACGGATTACCTTAACTTCACCCAGGCAAATGAAAGCTGCCAGGAACTGGGGGCGCACCTGGTGTTTATCGGCAGTGAGGAGGAGAATAAATACATACAGAAGTTTGCCGGGTACATAATGTTCTTTATTTGCACACTATATACTGCAAAGAATCAATTGTGGAATCGTTTAATGCACACTTGTAACAACTCAGCTGTTGCTTTCAATAGCATCAAATGGTTTGTACATCCATTTAATGTCTTTAGCGTGACTCTGTTAATTGTGCAATACCAGCAATCTGACTCCCTGGATTGGGTTGTATCGAACAACGAATGAATACTGCGCTGAATCATCGTGTGGGAACTGGATGTGGCTGGATGGAAGTGTCCCACAGTATTCACATTGGGCTACAGGTGTTTCAAACTCCGACAACCAATGTGCTGTCATCAATTTATTCGGTTATTGGGACCATCTTCGTTTGTGCTCTATGGCGCGCGCTTATGTCTGTGAGAAGAAGCGTATATTTCCGAGACCAGCACAAGGTGAACATCTTCACGATTATCTCTAGTTAAATCATCAGAAGCAGTACAATTGACCATAAATGGCAGAATATCCAATGTTCGGACCTGATGTGGTGCATCTTTGGGCAATGGTAATGTTGCGCACATATCAATCTCCATCAACCCATATAGTTTGTTGCATCATTTAAAGAAAAAACGGGGTTGTCAACTTGTTACATAAGTCAGGCGTGTGTGTGTGTGTAAATAAAATAATTTTGTTGGCAGGGGTGCCAGGTAGGAATATAGTTGGTTGAACGTTTAGGGTGTTGGTACAAAAGGAACCTTTGTTGTCAACGATGGACACATTTACCTTTCATTAAGTGTTTCATTTGTATTCAATAGACGGCTGTCCATTGAGCTTGACCTGGACTCCCGAAAGCCGGAGTTGTTATCGACTCTTGACGGATGCTCTTAACTTTACCGAGGCAAATGAAAGCTGCAAAGAGCTCGGGGCGCACCTGGTGTTTATCGGCAGTGAGAAGGAGAATAAATACATCAAGGAGTTTGCCAGGTTAATAATGTTCTTCATTTGCACACCATAACCTGAAAAGCATTACTTGTATAATCTGTTTAAGGACAATAGTAGCAGTTCAGTTTTTGCTTTCAATACCATCATAGGATTTGCGACCCAATATAACGTCTTTAGTGCGACACTGCTCATTGTGCAATACCAGGAATCTGCTTCCCTGGATTGGGTTGTATCGCCCAACGAATGAATACTGCGCTGGATCATCGTGTGGGAACTGGATGTGGCTGGATGGAAGTGTCCCACAGTATTCAAAATGGGCTGAAGGTGCATCAAACACCGCCAACCAATGTGCTGTTATCGATTCACAAGGTTATTGGGACCATCTCCGTTTGTGCTCTGTGGCGCGTACTTATGTCTGTGAACAGAAACGTATATTTTTAAGCACAACCCAAGGTAATTATCGTAACGATTATCTCTAGTAGATGCATAGAAAGCAGTACAATTGACCATAAATGACAGAATATCTTACAAAGCCGTCGCCGATTGTGCAGACTTAAAGTGATGTATCTTTGGGCCATTATAACGCTGCCGCCCGTGTCAATCTCTATTGACGAACCATTAGAAGCAACGTGCTTGTCAACTTGTTACATTAGTCAGTGTGTAAATGCAATGTTCAGACGATAGATAATTGCTTATTAATTTCGTTTGCCCTGTGATTTATTTCAATTATTAACCGCCATTATATTGTAGCAGTCCCATCTACTCTTTTATATGTGCAGAGCCTGCCACAATAAGGAGCACCAGTGACATAATCCATCGATCCTCCTCTGATGCTGGTCAGTTACATTCGCTCATCCATATAATTGCTTCTTAGTGTTCATTGCATCAGTTTCAGTATGACATTAACGACATAGGCCTTGAGATACCTCCTCTTTGGAAAGCAAAATCAAATGTGAAACCATTGCTTCGCTGTTGCAATTGTCCATGCTACATCGTACGTATTGTCCACGGGATATTCCCATTGTTTAAGCAGATGCATTGCAGTTGATATTACGACAAAACTTCAATATAAACTAAATAACATCATGTGTCAAGTAACAACTTTGTCTGAGAAAGGGAGCTGGTGATAAGCACAGGACCAGGATTGTCTTGTGGTAACTTGATCTTCTCACGATAACTGGTGAATCTAAATGAGTAACGTGCGTCCTTTTGTTCAGGGCATATGCCATAAACTGTCGATTCCTCTCGTAATCGTGATGCATACAATGAATAATGCCAGTGACAACATAAGATAAAGGCATGCTTTGCTGACCTACTAACCTGTAATATGCTATCTTATATAATACTAATTATCACATGTGCATAATCGAAACTTTAGGCAATGCCTCTCTCATAAAATAACATTGATGTGACACTTACACAAAGTTATTCTGACAACTCTTATACACCGTTTGCTTACGAATTACTAATCTTATCTTTAAATGATATGTGAAATGTGTCAAGCTAGCGTAAGTTAATTTCTATAACTAGATAAAAATAAACACCCTATATTGACTTTGATTGACACTGTAATTGACCGTTTGTTTTGGATATATTTCAGTTGCAACGATGGATTCCTCCGTGGCAAATGATGGTAATGCCGTCACAGTTATGCCTGCATGCATCTCGTATTTATGTTGCTTTTCTCACACTCCATCATCTTGGTTTGTCTCAGCATAGATTGTCGGAAATGTCTTTTAGATTCCATTACCTATATTGGCGTCGGTGTAAGCACGGCCATCATCGCCATTTCCGTCTTTGTCGGCCTGGGCGTGTGTTACATGAGGACACGTCGTAGAGAAAACAGGTATTCAAGCTGCAAAAAGAAGCTGAAATGCATACATTTTGACATGGTTCATAGTGCATAATTCAGAAACATAAAATTAATTCAGATATCTTTACTTATTTCTATTGACATTGACATCTACATTGTCAAACCTTTCTGAAGTATTCACTCAGCGATGTGAAATGAGTGTGAGCTTTTGACCACCAGGAACCCGCAGGCAAACAGCAGAACATTTAACCAATTGGGATATGCTGCGGATACGGAAGTATATGAAAATGGTGACCATGGCGCCTTCAGTAATCCGGCTGATGATCAACGCCCTAAATATAGAAAGGCTGTGCAATTGAATACTCTTAGTGGAACTGTGGACGACGCTCATACGAGTACTGGCGCTGAAAACAAAGAAGACAACTCTGCTTATAAGGAAGTACACAATTATGCAGAAGTAAACCCGGAATACACTTGCCTACAAGTGTCCCAGTCTGCCGACACCCAACATGAGACCAATGCTTTCTATGCAAATGTCGAACGTCACTGAACCCATGCTAATGCAGTTAGATATGATCCCTTTATAATCATGTTTGTTAATTTCTTCTTAATTGCAAACATTGCATTGTCTCGTCACGTATTGGGTGTTGTCTTATCACTGTAAGACGTTCTTGGTTCAATACATATTTCTGTACAAAGCAGATGAGAAATTGTTGATATCTCCATGTCGTTGTTGGCCCTGCTATGAATATGCTCATGCTTTAATACAATGTATGCTGTATTTGTTTGTAGCGACAACATTAAATATTAAAGTGTTTAACTATACCCGATATTGGTGAAGACTGTTAAGTATGTTTGTAATTCACCATGGTTCGAGAGTCGACATCATATAGTGTGCAAATAACAGGGTAGAATTATGATGTTAAGTTAAGCACAGTGATTGATAGAAGAGGCCAATAGTCACTGGTCACATAGAATACTGGTTAGGCATAGTGACTAGTAGATGAATCGATTGATAAGGCCACAGGCTCTTTGGTGTCAAAGGGCCCCTCTCGCTCAACCAGTAGGATGTACATACAAGGTATTAAAATCATGCTGTGATTTAACCTTCAACGTAAACTGATGTAGTCTTTCAAACTGTGGCCTAGCCTTTTACAGAGCATGGAAAATTCGGTAATATCAGTATTTTTTGTGCGCTCAGGAATGTTACTGAATGACCAGATCCAAATCAAAGCCCGATTAGCGTTTATGCTAACATTCTAGAATTGCAAATCATGTAGACTACTTATGTTGCGATAGGTGATTCATACACGCAGCCTTCATTCTAATATTACGAGGATTTGTGGCTAAAAAGCAATCATGCTCCCACAAAGCAGTCGAGGCAGGTAATGCTCGCGAACATTGACCGAGACCTGCTGAGGGCTGCGGTAGGTATACTTTTCTGCCACTACAGGCCATGTTTCCTATCTCGAGTGTAGTGTAACACGGACCACGGATCGGCGCAAGATGACAACAGTCGACCATGGCTGCCTCAGCGTCCTCTATGCGCATTATGGATATGACCACGGTAGCGTCGCCAGAAATACTGGGCGTTATGCACGATATGGTCCTAGACAGATTGCCTTTGAGACGGAAAAGGCAGGATTGGCCCAGGCAAGCAACACTGGAGAGGGCTGACGCTCAGTAGTATCTTCAAGTGCTGTAGATACAATGTAAGCAATGGTACTCAAATTGCTCTGCGCAATTACGCGGATATGATCTTATATTTTCACCTTTATGAACTGTTTAATTTTCCAGCAATTCCGAGAAACTCACGACCTCAGTAACACCAAACACAGTGGGCATAACAACTTAGCCACCTGCGCCAAGACACATACCCACAGTAACCACTGCATCCACTGAGTAAGCTGCACGCCGTGGTTAAATAAACGACAATCTAGATTTCTGGCAACAACATCATGTCCATTGATAACAGTAATGTGTACCAATGTTACGGCGACCTAAAGAAAACTGCAAAGGAGAGAGATAATGACCAGATCCAGGGCATGTACATATCAGGGCGGGGAATAAGCATCAATGTGTGGTTGAGGATAAGGCCATATCCGACGCTTATGACAGCCGGTTTTATGTCCCGCTGGACTATGAACTGCTCATGAGCTTCATGCTCTTCTGCTAGTGTGCGCTTGGTGACAGACTGGAATACGAGCTCACATTCAACAACTACAATGATTCACGCTACGGGTTACACAATCGCCAGCTTCGTAATCGATGGCATCTCTATTGAGTATGACATGGTCAACCAACCAGAGCTGGACCGCATGATCGGCAATCACCCTATCAGTCAAGGCCATCATTGTGGTCTGATTCAGAGGTGTTCTTGGTTGATCCAGAAGAGCTGCGCCATGACGACTTGAGTGCTTTGTAGCATAGGTTTCAGGGTGAGAATGCCATGTACATTATTGACGACTGCTAGGCTACAAACTCAATGACCAGGAATAATGACATGCGCAGCAAAGTGTCTTGATCCTCACCAAAGAGTTCAAATCTGTGTAGAAGGACCTACGGGAACAGACCGGCTGGATAGTACTCTTTCACACCATGGACCGTGTCTTAGCGATATCGACAAGGAAGGAACGTGTCGCAGTACGCCAGCTGCTGCTGAAAACTGATCATATGCCGTTGTCGGCGATTAGAACTATCTTGCTGCTGACTAGCTGGACAGCAGTTATGTCATAGGTTGCCATGTTAGGTATCATTATATGGGTAGAATACCAGCTGTCGTCTACAACATTAAGACTTTGAAAATACAATTTAGGTCTTGCACGCAAAACGGATCCTTATACTATCATTGTTTAGCTTAGAAAGGGAATCCGTGTATATACCATCAAGTTTCCTCCATTAATGTCTTGAACTTTCCAGATACACCTCTCTGTCAAAACTAGCATAAACTTTGAGCACATTATATCAGTCGATGTATTTTACATGATCAGTGGATAATTTAACCGCTTCCAAATCAGAATCTATCTGCATTATATGTGATTCTTAATTGAGCATTCAGCGGCATTAATTGCAATCCAGCTTATATATTATGCACTTGTGTAAAATGTGATGGCACACCCGTAGCTCTCGCTTTGATTGCTTTGGCTATCAATTATTGTTCCTATGTTAACTATTCATTATTGCACCACATCACAACTCATAATGTATCCTGAGATGAGGAAGCAATTTATGATATGTTTATATTTCATGTAGGTGTTAACTTTTAAAAACATGCCGCATTTTTATCATTCTTTATTTTAGGGATGGTCGGGACCAATTATTTTCAGAACCCAGAAAGTTTGTTTTACTTTGACCTAATGCTAAGTTCAAGGTTATCGAAAAAGTGGAGAACTAGTATCTTATGTAACTGATGATTGTCCGATCGCAACCAAATTTGCATCATTGTGTAGCTCAATCAACTGCAATTTTTTTCGAAATATATGTCAGTGCAAATATCGTGTAGTTTGCCCGAGCGTCCCAGGTAGAAAAACAATCACATTTTTCAATCGCTTATAAATCAACAGTGCAATCGGAAATAAATACGTCATTTTTGCTCGACGATAGTCCATGCTATTTTGAACATATAATTACTTTCTAATTGTATATTTTCAATAATTTTCAAACAAATTAAGCTTTAAGTAAAAAAAAGCCCTTCAAAACACATTAAGATTCCAATATCTTTATTGATACTTAGTCGATTTTAAAAAAGGCTTCCATGTTCTTGCAAGTAAATCTTCCGATAACAATTTGTCTACTGCATGTCAGCTCGAATGATGTTTCGTTTTTTCAAGAATTGCAGGTAGAATTTCGGCAAAAAGCTTAATTTGCCAAGAATCTTTGATTGCATAATAAATCGACAAAAAGCGTTTGATGGTCATGAAACCTCGTTCAAATGTTATCATGGACGGCGCCAAATAAATCATTACCTTTTATAGATGTCACTAGTGTCATTTCCGGTTATGAACGTAACAAAGTGAAAACAGGACTGATATCTGAAGTAAACGTGCGATTTTTACGTCGTTAACAGTCGTATCATAACTGGTTTTTATTATAATGAAGCCCATTCAATGCTTAACTATCACTAGATAATATTTAATAACCTTCTCCCAAATAATTGTCAAGCCATCATGGTCCCAGAAAGCATGATTTTTTTAAATGAATGTGATTGCTTGTAAAATAATCAATACACGTGCAATGATAATGAAAATTGGTTGAACGGAGTTTGCCAAAAGGTTTAAATCCTCATCATTTACAAGGCCTGAACAGAGGGTCGAAGGCTACTGGCGTTTGCAGCGTAGAGCTTATAATGAAAACGGCCGCTGAAATAAATTGAAACGTACTAAACTGTTTAAGCCCTCAAAGGGTCATGCGGCGTGTTTAAAAGGGGAAAATGCTGGGCGAGTTAACCGCCCGGGGGGGGGGGGGGGGCACTTAATGGTATAGAGGTAGTACATATGTGCCGCGCGACGGGGTATGTTTTTTCGGCCTCTTGACTTGTACGACGGGTTTTTTGGCCTCATACTTGTACGACGGGGTATGTTTTTGAGCTTCAATCTGTACGAGAGGTTATACATTCGCATAATACCTTGTACGACGGGGTATGCTTTTGGCCATTTTGACCTTGTACGACGGGTACGGGTTTTCGAGGTCCCGCGGCACACCCCTATCCAGAATAAGGCCAAGTGCCCCCCCCCCCCCGGGGTTAACCGCAAGACGTTTTTTCGAACAAAAAGGAATCCAGAGAGTACGCTCTCACCAATGAGACATCATCGCTCACCTGACTTGAACAGAGGCGTGGTTATCAACTGACTTTAACTACTTTTATATCATCTTATGTTTGGCTTTGTATATTTTCAGCAATAGTGAGATATATCGAGTGCTTAGGCCCATTATTGGGATATAATGGAACATTTATGTCGTAGATTATTGAATAAATCAAGTTTGTTTACGGAGCACATCCATTCGAGACTTCAAAACTCGATATATTATCAAGGAGAAAGGAGCATTTTACCACTTGAGTGACTATGTTCTGTTGTGTGATTTCCAAGAACCACTTTTCATCCGCACATGAACCGACGGTGAAAAAGTCGTCCGCATGTTGACTATAGGCCAGTATCTTAGGTCATCACATAGTATAAGCAACTGTGTTTAAAGATGTTTCAAAGTTCCTCACAATGACTAACTGACCATCGTTTTGTTGCGAAGTTCATCATGAATATATGGTAACAAGAGCAGGTCCAAAAACATGGCGGCTTTCTAACATTGCGACTCATGATTAAGTGAAGTGACTTTCACACTCTGGTTAGTTAAATTGCACTCTATCAACCCTCTTCATATAGCGCTGTCACGATCTCTTACATGCATCGTGATAGTTTTATTTACCACCATAGAAGCCGCCGTCGTATTCTCATATTAGAACCTGTGTTCTTTACTTGTTAGGTAGACTCCGCCCTTCCCTCTGGGCTCCGCCCCGGTCCCCAACCGCAATGTATATGACATGGGTAGAGAAATAAGACGCTATACAAGCGAGATTGGAGCATTCTGATCAAACATAGAATAGAATAAGAAGCATATACTCCAAAAAAACAGTTTGAGGCTGTTTTTAAGCACACCCAGACACATACACTCACATACACACACCCACACACACACACCACACACCACACACATATATATATATTTATATATATATATATATATATATATATATATATATATATATATATATATATATATATATATATATATATATCTATATATATATATATATATATATATATATATATACATATACATATATATATTTGCATATATATATATGCATATAAAAATATATGCATATATATATATATATATATATATATATATATATATATATATATATATATATATATATATATATATATATATATATATATATATATATATATATATATATATATATATATATATATGGAATCAAACATCGCAGAACGCCTACTTTGAAGGGCTAAGTGACTAGCGTAAGTCATGCATCACAGATAACCCAAGCAGTTCCGGAACAGGTGAGCTCAATGGCAACAATTTTAACCCAATGTAGAAGGCCGGGATGGTAGTGGTGGTCCCAGGATTTGCGCATTTTCTAGCTGATAATTCACCGAATTCTATTGCATTTACCTAGGAAACGGTTAGATGAGTTATCGCTCACCTGTCACCTGTAACCACTATTGTGAAAACCGGAAAAGTGATATAAAGGTCCGTTATGACGCAGTTGACTTTCATTTTCAATAGATGGCCGCCATATGATTTTGAGCGGTGCACCTAGAAATTGTTATCTTTGTATGGAGCGTACACTTTACCTGGGTAAAGGAAGGAGTGTGGGGAAGAATCAGTTCAACCGGGATTTTGTCGGGCCCACATTGGCTGTTTTACATTATATTTTTTATTTTCGCTATCACCTTTAAGGCCGAAATTGTAATATACCGAATATATTTTATGCATATATATGTACCCGAATGCACGAATTCAATAAAATCATCAATTACATGCATTGAATAAAGGAGACTGAAATGGGGCTGGGTGGTTCGCTGTGATTAAGCAATCTTTCTTGTTTGTCCTGTATCGACCAACGAATGAATTCTGCGCTAGAGGCTTGTGCGAATTTCAGATGTAGTTTGACAGAAACGTTCTTGAATCTTCCCGATGGGTTATGGGTCTCTCCAAATCCTCCAGCCCAAGAGTCTTCATGGATTCACAAAGACATTGGAACACGTTAAAAATTGTGGTTTAAAATGTTGCCTAGATAAACAAATCCTGAATCACCAATTGTTTGCATTTAAAATGTATGCACATATGCCGTAAATGTCTTCATTTCTATGCCTCGTAACTTGATATTGCCATGGTCGCTTGTGATGTTATGTTTGCGTTTATACTAGCTTGATCACAATAACTAATAACGCCATTAATAATTGGGTAATATGTTCGGTATCGTCTAGCTGAAATGTAAATCCATGCAAACTACCGCATGGCAGGACCAGGAGGCCTGGCTTTATTGTCCTCTGTATTTACCTGTAGGTAATATGCCACATTTAACTGAGAATTATCCAGCTATATGATCAACTTAGCAACAGTGCGCAGTTTGTTGCGCTCATTTCGAACTAATGGTACGCGTTACAGAATGTTGCAGGTACATTATCTGGTTTAAAGACTGGTGCTAATTGGCGGCTATGGGCGACCTTTCACAACTATGAGCATGAGCTTTTTTAAAAGCCGGGCCAATGAAATGTGCAGTGACTCAATTTCTAAATTTGTCTATCATCATAGATGCCTCATTTGTTAAACAAACCCCTGTTTAAGTTGATCCCCTGCACACAGAATACTAATGCCGGGTACCTAATCAAACATTCCATACATTGGTGCATCATCGACAATTATGGCAAAATAGTGCTGTACTGTAATACATAATTAACAGCGAGATTCGATAAATGATTTGCTTTGTTAAATTATCTATAAAGACTTACACGCAGCAAACTATTAGTATCAGTTGAACAATCTGACATTGGCAATGACAAGTATACATAAAGTAACACCACAAATATATATCTTACTAGATTTATATGGAATCCATTGCAGATGGAGCTGTATTCAGCGTGGTTTGCTTAGCTGCATCTCTCTTGCTGTGTTGATTGAGGACATGCACGCAAGCTTGATGGGTCAAACCCAACTTACATTCCCTAGCTGCGTTCACTAGATGGCTCCTGTGATATGCCTGGACTACGAAAAGTGTAAACAGGTGATAGCGTAACTCGGAAAACAGAATTGTCCGTACAAGATAACCTTATTAACACATCAACACGGCAGTTATACGCTTAGTGTAGGCGATTTTACGAACAAAGCGTGCCAAGGTTCGAATAACTGAATAGCTCATTTCGTTGCCAACAGCTAGTCGTCATTGCTTGATAAAGAGGTGGCAAAGGACAAGCATCGACATTCAATCCCTCTGCCCATACAACGTCCAACGAAGCATTGAGCACACAGTCTCTGTAGGCGTGGAGGGTCTTTTGTGAACGCAAACGGACATCTCATAAATCTTCTTTTTCCAACAGCGGTGGTCGGTATTTCTATTATGCCTTTTCGGCGCATGTTTATGGATTCTGTGCGGCACATATCTGGAAAGATTTGAAAAAGAATATGATATGAGTGAATAAGTTGATGATATGGCGCCTGTAAATAACTTATCCTTCTTAGCATTATATGTTTGAAAATATATGTCGGCAGCATGTGCTTATACTTGTGATGTATGAATTGACGAAATAATATATGCACTTTATCAAAGAATTAAGCTATTGTCCATCATTTGGTGTATAGCGATATACCTGCTTGTGTTCCTGTTTCAAAGTGGTGACGCAACTGACTGAAGAATTACGTATGCAAATTACAGTTGCAATCACATGTCACTAAATGTTATAAAACCACATTGCAAACGTGCTGAATCACCATGCTAACGCAAATATGGGATTCTGTCTTGCACTCTTATGACATCGCGTTAAAAATAACATCATACCCTCTGAAAACATAATCTAATTCTTATGATTGCATTTTGAACATTTCCAATGTCTTATGATTTACCTGTTGTGCAACAGCATTAAAATGGCCAATTGCCTCAAGCAGATACAAACATTTCCGTAAACATTTACCGCTTTAAAGTACTAGTGCTCGTACACTGGACGTAGTTATTTAATAATCAATAGACACTAATGAATGAAAACTATGGAATACCGTAACGACACTTGATGGGCATGTGTTCAGTGTATCTCCGTGCGTTCGTTATGAAGTCAGCCAAAGTCTCGTTCATGGAATACCGAATGTCTTCATCGTATGTGTCCCAACTCAGGTCGGGGGTTCCGGCGACCAGCGCAAGCAGAACAGCAAACTGCCCAAAACCAAGAATGGCGGCGGTTTTCACTGTATCCCAGAGCATTCAGGGTAGCATATATACAGCAACTAGGGGTAACAACAGCTTAATTGATGTGCACCTCAAGTTGATTAGAGACATGAATCACTATCGCCCATGGTAAAAATCTCTTCTGCTGTGCAATAAAGTATAATGAAGGTCCAGCACAGTTATTGAAGACACTTTCTCTGTGTTGGTAATATTGTAACATGGCTGCAAACATCATAAATGATAGCACTTTACAAATGTTCACATTTCAAAGATATTCTTGCGGCGTTTGATTGCAATCCGTCATTAATAAAAACATGCTACTGTTGTGCATCTGGAATCGTTTATTATCAGTTAGCCATTATCAGTGCTGCAAATTGCCAGGAAACTGTGTGCAACAGGATTGTCATTTGCTTTTAATGAGTATGACTTTTTTGATACTCTTAATGCCAGTTCATAATTGATCAACGTTGTGTGCACGTGGCTCAATTTCTCCACATAAGGCACATTCATTATAAAATAAGGCATTAAGCACACTTCCAATTCTATCACTACATTCTGACGATAAATCGCATCAAAAGTTTACCAATGAAATCTTTAGCAAAGTTTACAATTTAGAATTGCTTCTCCGGCTTCAAGGATAACTGATTTATATATTCTAGTTAGACACAACAGGCGCAACACAGCCTGTCTGATCATTAAATTAACAATTTGCTGTCTTTATTTATTCAATGCAATGTGTGATCATTATGTATCAGTTACGAATATAGAAGATTGACCACTGATCGATATAAGATTAATTCGCATTACTACCTTGCCATGTAACGCAGCAATAACTCCATATTTGTTTATTCTGGAGAGCCAGGCGCGGAATGACACAAGTGGACATTGGCTATCACGTTGCATTTTAATGGACCACACACAATAACAAAATTGAAATCGTAATTCATGAAACCTAAATTCTTGGCACGCCGATCATTTTTGTTGCAATTGATTCAGAAGAATGTTGTTGATAAAGCAAGGATATATCAATAGCATTAATCCAAATTACTTAGCATTGTATATCAATATGTGTATTGATTTCGATTTGTTTCCTTTCCTGAGTACTTCTCCATTAACGCGGAGCGCCTAATCATTTTCAACGTATTTTCAATGTTTCACATATGGTCTAACTTGGTGCAGGTGCAAGTTACCTGAAATAAACTGTGCTTATTATCTTCGAAAGTGCTGCATTACAGATGATAGTGTGATTATGAAGTGTGGTGCTCATTACTTGCATATTTATAAATGTCGGCTACATCCTGCATACGATACATACTTGATCACTTGTCTTATTGCACCAGAAACAGAATGAAGAAGCAGTCATTATTAGTCGATCATATTTGAAAGGCGCATTGGTAGGTTGATGGAGGAGTTAATGGTGTTGGGCGAAGATAGATTTCTTTCCCAGACCAGACTAACGTTATGAATGGTCTGAATGATAGCTGCAGAACATGTAGGTAAGATTAGTATAGAAGGTAGAGACAAATATCCTACACATAAAGTAAGATTGTACTTATATACACCCGTGCTGTTTAAGTGACCTCTGCAATTATTTATTATCACTTATTCCATAAATCATGATGTCGATCAGCTCACTATTAAAACAAGACATTGGCTTAAGCCACGTAATCCATAGGGTCGCGTTAGCTGATAACATAAATTTGCACCGATTCAGTGCAATGAAAACACTGCAATCGAATCACAACACACGTAATTGTAACAAATGTTTTTCAACATATGCAATGGTGCTGAAAGGAGTTAATCGCTTGCACACATGGAATAGATAATGGGATGCAATCGTGACGTTCGTGTGAATGCAACACTGTATATTCATTATTTGATATCTGTGGCAGAAATATATCATATCACGATATCATATTAAGGTATAGCACCATGGTATGATGCCGATGCATCAATCCGTGTTAAAACGCCGTATTACTCCATCAAGCGCTTATTCTAAATATAGCATCCTGTTTTGATTGCATTTTGGCTGTAACACCTGCCTGGTGTGCTGTCAGATCTATTCTCACCCTAGAAACGCCAATAGTAGCTTTATCAACGAGCAGGACTCCAGTAATGGAATGCTACGGTGGTATCATGGTGAAGGTACCCCTGCACATTGTTACACCAACAAGTACTGCGCTCCTTGGGAAACGTAGACAAACACATTACGCTGACACTGCTAATGACAACAGTTATCGTCATGAGTGGTGTAATTGGTAGCGATGAGGCTCATTTAGCACATAATTCAGAACATCTACGCCTTCACTTATTGTTAATGGGATAGTGCATTAAATTGAGGAGATCTTCATGGAGGGCATTGTTGGATTGGTGGAGAGAGTAATCAACGTATACAATTGGCAGGCAGTGATGGATTTCCTATGGTGCGAACAAAGAATTCTTCTCTGCTACCAATTTTGATGAAAGCCCGGTATAATATGCGAAGATATTTTGGTGGTTATATTCGAACTTGGCTGTGAATGTCATTAATGGTTACACGTAGCGAATTTAAGTCTTCAGAAAATATCCTTGTCGCGTTTGGTATCAATCTGTTATTGATCAAACACTTCTGCTGCTGTGCTTTGTTAGTGCAACTGGAGTGGTCATACATCGAGGCAGTGTTCCATCATCAGTGCTGCTTGTCTCTGGAAATTGTGTGCAAACTGATTATTGCGAGCATTCGTGGGATGTTTTCCCGGATAGGCCCAATGCAAACACCCAAAGTGGATTTCTCCCAA
>CM067358.1:9816802-9829452 GCA_034190875.2 Urechis unicinctus
GGATAAAAAATGGATAAAACAGCGGAATTGGCATGAAATTGTCGATCGCTAATACGATCGTTAAAACTTGTCCAATCTCCATTTTCAACTGGGTGGCGCCATCTACAGAACGATTAGGTGGTTTGGTGTTGAGAGCTAAGTAATGCAAGTTGCGGTAATCTTAACATGAATCATATTTGTAGTCGCAACCAATACACTTACACAATGGCCTTGACCTTAGTTAAAGGTCACAGACGTAATTACACGTCCTATTACTCGATGAAGGCCAGGGCTTTCTCGACCATTTTAACATCAGAGGCTGGTGATACGATGTTCATAGAATTTCTTCACTATAATAAATATTAAAGTATGGTTCGAGATCAAGGTCTTAATATTATTGGTGTAAATCTTAGTAACTCATTCAACACTTCCAGATGGTTAGATGTTCGAGGTCACAGCGCTCGCCAGGTGAATTAAATAAGCGGCTGTATCTTGTGAGATCTATCGTTAAATTGTGCCATTATCGTCTCCCCTCGCTGACAGCTACCTTGAACCTGCGGCGCAAACTGTGTTTCATAACAATCCTATACTTTGTAAGCAGAACATCTGACAAGGAGATAAGATAAATACATTGCAACATCAGTTTTTTTCCGGTAAAACCTGAAGAAGAGAGGAAGGCAGGGTTACTTAGCGAACAGGGCATCACAGTAACAGTCGAGCCTATCGGAACTTGACGATAATCAGAGGTGTAACTGCTCCTCAATTACATTGGACAAAGGAACATTAATTCAACGACAAACTGCAGACATTGTCTCTGTTTGTTTCTTGCTTTATGAGAAACTTCCTGAATAGATCATCCAAACGAAAATGCGATATCACACTAGCTACCACATTAACTCTTTGATGTGAAGGATTTAGCAGTGCAAAACTACATACAAACAACTTCAAACATTTTTTTGCAAATGATTCAGAAGAATGTTGTTGATAAAGCAAGGATATATCAATAGCATTAATCCAAATTACTTAGCATTGTATATCAATATGTGTATTGATTTCGATTTGTTTCCTTTCCTGAATACTTCTCCATTAACGCGGAGCGCCTAATCATTTTCAACGTATTTTCAATGTTTCACATATGGTCTAACTTGGTGCAGGTGCAAGTTACCTGCAATAAACTGTGCTTATTATCTTCGAAAGTGCTGCATTACAGATGATAGTGTGATTATGAAGTGTGGTGCACATTACTTGCATATTTATAAATGTCGGCTACATCCTGCATACGATACATACTTGATCACTTGTCTTATTGCACCAAAAACAGAATGAAGAAGCAGTCATTATTAGTTGATCATATTTGAAAGGCACATTGGTAGGTTGATGGAGGAGTTAATGGTGTTGGGCGAAGATAGATTTCTTTCCCAGACCAGACTAACGTTATGAATGGTCTGAATGATAGCTGCAGAACATGTAGGTAAGATTAGTATAGAAGGTAGAGACAAATATCCTACACATAAAGTAAGATTGTACTTATATACACCCGTGCTGTTTAAGTGACCTCTGCAATTATTTATTATCACTTATTCCATAAATCGTGATGTCGATCAGCTCACTATTCAAACAAGACATTGGCTTAAGCCACGATATCCATAGGGTCGCGTTAGCTGATAACATAAATTTGCACCGATTCAGTGCAATGAAAACACTGCAATCGAATCACAACACACGTAATTGTAACGAATGTGTTTCAACATATGCAATGGTGCTGAAAGGAGTTAATCGCTTGCACACATGGAATAGATAATGGGATGCAATCGTGACGTTCGTGTGAATGCAACACTGTAGATTCATTATTTGATATTTGTGGCAGAAATATATCATATTACGATATCATACTAAGGTATTGCACCATGGTATGATGCCGATGCATCAATCAGTGTTAAAACGCCGTATTACTCCATCAAGCGCGTATTCTAAATATAGCATCCTGTTATGATTGCATTTTGGCTGTAACACCTGCCTGGTGTGCTGTCAGATCTATTCTCACCCTAGAAACGCCAATAGTAGCTTTATCAACGAGCAGGACTCCAGTAATGGAATGCTACGGTGGTATCATGGTGAAGGTACCCCTGCACATTGTTACACCAACAAGTACTGCGCTCCTTGGGAAACGTAGACAAACACATTACGCTGACACTGCTAATGACAACAGTTATCGTCATGAGTGGTGTAATTGGTAGCGATGAGGCTCATTTAGCACATAATTCAGAACATCTAAGCCTTCACTTATTGTTAATGGGATAGTGCATTAAATTGAGGAGATCTTCATGGAGGGCATTATTGGATTGGTGGAGAGAGTAATCGACGTATACAATTGGCAGGCAGTGATGGATTTCCTATGGTGCGAACAAAAAATTCTTCTCTGCTATCAATTTTGATGAAAGCCCGGTATAATATGCGAAGATATTTTGGTGGTTATATTCGAACTTGGCTGTGAATGTCATTAATGGTTACACGTAGCGAATTTAAGTCTTCAGAAAATATCCTTGTCGCGTTTGGTATCAATCTGTTATTGATCAAACACTTTTGCTGCTGTGCTTTGTTAGTGCAACTGGAGTGGTCATACATCGAGGCAGTGTTCCATCATCAGTGGTGCTTGTCTCTGGAAATTGTGTGCAAACTGATTATTGCGAGCATTCGTGGGATGTTTTCCCGGATAGGCCCAATGCAAACACCCAAAGTGGATTTCTCCCAAGCAAAGTGCATCCATGCTTTTCACATACAGGCGCCGTTATGTTATGCTCGGTGGCGCTAATAAGATTTTATTTGATAATAGAACGTTCGATGAGATACTGCAGTTTTAACCGAAGTCTGTTATCAAATAGTTATCTATACACGTAAAAGTGACCAGTTTAATACAATTAAGAATTTTATGTTACTACTTCCAAGCGAGAAATCCATTTTGTAAATATCAATTATGGTATCTTACTTTAAAAAACGATGAATATAGAAAAATATCAGGTAAGATATATTCGAATGCATAGTCATGTGCACAGGAAGACAACAAATATAAAAGGGAAACGAATAAGCAAGAAAATCATCAGGAAACTATAATGCAAAAAGTAGTGATTGAATCAAAATCACGCAAGCATTATAATTTGGTGCTTTCAATAAGACTTATGGATGGCACAGGAGGTAATGAGATGGAACGACTGTAGTTCTTGAATGACATTTATATCCTGTCAATGTGTTACCGTATATGTCCATGGATAGCTATAAAGTGAAATTTGTAAGTAAGCTTTGAGAACATTGTTCAATCAAATGCCTTTGAATAGGTCCACTAGATTGGTATTGTAGCAAAATTGGTGATTAAGTACAACATAAAATCTCGATGGACTCCCTGATGAATGACTTCTGACTTCAAACAATAATGCCATTTTGCGGTACAAAGGCATGGATATTTTTCTCAATTAACTGTACACACATATGCAATTCTTTGCCACCCTTCTATCTGTTTACGGATAATGTAACTAAATACCAAACGGAATGTTGAGGGGGGGGGGACAAATACCATGTGTAGCAGAGCAATACGGAGCGACAAATCAAAATTTAAAGTACAAAAAAAGAATGATTTGCCAAATCAGCAACGGAAATGATCTAACTGCATATAATCCTAAGCCGAAACATCTCACTCGGCTAGAATTTGCAGTGACCGCACAATGTTAATCTTGCACCAAGAGGCTGCTAATGCTAACGTGTATCTTATGTACTAAAGCGAAGTATTCTTGCCATGGTAGTGAACGCAGCGTAGTTAGCCCAACTATTAGGCCGTGTTCTATTATGGTTTATATTTCGTGTTCAATCACCTTGCAATAAACAAAATATAACCAAAAGCACATTAATCACTTCCGCAAGCTTATTCATATTGAGGCAAAATCCGTTAATATGCTTGCAGGACTAGAAACTGAAATCAAATATATGAGGCCTTACCAACACCAAATCAATGGAGAGCTCTATTGTGTTTTGGCACAGTGTGAATCGCTCATGTGGTGAGTTAATCACTGTTTACCTTTGTAACAAGTCAAGTACAACAGCCAGGTAATATTGCGCATAAGGTAAGGCTCGCAGACAGCCATTTACTTTGGTACCCTAGCTTTACACTGTAAGCATATCAGCAGTGGCAAGCAAATAATGGCTTCTCCAGTATCACAATGTTGCTGATCCTATGCGCTGTTTTGGCGCAAGCAATATTAATATTTAAATGATACATCCATGTCCAACCAATTTCCAAGATAACGAATATTCTCATGCAAACGCACTAAACCAACTACATGACCGGAATTAAAACAAATCAAGAGACGACAATATATCCCGCGCCATTCTGGCTTATTGAATATTAATGTTGTTCGCCCGAATGCAGTTTCCTCTAGAGCGAGAGATCATAGTCTTTGACATTTCTCGCTGTATATGAACTGCAACAACAGCTCCTGTCACACACACAGGAAGCAAACACAAGATAATTCAGCACTGTTCTGGGCGCAGACCTCTCGGAATATGCCACAAAGACATATGTATCTATTGGTGACTCACAAAAAATGGATAAAAGTGGGGGTACTATGACTGGATACCTTGAAATGGGAGATAATAAAATCGTTCATTTGGGAGACCCAATATCGCCGGAAGATGCTGCTAATAAGAAGTATGTTGATGAGAGACACAGACAGCATACCAGGGACCTGAGAGTACACATAAGCTCCCAAACAAAGCCCCTCATTACTATATGGGCAGAAGCAAGTGGCCCTCTTCACAGAGGATATGAGTGGTCGTTTGGCCATGGGGCTAGGGGTCGAGGCTCACAAGACTCAAGCTGTGGATATACCATGTTATGCATTGGTAGGATTATTCGTATGGGGTTGTCTTCGGGTGTTGGTGCTGATACTGTTCCTATAGCAGTCGTTCCTGTTATTAATGGAACGAATCAAGTGATAGGAATAAGTAAACCTTCTGACCAACGGGCTGTTGTAATATCTTTAGACCAGCCTTTACAGGTAGAACAAGGCAACGTTATTAACTTTTATACAACCACTCAAAACAGAGGAGCGACTTGGTCTGTAGCTTCACTCCTAATTGAACTTGACTTGTAGACGTATAAAGCAGCAGTATGAAACAACAATCAACGACTGCACCGTTAAATCGGGAGCTGCCTCCATGTGGTCTAGGCCAATCCTATCGGCTGAATGAGATCAGTCTTAAGAAGCAATATCTTGAGAAAGAAATTGAAAAATATAGTGCTATGTACAAAAAATATAGGTGTGCAGTAAACTCAGTGGACGCTGTAGACACTACTTTAGCTGCTGTGGGTATGTGTCTTGGCGCAAGTGGTGCGGGTATGATGTCTACGGTGGTTGCTGCCCCCATTGCTATAGTCGTGGGTGCCACAGGGGCTGTGTGCAGGCTGGTTGCGATCGCAGGAAAGGTCATCAGCCGGCGACTGTCGGCGAAGGTAAAGAAGCACGACCAGATTCAAATTCTGGCACAGAGCAAACTAAACACGGTTACAGATATCATTTCGGCGGCGCTTGAGGATGGTTTTAACTCAGACGATGAGTTTAAGCTCGTTTCGGCCGAGATGGAAAAATATACTCGAATGAAAAGCGACATTAAGGCTAAGATGTTGGTTAAGGCATCTCCACCCCCCTCACCGCCTAGGTAGACGGGGATCACAGGAGCTGATCGTGCTGGTACCGTGGTAAGTGCAGCCGACCGACCGATCATTTAAAGAGTGGTGTTTGTTGGGTATAATGGAGGTGTAAAATCTTTCTGCAATGATCATACTGGATTCAAGCAAAATACGGACCAGTGGGAGACCACGAGGAAGGGCTGCGTTGAAGGAAGTGACTACTCCGCCATTATAGGGCAAAACTACTTCAGCAGCTAAAGCAAGAAGCTGACTGAAAAAACTAGCAACGAGGGTGTTCGCTTAAGCGTGCCCTGCCTCTGGGGTACTACTTTTGAGGAGGCTGCAATTGCAGTATTGGAGAAGGTGTACGACATCAAGGTCTACGGAAATAATATCTATATTCAGGGTGGCGCAACGGCCTACTCTCCAGAAGGCTTTTGTGTGCTACCTATTCGGCGGCGATTTGGCCGGGGGTGGAGTGGATGCTGTCTGTCTGGGGCATCCTGAGGAGGTTGTGCTGTCGAGATAAAGTGCCCCTACACTCGGAGTCCTGGGAGGATAATTCCGAATATGTACAAGCCTCAGGTTCTGTTGGGGCTGAACCATAGTCCGATGGCGACCATCGGGGTGTTTGTCGATTGTGTTTTCAGGTTGTGCTCCTTTGAGGACCTGGGGAGGGCTGAGGTGTATAACCAGGTGCATCACAAGGATCGGAAGAAGTATAAGGAGACGGTGGCTTGGGGGTGGGTGGGGGTGAAGGGACTATGACGCAAATGGGAGGTTTAATAGTTGCCTGGAGGTGGAAAATGAGCATCATGGTCCTTGGTTGGGAAGACCGAGTGGGACCATGGAGAGGCCGACGGGGTCTTTCTACTGTTGGAAGCTCTTTGCGATGAGATTGATAACCGCTCGTCCCGATCCCGACTTTATCGAGAATAACGACGCTAAGGTTGCCCAGTTTATACAGGACCTCGACTGCTTGAAAAATGGAACTTACATGGGTAGACGAATGATTACGCTTAGGGACCGCTATAGATAAAGACCTTGGAGGTTGGTAGTATACATGGTAGCGGCTCCCTCTCCTCCTACCTCCATGTGGTCGTGGGTCCCTACACCCTGTGACTCATGGCTGCCCCTTCCCCTACGACTAATGGCCTGCTGAGAGGGTCACAGCTTTAGTAGTATAGGTAATGGTGGTTCCCCTGCGATTTCGTTGTGAGTCATGGGTGCCCCTAACCCTGTGACTCACAGCCTACTGATAAGGTAGCAGCTTTAATCCTGGGCCAGCTATTGGCAGCTCTTGAGACCTTAGGACCCGAAAGAAATAGTCGAAGTGGGTAAATGATGCCTGAAGTGGGGGGATTCCTTATCGTTGGTGGGTTGGTCTCAAGATTGTCCCGGGTAGGCTGGAACCGCTATTACCTATACAACTCATGCAGACATCTTCAAACAACGGATGCGGCAACTTAAAATATCAACTCAAAATATCAAGAGTTGCTTTTACAAGTTAGTTTTATAATGTTAAAGAGTCATACATTAGGATGATCTACTCGCTAAGCTGCTCATAGTTGATATATGAATTAAACTGATGGATCCATAGAATCCTAGTTAAAATGCGGAGAAAGAGTTAAATTGCTCAATCGTAAGTTAATGCTTCGGTTGTGTAAGATAAATTGGTAAAAACATATCCGACTCCCGGTTGGGATAAAGATAAAGAGTCTGCAGGTTCCGGTTCATTTATAGCGTGAGGAACGCTGCAGATTGTGTCAAGGAGCTCATTAGTCTGTGTTAACCCACATCCTACGGAAGGTCCATGGTTAAGGGTTTCCCATATTGGTATCGGGGAAGTGCTAGGGATGAAATATGTAACAGCTCGTACGCCAAGTGTAGAATACAAATTCGCTCAGCGTTTGTTTGTTTCACATATTTGACCAAACTGCAGATTTAGCAACAAATTGGCTTTTTTACAATTGAGGTCAATTTGTAGGAATTCTTGCTTGGTGTCGTGATGATAACTTTTCAACAAATTCGATTAAATGATTTCATTCTATCTACCATATGATATAGATAGAGTGCGTTAGATTGGGCATCATTAACCAACATTAGCTAGCTGTATTTAATAAACCTTACAAGTCTGAAAAAACGCACACACATCGCATCAACCTGTTAGCTATCAATAATACTTAGGTCAATTGTATCCCTGGCGGTAAAAATTGGAAATATACATAAACACTGACTACTTTGATACTTTGTAAGTGTAAAGCAAACCTATACATCTTATATTTAACTACGAAGTGAACGTCATGCTACGTGAAATCTACGTTGAGCCCAGCAGAATCCAGTGGGCTGCTGGTAGACGACACGATAGTATCTGTAGAAAGTGATGTTTGTGTTTGTAAAAATGAGATTTCATTCCGCGGCCAACACATTCACACAGAAATGGCTCTGTGACATGCGTTATTTATTCTATGGGTCCATTATGAGCAAAATACGAGACCAAATACATATATATATATATATATATATTATATTAGGAGGAACGGGGAAACAATATACGTATGTCTATCTATCTATCTATCTATCTAGCGAGCTAGCGAGCTAGCTAGCTAGCGAGCTAGCGAGCGAGCGAGCGATCGAGCGAGCTAGCGAGCGAGCGAGCGAGCTATCTAGCGAGCGAGCGAGCGAGCGAGAGCGAGCGAGCGAGCGAGCGAGCGAGCGAGCTATCTATCTAGCGAGCTAGCTATCTAGCTATCTATCTAGAGATACTAGCGAGCGCCCTATATTTATATATCCACATACATATATTTATAAATATACATATATTAATATATTTATATAACTAGGTATATATTTAAGCATATTTTTATATATATATGCAGAGAGGAGGGATGTTTATGGATAAATATATGAATAAATTTTTATAAATAAATATATATATAGATATATATATATAAATATATATATATATAGATACATAAATATATATAAATATATACATATATTTTTAAGTACAGATGTATAAAAATATAGATATAGAGGAGAGATAGATATATGTGTAGACATAGAGAGAGAGAGATAGATATAGATAAATAAATAGGTAGAGAGGGATATAGAGGTAAAGATAGGTAGATGTAGATAAATATAGATTTAGATAGAGAGAGATAGACAGATACAACATATAGAGATTTATATATTTGTACATAGGCATATAGAGATACATAGAGAGAGATTTACATAGAAATATCTAGATATATATATATGTTAATAGATACAGGTATAGAGAGAAATATATCTTATAGAGAGAGATATATAGATATATATATAGATATATATATATATATATATATATATATATATATATATATATATATATATATATATATATATATATATATATGTACATTTACATATATGCAATCGACATACATGTCAACAAATTACCATCTGGTAGTTAAATCGTGGTGCTATGATCCTCCCCAGTAGAACTACTCCACGATCAAGATTACCATAGCAAATGAGTTAGAAAACAACTTCATCAATGGCGACTTCACAAACATCGGCTAGTGTAAATAACCGGTTGCAGGCATACGCTGGCACCACCGCCTCGAGCTTATTTTATCAAACTCCACAAATCCATGGGATAATCTAATATTCATATTGCACTAAGATGTGTTCATGTATTAGGTAGTGTGTATCAACAACAGCAGCTTTGTTGCTCATTACCTGCCCTGAACTCTCCTGAACGCAAAAAGAGGATTCGTAAAGATCTATTAGCGCTGATGCATTCATCGATTGGCTGCCATGTGTACTACTTTGAAGACCAGGTGGTTATTGGGCTGACTGCTAAGTGAGTCGACGGTTAAGTGAATTGACGGCTAGGTGACTTGACTGCTAGGTGAGTTGACTGCTAGCTGAGTCGACTGCTAGGTTAGAAGACCGCTAGGTGAGTCAACGGCTACATGAGTTGACTGCCAGATATGTTGACTGCTACATAAGTCGACTGGTAGGTTAGTTGGCTACTAGGAGTGTTGACGGCTAGGTGAGTTTGCTACTAGGGGTGTTGACGGCTAGGTGAATTTACTACTAGGGGTGTTGACGGCTAGGTGAGTTTGCTACAAGGGGTGTTGACGGCTAGGTGAGTTTGCTACTAAGGTTTTTGACGGCTAGGTGAGTTTGCCTGTAAGGTTGTTGACGGTTAGGTTAGTTTGCTACTTGGGGTGTTGACGGCTAGGTGCGTTTGCTACCAAGGGTGTTGACGGCTAGGTGAGTTTGCTACTAGGGGTGTAGACGGCTAGGTGCGTTTTCTTGACTGCTGGTTATTGGACTATGGTGAAGCGAACTACCGTTATCCACTGTAACCTCGTTGGTTATGTCATAAACACCGCATTTCTTATTGGATTGGGAATTCTTCTTCATGAGTTTAATTCTATTGCTTCTATCGAGGTCATTAATGGATGACTTACACGACCCGTCTTTCAATTAACCAACCAGATTACGGGCTACTACTGAAATTTATCGTTCCTGAATGTAACCAGCAAACGTCATTGGCTGCAAATCTGTCATTAAAAGTGTCAGCAAACCTGAGAGAGCGTGTTTCTCTCACAATGACTCCCACCTGGATGTTAGATGCCTGTCACAATGACTTCCCCCTGGTTGCTAGGTGCCTGTCACAATGACTCCCACCTGGTCGTTAGGTAAAAGTCACAATGACTCGTTGTTATGTCAAGAATAGCTCACAGGTTATCCACGTTGTTAGGCTGCATGATATAAATAAATCGACTTCCACGTTCTTCTTGGCCTACGACGAACAGACTCAGCATCACTAGTAGCAGCGAAATATTAAGTTAGGGAAAACGGTAGTGATTAAATCAACAAACGTCATAGTGAATCTGCAACTGCTCCTAAAATGTCACTGTAAATGTACAGATCCCATATATGACTCAGAGAAACAAACTTGTGTTGTTCATGCTGATCGCCTGTGGCTAATTTCTGCCTTACGCGGTAACATGCTTGTTGTATCTTTAAAGGATTTATGAAGATAACCTCGGATATGATAATTAACAAACTTACCGCAGATATGATGAATTACAAAGTAGCATGGTCATTTAGAAGATACCTCTATGATATAAGCGAGTTCGGCATCGCGCGAAAAGCATTGTGAGCGGTTGGTCAAAAGTCGGTCAAGTCGAATTTCGTGTTATTGTGTCGGTGGTCAACGTAAACAAGCGATCGGCTGTGAAATTATCGCAGTTTTCTGTCTCTTCCATGGTGTTGAATAAGCTGTTCAGTTCGCACGCATTACTAGGTAACGATGCTCGGCTGGGAAAGGTATTAGTGTGTAAAGGATGGGGCAATTTTTCATCTGGTTAGTGATATTACCGCATCCGACGGCGGCACAAATATGTTCCATGCTCGATCTGCATGGCTTTTCACAATATCGGCTGAAATGATATTTGCAAACGCAATGCGAGAGAAAGCAGATTTATGTTCTGTATCGATTTACCTATGACCCGACTGCTGACGAAACAATTCCACATATGTGCTGTAACCACCTTAAATCCTCTCATGGGAGTCTGACCAGTCACGCAGATTGTACAGTAACGACATTTCTGCGTGACTCTATGGATGTACATTGTGAACAGCACACAGAATGACGCATTGCCGTTGCCACCAGTATGACGCATTACAGTTGTAACCAGAATGACACGTAAGTGTGGTTACTAGTATGACACGTTACTGTGGTTAACAGTATTCCTGTGGACATCAGTATGGCTAATGGTTACTAGCATGACACACTACTATGGTTACCACCATGTCCCATTACTGCGTTCACCAGTTTGACGCATTACCATGGTCACTAGTATGATGCATTACCGTGGTCACCAGTGTGAAACATTACTGTCGTACCAGTATTCCTGTGGTTATTAGTATATCACGTTACAGTGGTTATCAGTATGTACCAATACTGCAGTAACCAGTATGACACAATACTGTGGTTGTCAGTATGGCACGTTACTGTGGTTACCAGTAAGACACGTTACTGTGGTTACCAGTAAGACACGTTACTGTGGTTATCAGTATGACACAATACTGTGGTTATCAGTATGATACAATACTGTGGTTATCAGTATAACACAATACTGTGGCTACCAGTTTGACACAATACAATAGTAACCAGTATGACACATTACTGTGGTTATCAGTATAACACAATACTGCGGCTACCAGTATGACACAATACTGCGGTTACCAGTATGACACAATACTGTGTTTGTCAGTATAACACAATAGTGTGGTTAGCGGTATGACACAATATTGTAGTTTTCAGTATGACACAATACTGTGGTTATCGTTATTGCACAATACTGTGGTTATCAGTATGACACCATACTGTGGTTATCGTTATGACACAATACTGTGGTTATCAGTATGACACAATACTGTGGCTAAAAGTATGACACAATACTGCGGTTACCAGAATGACACGATACTGTGGTTGTCAATATTACTCAATACTGTGGTTTTTGGAAGGACACTATGCTGTGGTAATCAGTATGACACAATACTCTGGTTATCAGTATGACATAATACTGTGGTTATCAGAATGGCACAACGCTATGGTTATCAGTTTGATACGTTACTGTGGTTACAAGAAAGACACAATGCTGTGGTTACCTGTATTACACATTACTGCGGTTACCAGTATGACACAATACTCTGGTTATCAGTATGACACGTTACTGTGGTTACCAGTATGACACGTTACTGTGGTTACCAGTATGACACATTTCTGTGGTTATCATTATGACACGTTACTATTGTTATCAGTATGACAAGTTTCTGTGGTAAGACCCATTAATGAAGTTATCAGTGGGATAAAATACTCTCGTTATCAGTTAGAAAAGTTACTGTGGTTATCAGTATGACACGTTAGTGTGGTTACCAATGTGACATGTTACTGTTGTTATCGGTATGACACAATACTGTGGCTGTC
>CM067358.1:9837256-9959756 GCA_034190875.2 Urechis unicinctus
CGCCGGCTGATGACCTTTCCTGCGATCGCAACCAGCCTGCACACGGCCCCTGTGGCACCCACGACTATAGCAATGGGGGCAGCAACCACCGTAGACATCATACCCGCACCACTTGCGCCAAGACACATACCCACAGCAGCTAAAGTAGTGTCTACAGCGTCCACTGAGTTTACTGCACACCTATATTTTTTGTACATAGCACTATATTTTTCAATTTCTTTCTCAAGATATTGCTTCTTAAGACTGATCTCATTCAGCCGATAGGATTGGCCTAGACCACATGGAGGCAGCTCCCGATTTAACGGTGCAGTCGTTGATTGTTGTTTCATACTGCTGCTTTATACTTCTACAAGTCAAGTTCAATTAGGAGTGAAGCTACATGGACATGGATGTATCATTTAAATATTAATATTGCTTGCGCCAAAACAGCGCATAGGATCAGCAACAGTGTGATACTGGAGAAGCCATTATTTGCTTGCCACTGCTGATATGCTTACAGTGTAAAGCTAGGGTACCAAAGTAAATGGCTGTCTGCGAGCCTTACCTTATGCGCAATATCACCTGGCTGTTGTACTTGACTTGTTACAAAGGTAAACAGTCATTAACTCACCACATGAGCGATTCACACTGTGCCAAAACACAATAGAGCTCTCCATTGATTTGGTGTTGGTAAGGCCTCATATATTTGATTTCAGTTTCTAGTCCTGCAAGCATATTAACGGATTTTGCCTCAATATGAATAAGCTTGCGGAAGTGATTAATGTGCTTTTGGTTATATTTTGTTTATTGCAAGGTGATTGAACACGAAATATAAACCATAATAGAACACGGCCTAATAGTTGGGCTAACTACGCTGCGTTCACTACCATGGCAAGAATACTTCGCTTTAGTACATAAGATACACGTTAGCATTAGCAGCCTCTTAATGCAAGATCAACATTGTGCGGTCACTGCAAATTCTAGCCGAGTGAGATGTTCCGGCTTAGGATTATATGCAGTTAGATCATTTCCGTTGCTGATTTGGCAAATCATTCTTTTTTTGTACTTTAAATTTTGATTTGTCGCTCCGTATTGCTCTGCTACACATGGTATTTGCGCCCCCCCCCCTCAACATTCCGTTTGGTATTTAGTTACATTATCCGTAAACAGATAGAAGGGTGGCAAAGAATTGCATATGTGTGTACAGTTAATTGAGAAAAATATCCATGCCTTTGTACCGCAAGAAGTCATTCATCAGGGAGTCCATCGAGATTTTATGTTGTACTTCATCACCAATTTTGCTACAATACCAATCTAGTGGACCTATTCAAAGGCATTTGATTGAACAATGTTCTCAAAGCTTACTTACAAATTTCACTTTATAGCTATCCATGGACATATACGGTAACACATTGACAGGATATAAATGTCATTCAAGAACTACAGTCGTTCCATCTCATTACCCCCTGTGCCATCCATAAGTCTTATTGAAAGCACCAAATTATAATGCGTGCGTGATTTTGATTCAATCACTACTTTTTGCATTATAGTTTCCTGATCATTTTCTTGCTTATTCGTTTCCCTTTTATATTTGTTGTCTTCCTGTGCACATGAATATGCATTCGAATATATCTTACCTGATATCTTTCTGTATTCATCGTTTTTTAAAGTAAGATACCATAATTGATATTTACAAAATGGATTTCTCGCTTGGAAGTAGTAACATAAAATTCTTAATTGTATTAAACTGGTCACTTTTACGTGTATAGATAACTATTTGATAACAGACTTCGGTTAAAACTGCAGTATCTCATCGAACGTTCTATTATCAAATAAAATCTTATTAGCGCCACCGAGCCTAACATAATGGCGCCTGTATGTGAAAAACATGGATGCACTTTGCTTGGGAGAAATCCACTTTGGGTGTTAACATTGGGCCTATCCGGGAAAACATCCCACGAATGCTCGCAATAATCAGTTTGCACACAATTTCCAGAGACAAGCACTGATGATGGAAACACTGCCTCGATGTATGACCACTCCAGTTTGCTAAACAAAGCACAGCAGCAGCAGAAGTGTTTGATCAATAAAAGATTGATACCAAACGCGACAAGGATATTTTCTGAAGACTTAAATTCGCTACGTGTAACCATTAATGACATTCACAGCCAAGTTCGAATATAAACCACCAAAATATCTTCGCATATTATACCGGGCTTTCATCAAAATTGATAGCAGAGAAGAATTTTTTGTTCGCACCATAGGAAATCCATCACTGCCAATTGTATACGTTGATTACTCTCTCCACCAATCCAATAATGCCCTCCATGAAGATCTCCTCAATTTAATGCACTATCCCATTAACAATAAGTGAAGGCGTAGATGTTCTGAATTATGTGCTAAATGAGCCTCATCGCTACCAATTACACCACTCATGACGATAACTGTTGTCATTAGCAGTGTCAGCGTAATGTGTTTGTCTACGTTTCCCAAGGAGCGCAGTACTTGTTGGTGTAACAATGTGCAGGGGTACCTTCACCATGATACCACCGTAGCATTCCATTACTGGAGTCCTGCTCGTTGATAAAGCTACTATTGGCGTTTCTAGGGTGAGAATAGATCTGACAGCACACCGAGCAGGTGTTACAGCCAAAATGCAATCAAAACAGGATGCTATATTTAGAATACGCGCTTGATGGAGTAATACGGCGTTTTAACACTGATTGATGCATCGGCATCATAGCATGGTGCTATGCCTTAATATGATATCGTGATATGATATATTGCTGCCACAAATATCAAATAATGAATCTACAGTGTTGCATTCACACGAACGTCACGATTGCATCCCATTATCTATTCCATGTGTGCAAGCGATTAAATCCTTTCAGCAACAATGCTTATGTTGAAACACATTTGTTACAATTACGTGTGTTGTGATTCGATTGCAGTGTTTTCATTGCACTGAATCGGTGCGTATTTATGTTATCAGCTAACGCGACGCGATGGATTACGTGGCTTAAGCCAATGTCTTGTTTGAATAGTGAGCTGATCGACATCATGATTTATGGAATAAGTGATAATAAATAATTGCAGAGGTCACTTAAACTGCACGGGTGTATATAAGTACAATCTTACTTCATGTGTAGGATATTTGTCTCTACCTTCTATACTAATCTTACCTACATGTTCTGCAGCTATCATTCAGACCATTCATAACGTTAGTCTGGTCTGGGAAAGAAATCTATCTTCGCCCAACACCATTAACTCCTCCATCAACCTACCAATGTGCCTTTCAAATATGATCGACTAATAATGACTGCTTCTTCATTCTGTTTCTGGTGCAATAAGACAAGTGATCAAGTATGTATCGTATGCAGGATGTAGCCGACATTTATAAATATGCAAGTAATGTGCACCACACTTCATAATCACACTATCATCTGTAATGCAGCACTTTCGAAGATAATAAGCACAGTTTATTGCAGGTAACTTGCACCTGCACCAAGTTAGACCATATGTGAAACATTGAAAATACGTTGAAAATGATCAGGCGCTCCGCGTTAATGGAGAAGTATTCAGGAAAGGAAACAAATCGAAATCAATACACATATTGATATACAATGCTAAGTAATTTGGATTAATGCTATTGATATATCCTTGCATTATCAACAACATTCTTCTGAATCAATTGCAAAAAAATGATCGGCGTGCCAAGAATTTAGGTTTCATGAATTACGATTTCAATTTTGTTATTGTGTGTGGTCCATTAAAATGCAACGTGATAGCCAATGTCCACTTATGTCATTCCGCGCCTGGCTCTCCAAAATAAACAAATATGGAGTTAATCCTGCGTTATATGGCAAGGTAGTAATTCGAATTAATCTTATATCGATCAGTGGTCAATCTTCTATATTCGTAACTGATACATAATGATCACACATTGCATTGAATAAATAAAGGCAGCAAATTGTTAATTTAATGATCAGACAGGCTGTGTTGCGCCTGTTGTGTCTAACTAGAATATATAAATCAGTTATCCTTGAAGCCGGAGAAGCAATTCTAAATTGTAAACTTTGCTAAAGATTTCATTGGTAAACTTTTGATGCGATTTATCGTCAGAATGTAGTGATCGAATTGGAAGTGTGCTTAATGCCTTATTTTATATTGAATGTGCCTTATGTGGAGAAATTGAGCCACGTGCACACAACGTTGATCAATTATGAACTGGCATTAAGAGTATCAAAAAAGTCATACTCTTTAAAAGCAAATGACAATCCTGTTGCACACAGTTTCCTGGCAATTTGCAGCACTGATAATGGCTAACTGATAATAAACGATTCCAGATGCACAACAGTAGCATGTTTTTATTAAACGCCGCAAGAATATCTTTGAAATGTGAACATTTGTAAAGTGCTATCATTTATGATGTTCGCAGCCATGTTACGATATTACCAACACAGAGAAAGTGTCTTCAATAACTGTGCTGGACCTTCATATACTTTATTGCATAGCAGAAGAGATTTTTACCATGGGCGATAGTGATTCATGATCGATGTTCAGGGAATGGGGCACTGCCTTGGGTTCCAACGAGATACTGGGTCAATTTATTTGGAAGAAGGCTAATGTAGTACGGAGTTTATTCATTTCTCTTGTCCCTAACACACTCGAGTTTGTGATAAGTTCCAGACCTATCTTGCCAAGTATTTGTATCGGCTCCTGTAGTTAAATATATGTATACCTCTCTTGCAACGTATTATGACATTATTTCAAGTCAATTTAGCGCGTTGAACTTCAGTCCCAGCAGATTGGGTTTTAGCCAAGCGGCGGCACTTACAGGGCACCTAGTGCTTATATATAGGAAAGGTACTTAATAATATCATAAACCTATTTGTCAAAGCAATGTCTCGCCATTATCGGGGTAGATGTTCAAACTTTATCTGAGCTCAAATATAAAGAGGTTAGTCTCGTTTACCTATGGTGATGCGGTGTTCTGCAGCAAATTGCGCCTCTTTGGTAAAAATGAAGCAATTGTGACTAATTTAGATTTGCGCTCCGAGAATCAGGAGTTTTCTAATTGTCACACAAGCTTTCCATTTTTCTATTGGCAATGGAACCTAAACAGTGGTGTTAAATCATCGAAAATACCTCATCTGATGTCATGTGAGACATGACCTTCCTCTATAATAACGGCGCCAAACAAGACGAATCGTAACGCAAGCCCATTCAATCGGAAAACAAAGCACATTTTCATAGAGTGCGTGTCTCTAATCAACTTGAGGTGCACATCAATTAAGCTGTTGTTACCCCTAGTTGCGGTATATATGCTACCCTGAATGCTCTGGGATACAGTGAAAACCGCCGCTATGCTTGGTTTTGGGCAGTTTGCTGTTCTGCTTGCGCTGGTCGCCGGAACCCCCGACCTGAGTTGGGACACATACGATGAAGACATTCGGTATTCCATGAACGAGACTTTGGCTGACTTCATAACGAACGCACGGAGATACACTTAACACATGCCCATCAAGTGTCGTTACGGTATTCCATAGTTTTCATTCATTAGTGTCTATTGATTATTAAATAACTACGTCCAGTGTACGAGCACTAGTACTTTAAAGCGGTAAATGTTTACGGAAATGTTTGTATCTGCTTGAGGCAATTGGCCATTTTAATGCTGTTGCACAACAGGTAAATCATAAGACATTGGAAATGTTCAAAATGCAATCATAAGAATTAGATTATGTTTTCAGAGGGTATGATGTTATTTTTAAGGCGATGTCATAAGAGTGCAAGACAAAATCCCATATTTGCGTTAGCATGGTGATTTAGCACGTTTGCAATGTGGTTTTATAACATTTAGTGACATGTGATTGCAACTGTAATTTGCATGCGAAATTCTTCAGTCAGTTGCGTCACCACTTTGAAACAGGAACATAAGCAGGTATATCGCTATACACCAAATGATGGACAATAGCTTAATTCTTTGATAAAGTGCATATATTATTTCGTCAATTCATACATCACAAGTATAAACACATGCTGCGACATATATTTTCAAACATAAAATGCTGAGAAGGATAAGTTATTTACAGGCGCCATATCATCAACTTATTCACTCATATCATATTCTTTTTCAAATCTTCCCAGATATGTGCCGCACAGAATCCATAAACATGCGCCGAAAAGGCATAATAGAAATACCGACCACCGCTGTTGGAAAACGACGATTTGTGAGATGTCCTTTTGCGTTCACCGAGATCCTCTACGCCTACAGAGACTGTGTGCTCAATGCTTCGTTGGACGTTGTATGGGCAGAGGGATTGAATGTCGATGCTTGTCCTTTGCCACCTCTTTATCAAGCAATGACGACTTTATCAGCAATGACCGACATTCAGGTACATTTTCTACATCAATCTTTTTCATTGGATCTGTTTTACCGGATCTACATCGAATGAAACTGATCGTTTATTGAACAAATGGTAGTTCGCCAAATCGCATACCACATTTATATAACTTAAAATTCAACATTGGTTGTTTCATAGGACATGGCGGATACCAACAGGACGTTGTTTGTGTTTGAATATCTGTACAACACAATCGACCAATACCCTACCCCAACGGGATATAACGCTTCACTGCATACGCCCGAGATAACTTTTGCATTGGTGCAAATAACGGAGGTGATCGCGTCAATAAAAAACTATTCGTCGCCGTTGCAATTGTTGGACAAAGCAATCACTATGATCGACTACATTTTCGACGTGTCGTGGGCTGGATTCCAAAATGCATAACTTATTCAAAGGTTTGTTTTATTATTTCTCTATTCAGAGCCGCGTAAAAATACCGAGACAAATTTACGCCCAAATCACAAAATCATTTTTTCTACCAGGGCTGTCATATCACTGATTATGGACAGACTATATGCGGATGAATACGCCAAATTTATACGAATACAATCATTTTATAGAAGTGAGCGTTTTATTTGACGATCCCCAGTTATCAATTTATCAATGATTACAGCATTCTGCGAGAATCAGATTATTGTTGAATGGTGACAATATATCGTCAGAAATTGCGTAATTGGCTAGTAGAGTAAGTTTACACCAGATGGAAGATTTTGACTAATTCTCGATCTTAAAAAAATTACATTAGCATGAAACACCATTATTTAGTTTGGCTGTTTTTGTCTGCTTCATTGCAATTGAAACACAAAAACAATAGACAAATGGCAGAAAATTATGAAGTGGAAGTTACACATATATTGTTCGTGTTTTCAAAGGCTGTTTAGAGAGCTTGTAAGTTTGGAGGAATTCGTCCTATCAGAGAGCGGAAGTGCAACCTTCAGTTTTGTGCCAAGACACGGGCGATTGATCCTACAACGCATCTTCCTCAAACCCCAAGATAGTGTTCAACTGAACGCAAAGGATCAAAACATTACGATTTCACTGCCAGATGGTAATTTGTTGACATGAATGTCGATTGCATATATATATATATATATATATATATATATATAGATATATATAGAGATATATATATATATATATATATATAGATATATATATATATATATATATATAGAGATATAGATATATAGATATATATATAGATATATATATATATATATATATATAGAGAGAGAGAGATCTCTATATATATATTTATATATATATAGGTTTCTATATATCTATCTATATCTATATCTATATATCTATATATATATATAAATATCTCTATATATATATATATATATAAATCTATATATATATGTATATATATATATATTATATATATATATGTGTGTATATACATAACATATGTGTGTAACTTTACGCCATGTGTAAGTTCCATTAGTCACTGGGTTACTGCCGCGTTTGTTCGGATAAAAATCCCCTACCCATATGTACGAGTGTTGCGGGCCGACATCAATGCTGCGTTTTCTGAAATCGAGTCACTTGGTTCGCTAAACCCAGAAGACGTTACTGAGCCGATGCTTATAAGTTTTGGGCAGCGAAGTACTTTCTTCAATATTCAACACAGCCGAGTCACCTTCTCCGAGAGCAGCTACAATAACTGGGGTTTTGCCAACACAGATACCTCTAAGTTTACCCAGATTAACAACAATCAACAAACCGCAATATATCTACAGATCAGTTACGGGATTTGCCCAGGAAGCAATCGTGTTTGCGAAAGTCACGTCTTTGTACGAGGGTGGAATCAGGCTGAAAATACGACATTCATATTTACATCACAACAACGAGGTAATATGTTATTTTGTTTCATTAATGCAATGAACTGAACATTCACATGCATCTTCAAACTTTCTCCTTGTTGCTAATCGATTTGCTTCATGCGTGGTATACGATTGGACAGTCAGTCTTGTGCCGAGAAGCACCCGACAACGAGGGCACAAATACTCTAGGTATGCTACAATACAACAGCATGTGTATATTCAAAAGCCTACCTACTCAGAATTGCCTATATTCGTATAGCAAGAGTCAGTAATTAGAGATAATGCTGCAGATTCATCCCTGAAAATATGGCACACCTACGACAACGATGATAATTGCAACCTTGTTGAATCAACGGTGAATGTCAGCACCTGCGAATGCTTCACAACAGGATACACCAGCATCTTTAAGTACCTGGTACTGACCATACTCTTTAAACACACTATACTTGGGTATTAACCGGCAAGTACAAGTGTTCAACATAATGCCATTTGTGCTCCAGGAATTCATTTTTAAGCCGCTACCGCCCACGCCCCCCATAGAGGATGTCGATGGATTAGCCGGGCTGTTTGTAAGACATTTCGGAAATTGTAAATAAATAATGCAAAAGGCAATGCTCTGTTGTGTGGGGTTATTGTTAATGTTTATCAATTGAGGACAAAGATGAAATTGCAATGTCTACTTTGAATTGCTGGGGCGAGTAGGATTAGTTTTCACTACTGTTTGCTCTTAAATACCAGACTCCCATTCTAGGATTCCAATTATATATACATCAATGTTATTTTCGATAATCGTACTTCATGTAAAATAACAACTGGTAATATTCACTCAATGGTGATAATTCGTCGAAAGAATTTTTTCCCAATTCTAGGATAAAGAATACTAGTTTTCGACTGAGTGTCAAGTGTATTCAGAAATGTGTTTAATGCTGCTTTGGATAATGGATTGGTTTGATTCCTTTCATTTGACGGCTGTTATCTATAGGTCTGCCGGCAGTGCTCATACTGATTTTATTCCTGATTGACTACTCCAGCTTCAACCCTGTCTACACTGAATGCAAATCCAGGTAACTTCCTGACCAATCCTTAAGGTTAAATGTAACGTTGTAGGGAGCCTAATAGTTTGCTATTTCCTTATTCTTCAGGTGTAAATTGCCTACTTCGACCATGTACTATGGTTGCTTGCTACCGATGTCTGCTGTTATCGATCACAACATGGTTATATTTCTCATGGTGACACGAGTACCGGCCGCAAACGGCGATTCTTCCTCGCTCACAGGTATTCGCATGTCACAGCACCACAGACAAGAAGCATTTAGCATCAACACATAAAATTCAATAGCATTTTAGACTCTGAATGTGGCCACCATTTGTAGTACACACTTGTGGTTGTGTCCTTTTTAACTGCAGAGGGACAACAGAAGACTGGTAGCCAGAAAGGCTATTGGCGGCGTCTCTGTGGCGGAGTATCCCTGTTAGCTCTCATGGGCTTCTCGTGGTTCTTCTCTGCTTTTGGGGCTATATCGTATGATGCCAGCGAAGTGCTGCAGACAAAAAAGGCGGTTTTTCAGGTCACTTTATTACCATTAAAAAGAGTTCAATTTTGTTGACTACAGATTTTTAAATAAATCTGTCCACATAAACGACAATACTACTACGCAACCACTACATAATGCCGACGAATGCAGAAGCGCTCGTGGCATTTGGAATGTTGCATTGAAGTAGGTAAAATTGGTTTGTGTTTCAGATTGTCTTTGTTGTATCCGTCAACGCGTGTATTCATTTTCATTTTCCATTGCGCCCGTAATGCTGAAGTCCAGATTCTGATAACCAAACCAGGGGGCCAACAGTCATCAATTGGAAAGACCACGTCTACCTCAGACCCCAGTAGAACGAATACTGACCAGCAGCGTGATCAGGCGTGGAAGCTGTGGAGTCTACACCTGCTTCAAAAGAATCTTAATTACTGCAACGGCTGCAACTGTAAATATGTGGTAAATGTGGCCATGTATTCTGTCAAATGTCAGGAAATTACGGATGCTGACCATAGCTTGCTTTCGTGGATCAACAATTGAAATATGTGTGTTATTTATATTGTATCGTTGTTATAAGCTATTGCTAATGGGGGTTCTTTTGCGAATGATATCGTATAGGAACTTGGTTTTGACCGCCACCGGTCAAATATGTATGAACAATGTGGGTCTTGGACCTCCAAACATCTCTACATAGCCCTAAAGGAGTTCTGTAATGTACGTTAAACTGTTGTGTATGTGCTGTTTTTGGTTTCCGAATGATTACTGGGTGTTATACTTATCTTTTAAAGTGTGTTGTTGCCTTTACGCTTGCATGGTTCACAATAAGATGAATCATCTTCAATTGCTTCCTACTTTTACTTATACAGGGAGTTTTCCTTCAGCTGTTTTGTGGCTATTGGATGAAGAGTCCGTTAGCAAATTATTCGCAAGCCCATGTCACAATGCGATACCAGCTGCCTTTACATACGACAGAGTAATTTGCTCTGCCGGGTTTATCAGCATGATAAATTCCTGATACCATAAACACCTAAAACTAATATCAATCAGAGCAAGATTCACAGGGGTGTAATTTAGAGGTGACATGTCCTACTCTATCTTCTTCTGACTTCTCATTTAATTAATATCATGCCACATAAAGCAAACCAATCGCGCTGACAGAAATTTACTAAGGAGTAAAAAGATAGTTATAGTTTCTTGGAAATATTGAAATTTGAAATATGTCAAGGAACCAAAAACGGAAAGTTCATGTACAAAAGAGCTTTCAGTTTTTGCTAGTTTTCTTCTCGCCACCCAGCCGGCATAAAGATATGTAACCATAACTGCTGGTGATATGTTTTATTTAAGAACAAGAAAAAAGTAAGCTTTTATAAAAGTGAATGGCTTTATTGACGTAAGCAGCTGTACGAACCACACACTCTTTATAATAGGTATTGATAAGAGATGGCATTGTATTATTGAATATCAATTGAGAAGTAGCAACACTCGTATATATATTATGCTAATTATTTCTAACGTTGGTTGAGTAGTTCATAACACGACGATGATATGCCCCTGTTTGAATTACAAATGCGGTCCTATAAACATTTTACCCACATCCCACGAGTATATGACTGAGGTATGAATAACCGTCTCATCTGCATTTACGTGTGTTGAGTCGTATATAGTAAATTGTTGATGTAATAACACTGTTGATTGTAACTGGACGTACAAAGGTAGACTCTTCTTAACAGGAACACGTGCGTTGTGCGGCTCGCTATGCTTGTTATTAATTCGAATTATATAACACTTAGGCTATGCGCGTTACTTAGTAATTCGAATAATACTCCGTTTCTGCGGACGACCACAAATTCTTATTCCACATTCCTGGTTCCTAGGAAACAGGGAAAGTACTTGAAATGTGATCATTTAACGAACAGATTTTCCTTAGCAAAGTCCATCTTTTTATAATATCTTCAACCCATAGCGCCTTTGTGGTCATTATATGATGCCAGCTGGTTTTGGGCAATGTTGACTGAGTTACTATTCAGACGTTGATTTGGCTTAAAGTGTACCTGTTCCGTGCGTATGTATGTATGTATGTATGTATGTATGTATGTATGTATGTATGTATGTATGTATGTATGTATGTATGTATGTATGTATGTATGTATGTATGTATGTATGTATGTATGTATGTATGTATGTATGTATGTATGTATGTATGTATGTATGTATGTATGTATGTATGTATGTATGTATGTATGTATGTATGTATGTATGCATGCATATGCATGCATGCATGCATGTATGTATGTATGTATGTATGTATGTATGTATGTATGTATGTATGTATGTATGTATGTATGTATGTATGTATGTATGTATGTATGTATGTATATGTATATGTATGTATGTATGTATGTATGTATTGTATGTATGTGTATGTATGTATGTATGTATGTATGTATGTATGTATGTATGTATGTATGTATGTATGTATGTATGTATGTATGTATGTATGTATGTATGTATGTGTATGTATGTATGTATGTATGTATGTATGTGTATGTATGTATGTATGTGTGTGTGTGTGTGTGTGTGTTTGTGTGTGTGTGTGTGTGTGTGTGTGTGTGTGTGTGTGTGTGTGTGTGTGTGTGTGTGTGTGTGTGTGTGTGTGTGTGTGTGTGTGTGTGTGTGTGTGTGTGTGTGTGTGTGTGTGTGTGGATGTATGCGTGCGAGTGTACTTGAAGGTATGAATAGTGTGCCACCAAGAGAAAAACAGATTCATAATCACTAAGACATGTTTGTATTCAGTAGCCGTCAAATGCTATGTGAGCAGAAACTATCGTACAATCATTTTGTTTAATAGAAGCCGCTGCTTCATCCTTTATATATCGATAAATTCCTCGTACCCAATTTATAACCAAGCGTACAATCAGGTGGGCTATTTTAATCAATGCAAACAGTTACTCACCTGCCAGGCTTCCAGATGATGTAACTGCGTTGATGTGGTGGTTCTACATAATCAGCACCATAATCCTAGTTATGATGAACTGCTATCATAACAGTGCAAGCTAGTGTTTGGTATGTCAACAAACGTGCAGCCCATGGCATTTGATTGCATTAAGTAGAGCAACAGAAACCTGGCAGATGCTGATATTATTTGTCAGACGATGTAATGAGTGTCGTCGATAACAGGACACAATAAATATCCAACGTTTGCCTGAAGTCCATTAATTGTTTGATGAATTATGCGAATAATCATGAACTTTGGCGGGGTAAAAATACAAGAATGATGCAAGGTGATATAATTTCCTATACGATGGACATCATTATTTGCCAAACAAATTTCTCTACATATTCTTCTTTGAACATTTCGAGTCGGACATAGTGCCTTTAGTCCACCAGCAACCAACAGGTGCTCAGATGTATGGCATTGGCTGAACGCACATTGAAAGACTCAGACGGCTCCATCACGTGCCGGAAGGTTGTTCAGTATTAAATGTTTTTAATATACGACAAACATAGATAAAGTGGAAACCTCTTGTTTCCGCTGTGTGTTTGCATCATACAATTGCCAGACATTTTGGTATTATCTTCATGCGACAGAAATTTCTATAGTATCGGACTACTGATAGTTGCAAGGTTTATTCAATGCGCAGTCAAATACTCGGCGTTCGTATTTTGCCTGATTATGTAAGCTACATTGCAAGACGTTTTCGACTATTTCATTCTTAGTGTTGTTATAACTAAAAGGGAGTGCAAACCAACAGGCACAGCTGTATGGCACCTTTAAATGTCAAAACGGTCTGTGCATAAATATCAATCGATTATCAATAGAACCAGAACAACACGAAGGAAAAAACACAAGAGATAGAAAGTGAGTGCAAAAATAGAGCAATCAAGCCAAGGCATAAATAAATACAACGAACATGGGCTAACATATCTCTGGTAGTTTAGTTTCCCCATGAAAAGAGGAACAGAATATTGGCTCAAGCTAGAGAATCCTACCTCTACTTCTAGTTGATGCAATTAGGCAACAAACATTTCCTCAACAAACCACTATCACCTGCCACTAAGTGCGTTACTTTGAGCTTTGTGTTTACCATTGCTGAAGTATACATTAAAACCATTGCATTTTGCCAGCGTTTGTAACAGGTACTGACACGCGCATCATAGTAAGACCGATGCACAACAAACAGAGCGTTGCCATTACTCAAGATTGTCACTGGCTGCATGTTTAAATAATTTTGACAGGAAGCTGGCAATCAATCACCGGTACTCAGTGTACCCGGGCGTGTGCAAAAGCTTCAAAACATTTCAAAGATGAGTATTTAGTAACGGTAACGTTGAGAAAAGCCATTGATGAGAAGCAAGCAGTAACATAAATACACACACTAATGAATTAGCGCACGTTTTGAGCTTAAAGGGTTAAGGTAGTGATGGACAATGCCGCATGGTTTTCGTGTACAAATGGTATCATTTGCAATAACATTACACGCCCAAATCTAGTACAATCATACTATTCCTTGGTAATGATCACGCCGAGGTTTACAACACAGACTAATTAAAACAAGCCCCTTAAGCTGAAGTTGTAGACGCAAATCGAGCCAAAGCGTTGCATTTTATCACCACATTTATTCAGCATCACACGCTGTTTTCTGAATTCCAATGCTTAACTTTGAACTTTATTATGAGTCTTTTTACCTCGAGTATAGCCTTCGCTCATAGGTCTTACTTAATTCGGCCTTGGATTGTGTGAGCAGTGACATTCATTCGTCTCAGAACACCTATATGATTATCTCCTCAGCTGAATGCATGCAGCAATTCTGCAGCGTAAGGGAAGCAAACATAGTAAGCACTTCTTGGGATTGCTCAATGGATTAAAATTTGTCACATTTCATAGGATATTAAGACATCGAGTTCACCTGCAAGCTTATGAGGCACAATAATTGCAGTAAATTGCGATATAGGCAACATCGGAATCGTTTGGATAATGTAACAATATGCGGTGTTGAACATAGATTTTGGCCTATTTTAAAATCTAAAGGTTTGTTAAAATCAAGTGTTGTCATGCACGGTTATTGGCTAATGTACGCCAAACATCACGCTAGCATCTAGCCATATATCGATGGAAAGTTCATGGAAAAGAACGCAGAAATTAGTCTGCAATTACAGGCGCTTACTGTGCAATATATATGCCACTCTTCTGTATTTATGTTCTTGCGAGGCTTGCGTTACCCGATTGGGACACGTGCTGCTTGTTGTGTGTGTTAACATTGCTGCATCATCATGAGAGTGAGAATACGGGGGATAATATATATATATAGATATAGATATATATAGATATATATATAGATATATATATATAGATATATATATATATATAGATATATATATATATATATATATAGACATATATATATATATATATATATATATAGATATATATATATTTATATATATATATATATATATATATATATATATATATATATATATATATATATATATATATATATATATATATATATATATATATTACCCGTATTCTCACTCTCATGATGATGCAGCAATGTTAACACATATTTATATGTTATGCTGACGTATGTTAAGAACATTGTATCCTGAACAAACTTCCGGTGCGTCTGCGTTGGTGAACAAAGCATCCCTCTCCCGTAATGGGGCTGTCTGAATGCTGAAGAGATTATTTGATTTGTGATATAAAAAATGCATTACGTCTAAGAACCTGTTGGTTGCTGGTTGGCTGAAGGCGCTATGTCCAATTCGGAATGTACAGAGGTAAAATATGCAGAGAAACTCGTTTGGGAGTTAAATTCTTGTATCGTCTAGGAAACTCTTACAAATTGAATTTATGAAATGATTATTTGTTAATATAGTTCAACCACCAAAACCACATTTTATACAAGAATTATGATAATATTATTGAATACGAACAATCTCGTGCTACAGACTAATATTCATCTAACGTGTTTTCGTCCTTCCAAGACGTTATAGATTTATGGATATAAGCCAGAAGCAACTGTGTATTCTCGCTGAGTGTACTTCGTACAATACACTTAAGGTAGTCTGGTATTGTAAAGATGGCCATGTGTTCCTGGTCGATGTATTATATATTGCCTGCTGATTTCTATTTGCGTTACATTAGTGATTGGTATATGCTATAGTTAATACATAATGATAATACTTACCAGAGATAGTGGCAAGAGCATTTCTCAGTAATAACACCGTCGCACCTCTCATGAAAGTTATACTACTGAATTCAGTTCTACATTTTCGACGACATTCCGGGTGACCTGTTGTTGTCGCAGTCTTCGGAAATCGGCTGACATCTGCGCAGTATGACATACCTGAAGTTTTCTTTGACTAGCTATTAACTAATCAGCGACATTAGTAATGCTGGTCACGATGATATGTTGGTACACAAGGTGAAGTATTCACAGTATGCGATACTATTTCGAATTTTTATTTCTGTATTGTTACCACTGCACAAGCGGAAAGGCCTCGAGCAACAAGCAGCACCATGTTAGCTAATGGACATCAGCGTAACTTGTTATATTCTTGTAATAATATCGGGTAGTCATATATAGTTTAAAGCATAATGGAGTTGGATATTAAATGTGTCCTGTTATCGACGACACTCATTACATCGTCCGACAAATGATATCAGCATCTGCCAAGTTACTGCTGCTCTACGAAATGTGAATAAATGCCACGGGCTGAACGTTTGTTTACATACCAAACACTAGCTCTTCGCTTCTCTTGCACTCTTATGATAGCAATTCATCATTACAATGATTTGGAGGCTGATTATATAGAACCAGCACATCAACGCAGTTACATCATTGGAAAGCCTTGAAGGTAAGTAACTATTTGCACTGATTAAAATAGCCCACCTGACTCTCGGTTGATTATAAATAGGGTGCTCTCATGAAAAGCAAACACAGCGGACTGGCAGCACGGCTTGCAGTTGGCCGTGATGGATGCGCCCAGTTGCTGTTGTTCTGTTCTACCGGGCCTCGCAGACGGAGGGCACAGAGCCTTGGTAAGAAGCATTAATCACGATGTTGACAAGTGTTTCTCACCATTCCCAAAACAGATAGGCATTGATTTATCTTGTCTCTTATTCCAGCCGAGAAATTTATCGATATACAAAAGATGAAGCCTGGTATCTGTAATGAAGGAATCAAGTTTACCATAACGACTTAATCTAGTTAAGACAAGATAGAAAGGAGAGTTTAAACTCTTGGAGGTTCCGTTACATCCCTAAATTCCGATAGCCTTTTGTTTATCTTAATAGATGCAACTATGCAAGGAGAAAAGCCGCTCTGACAGGCCTATTGATTGTGGGGTTTTTTTGCCTACAAATAATAATACGATTCTGCCTCTAGTATTGGATGAACATCATGATCTATGGATGCAACCCTCTGTACGTTGGTTGATTCTGGAGCAAGGTGTGTGACATTGTTAAAACAAAACATCATGTGTGAAATAATAGGATATTTCTATTTTGCGCTGTTACTGGTTTAGGTCGCTGATCGTTTGAGTATATTCGTACATGCGTAGGCAGCATGAAGGTATCATCCCTGTAATTGCCACACTCATTCCTTTTATATTGTATTATTTAATCCAAGCCAAGGTCTGATCTGAACATCTGAATGCGGTTTCCCTTACTTATGGTTGGTGATGAGGTGGACCGTCTAGAACGCTATGGTTATTTAATATAGCTTCATACCATGATCCTGTACAATTCTCACAATTTACGCAACCACTGGCACTGTGCCACGTTCTAGATCATGGCCCATTCCCCATATTGACCGCAGGCACGGCTCCAAGCTCATAACAAAACAATTTTCTGACACTAATAACTCAGCAATGATTTGAATAAACTGATTTCGCCTTTTGACTTGTCTGAGATTATCTCCATTATTAATCCTTTCATTTAACAGACCGTTGATACCTCAATAATTTGGGGGGATCGAATGCTTATTATAATATTGCAGTTGAAACCAGAAACGTGAAGTAACCTGCATGCTACTTTGATTACCACAGCAATGGGATATTTAGATGCAAGCGGCTTAATCAGAGAACATACATTATGGGTACAAAACGGCTCCGATGCGGACAATGTCAAACAAGAAAACAATTGGCTGCAACAAGTGGTTTTCATACACAGTGACGTGTTGGTCGAGATGCTAGCATACTAACTTGGTTATCGAGATTTAAGGGTGCAAAAGTTACTTGAGATATGCGTCTGGTTGCGATTGTAAGTTAAACCACCTGCTGGCTGCTGTTAGGCTTAAATTCCTACTCGCAAAATTGTGTTTTCCAAATGACCCCTGCAGGTGTATATAGGAGTACGAAGACACATTGTTGGCGATTCGTGTGACCATATATTCAGCTTTCCGCCATCGGAATTGTTCTGTGTCAAAACTGGACTACCTTTGCGTCCCTGGTATCTTCGATGACCTCAACCACATCGAACTATCGATTCTATAACCAAACATTATACAACCTCTATTATTAACCATAATTCCATTTTTGCTTGTCTTCGCATGCAATAAATTTCCTGGGTGGGGCCAACGATTGGAAGATTGAGTGACGTAGCTGCTGCAAGATTTGAAGTGGAGACTCAAAAACCGATTGGGGCTCTTTTCATTCCGTCATCAACCCACGCCTGACTATTAGCATTCGCTGTGGTTATAGAACATCACTAATACATGCATATATAGTATACTACATAGCCATATGTGCAATAGGTATGTACATGGCACCATATTGTGAGTAGGTCTATCCGGGAGCTTTCAATATCGTGTATACACAGCATGCAAACAATACGTTAAAGTTATACTAGAGTAAGTGTCATTTATTTGACATACTAGCTGTACACCAATGTAGGCAACATAGTTCTAATTCCTAGCATTGAACATATGGTAGGCCTAACAGATCAGAGGTAAGCAGCATGGAACAGATGTCACATTGGTAAGGGTTCCGTCCGAGAACACATATATACCTTGGTGAAGACAACATAGCAACAGCAACTGTATATTGATCACATGCTGATGAACAGACTCCCAAACTGTGACTTCTGCGTAATGCGACTCCTCGTACAATTAGTCTTATCCCAGAAACTAGACAAACTATATGCGTTCAATTGGATGCAACACTAACGGCAGCGGATAGTTCATAAACTGTTGTCACCAGGCTGGGGATATTCTTTACCGTTTACATTGATGAGCTTATCCGTTCAGGCAAAGATTAAGGAGTTCCGCTAGGCTAACCCGACGATGTAGCCCTGCCTTATATAAGTCGTATTGCAATGAATGATATATCACGCATAATCCGGCGAAATCTGAATGCTTAAAATATGTCACAGAAGTCAATAAATTCAATAACGTGACTTGTCTGTATGCTTATACTGCTTTGTGCGCGAGCTCTCTTGCTTAAAGGGTCAATATATGCTCGGAAGCCATGATCGAAGTGAATCCAAAATCTGCACAGTTTAGCTGGAATATTTTCAAAGGCTTGAACGAGCAACGGGCCCTAGAGATGCAAACATTTTTGCCAGATTGCATTATCCTGTGCTAGTACAGCTATTGCTAACCGGCAGTGTGAACTCCAAGTTAAAGCCTAGAGAAAAGGATTGTTTTATTTAAGAAACATTTGTAGAGCAATGCACGTTATGGACAGCACATCTCTAATCTAGTCTTTTCGTTTGTTCAATGTTCTAGAAACTGCAGAAATATTATAATAATACAATGGAATGGAAGGTTGCTTGTGTAAAAGTCGCCAAGCGATTGTTGATATCGGGGGCAAAGTCAGCACGCTAGTCAGACGGTGCTCAAGGAACATAAACGAATGGTGGTACAAATGATCTGGCAAAATACATACATTTCCTGATGCTTCACTAGCGGCTAAAAGAGTGAAATTGCCACTCTATTAAGCACAAGGCTCTATGCAACAGACCTGTTTGTTCTTATAGTGCATGGATAAGAAGATCCAGCCTGTGTAATACGTAGATGAATAACAACTCTCACAACAATCAATCATATATTATGTATCTAATCATGACCATAACTTATTACAGTTCATTACAAACAAGAGGCCACGCGATCAAGCCGTCGTGTTAATAGAGCAGTGCATGGTAATCAGACATCAATCAGCTGTGTCGAACAATGTATCTAAAGCAGATCCCGACAAACACGAGCCGAGTTTGACCTTCTTAGAAACTGGCCCAGTTTGTTGGCTGCCAAGAAGCAACTGCGAGTATTCGTTATGACCAGACTCCCTACTATTCAGAGGGTTGTGAATACTGGCTTGTTTTGGTGAACCACAGTGTAAAACCGTGTAAACAAGTATGATCATCATGGAGTAAACGTCGATCCGATAGCTCACGCACTTGGTGAAAGCTTCTGCACAAGCATTACCCGCATCAAAAATATGTCAGCGCTTTTCCAAGCATTTGCCAGATTATTCTACCGCTAATGTATTACACAGCGACAAGGGTGTGTCGAGCAACATCTGGACCAGCTTTGACATCCTAGGATATTTTGATAATTCATTGAGCCATAAACTTGATAAAGACGGCGCATTGCTGCCAAGGGCATATGGGTCGAGTAAACAAGGCGCTGCGTGCCAAACTCCCGCTAGTTTAGCTTCAACATCATTCGGTTCAGAATGAAAACGTTAACATCAATAACAATACATTCACAACATTCCCGGTTAGATGCGACTAGTTTAGTAACTCCATCTAGTCCATTATATAGGCTCAAACGCAATGCCGTGGTTATTATAAAGTAATTATTGATATATCTACAATATGGAGCTAGTTCCAGCGACCAAATTCACAATTAACGCAGCTGTTTTTCCGTTGGATAATGTCACACGCTCGACCAAACAATGAATTAAAGTAAAATATGCTTTCAGCTGAGAAGCACCACATGCATTTTGCCTTTGAATATGAAACATCATTTCATATATTCTTACTGCATCAAGGCTACAGGTTTAATTGTATAATACAAAATCAGACAGACTTATGTGTACGTGATTTGCTACGTAGAAAGAGGTTCATTGGTATTTTTATTTGGGGTTTTCATTTTCATGGGCACAAACGTAAAACAAGTTTTTACTTGCTGAAACTCAATATCTGCGGAACCTTTCATGTCCATGGTGGCATCAAACATTGATGTCACAAAGTTACACAACTTGCTCCATCGTCGTTGAAGTAATTGTCAAAGTCATTTGACCTCCCAAAAAACTTTTGTTAGCATGTATCATGCGTAGTTTTTACAATAGCAGCAGAATAAAAAATGGATAAAACAGCGGAATTGTCATGAGATTGTCGATCGCTAATATAATCGTTAAAACTTGTCCCATCTTCATTCAATTTGGTAGTAGCTTCATTGGAGCAAACTGGAACTAATTGCATATTCATGGGTATGTACATGACGTCAGTCCCGGTTGCTAACGCGCCGAAAGTTGGTGAAATTACTACATTATATTGTGTTGTTTACGGACTTTTTGCGGTCAAAAGTCCGCTATTTATAGAACGATAATGTGGCTCGGTGTTTCGGAGCTAAGTTTGGCAAGCTGCAGTAATCTTAATATTAAATCATAATTGCAGTCGCAACTAATACTCTTACACAAGAATTATTCAGAAATGACCTTGACCTTATTTCCAGGTCACTGACGAAATAGCACGTCCTATAATTCGACAAAGGCCAGGGCATTTTTTACCATGTTGTCATCAGAGACTGATGATACGATTTTCACACAATTTCTTTACTATAATTTACATTGAAGTACTCTTCAAGATCTAGGTCTTAATATTATTGGTATGAATCTCAGTAACTCATTCAACACTGCTAAATGGCTGGATGTTCGAGGTCACAACGCTTGCGACGTGAATTAAACAAGCGGCTGTATCTTGTGAGATCTTTCGGGAAATTGAGCCCATTACATTCTCCCCTCGCTGACAGCGTGAACTTATGAAGCGCATACAGTGTCTTTATAACAATCCTATGCTTTGTAAGCAAGGCGCAATCACAGCACTGGTGGCTAAACTAATAAATCAGGTATTCATTTTGTTAAGAGAGAACATTTTGTCATGTAACATCGTTGGTACCGAATTGATGGTCTTTGAACTTGCCGTTGGAAGACTTGCCGTTAGCGCTTGTGCCAATCGAGTTAAATGGACAGTTGGCTCGAACAAAATACACTGCACCAGGTATACTGCACTTTATATATATTTAGCAACCACTACGAAACTTACATTTTCAAGAGGTTGTTTGTTTTGATGTCGGTACAAGAATCAGTCGATCCACAATACCGATAATTCATTCTGAATACAACGCAACAGGTTATGTGAATTTATAGTAATAGGCCATTGGAACTGTTTACATCATCATTCACCCCTCACTTATATCAAAACCGTCTGTACACTAAACATTACTTTGCTCTGATCAGAAATATCGTGTGTGCTGAATGTTTAGGGTCAATCCGATTCAACTACACTGGGCATGGTTCTTCTTTGTGTTAACCTCTGGGGTCACTCAAACGATAATAGTGCTGGTAACTTCGCTATGGATGCGTTTGCTCAAGATAAATACATTGCAACTTCAGTTTGTGTACGGTGATACCTGTAGGATAACGGAGAGCAGAGTTACTTAGTGTTACTGTAATGACAAAGCACCTGAAGCCACCATTTATCGTAATTGCTTTCAATTACATAGGACAAAGGAACAATAATTGAATGACAAATTGCGGACGTTGTCTGTGTTTGCTTCTTATTTTGAGAGAAACTTCTTGAGTAGATCATGCCAACGAAAGTGCGATATCACACAAGCAACCACATTAACTCTTTGATGTGAAGGATTTAGCAGTGCCAAACCACATGTGCAGACGTATACTTCAAACAACGGATGCAGCAGTTCACAATATCATCTCGAAATATCTCATAGCAACTGTACTGAGTTGTTGTTACAAGCTAGTATCATACAAACGTCATATATTAGGATGATCTACTCGTTAAGTTGCTCACAGTTGATATATGAACTGATGGATACAATCGTAAAACATGCTTCAGTTGCGTAAGCTAAATGTGTAAAAATAAATTCGACTACCGGTTGGGATAAAGATAAAGATTCTGCAGGTTCCGGTTCATTTATAGAAGAGAGGAACGCTGTAGATTGTGTCGAGAAGGCTCATTTTTCTGTGCTTACCCACATCCTACGGAAGATGCCTAGTTAATGGTTTCCCACATTGGTATTGGGGAAGTGTCAATAGGGAGGAAAAATAGTAAACCTCGTACGCTAAGCAAAGAGTTTAAAGCTATGCTAAGAGGGCTCACTTCGGGCGGCTCTGCAGTGATCGCTTCCCTAATTTTGATACACTGCAATCGTAAGGTGGCACTACCGTGACGCAAACAAAAGTACATGGGAATACTGGTCTGACGTCAGTGCAATTAATGTGGGCGGGAAAAAGTCCGCGGCCAAAACACGTTACGCATAAGGCTTAGAAATAGCGAAAATAGCATGTACACTATTTAATAAATGTCAACTAGATAAATAACTATTGATATAAACGCCCTTGATAGATATTTGGCTGGGCCTGGAATAAATGGAGGTCACAAATATATACAAAATCTTTCGAAGCAGCGAGGAAATCTCACCTGCATTTTCAGTAGAAGGAGAAATCTGCGTACCTATGACTACGAACGGAAACGTTCATTAAAAACGTTGAATAGAGAGAAAAAGCTGTCCATGGGTATTGGACAAACATAACTAAGCTAAAAGAATGTATACAATAGATACTATTAACAGGAGGCAGTACTGTTCAACATAGTGGAAGACTACGAGGACCCTTTATTCGTTTACAAGCACAAATTTAGAATTCACGACGCAATATCAGCAGAAAACAGCCGATTGTGATTGTTCAGTCAATTCCAGAAATCGCCTTATGCAGATCGTGAGATACAATACATTTCATAATCTTAAATATTTATCGTTTGTATTTTGCAGATGCGTAAAACGTCACAGCATATCGGCGACGACAAGTAACTATCACTAGTTACTATCGTTATTCATTCTACGGGTGTAGTATGAGCAAAATACGAGACAAAATACAGCTCGGCGTCGACGTTGAGCAAACGTCGTGTGTCCAAGTATGCTTTGTGAATCTCAAAAAATGTTTTTGAATAAAAATGATCAGTCTAAACAGCATTTTGAAAAAGTTTATTTTGGACATCTTGTGGAGTAGACGGGATGGATGGGGCCAAAGCTATGTTAAACAAAAATTGAGGTGTACATCACTCACCCTTAAGCTGCAGTGAAGTAAGTTTGTTTTTTGTCTTGCTCGACTAGTGGTTGCAGCAATATCAGCTAACCTTAATCGAGAGACTAATGCAGGTCCAACTAAACAAGTTAATGTCAAACATGATGACATATCTGCTGTTCTGTTAGATCAGCATATTACTAACTCTTCCGACAACTGATATGTGTCTGGTTGTACGCCCCTCTAAGCCTGTCACAACGTATGAGCTTAGGAAAAGTTTTTCATGTGATGCCGCCCCATGCATTGCCTGATGTCAATCACAATCGAATTCCATTCAGAGCTAGACTATAATTAATTGATGATGAAGTGTGTACATAAGTTCATGGGAAATCAAATTCAGTAATGTGTCAAAATGTAAAACTACCTTTCGCAATCAATGCAACTGCGTTTCTTCTATCATGAGTTTAATAGATTCCGGCAGAAACCTACGTCATATTGTACGGTTCGAATATTATACCGCGCAACATAGCTCGGGTTTTAAATCCGTATTCCTGCAATAAGGATGTGTCATTGTGAAATCATCATTGCAAGTGCTATTTGTAACAGCAATGAAACTCTTTGATTTATCCGTTAACATCCGTTATCTCTAGTTTGTTATTGAACGAAACATAAATGAATCCCTCCGGCAGCACGTGCTTGCGACTGAAACGACTAAAGTGGGTTGTTCTTATAGGGACATATAACTAAATGTAATTGTATCCGGTGGAATGTCCACGACTAATGAATGACATACGATTACAGGAGATTTATAATACTAATCAGTAAAGCCGCCTCTAAATCAATGGAATATCATTAAGGTTATTGGTTCGATAAACAATCTATAAGGCCGAAGTTAAGAGTTTGGTTAAAATTTTGGAGTCACACATAAGTACATATAAATACACATATATATATATATATATATATATATATATATATATATCAGGTTCGTATATAAACAGAGACAATTCGTAGGTCTCCAATGGCAGCGCAACAACTGCTAAATTTATGTGCACCTCAAGTTTGCTAGATTCACGCACTCAGTGACAATGTGCTAATTTTTCCGATTTAATAGGCATGCATTTCTAGTCCGTTTCTTTCGAATTGAACATTTGTCGTGATTTCATTTGGAGTCACGACTTCGTGTTCCTTATGACCGCATAACACCTGACCTTTATGATTCGTCTTATTTGGCGCCGCTATTACAGTGGAAGTTCATGTCTCACACGGTATCAGCTGAGGTCTTTTCGATGATTTAACACCACTGGTTTTGTTCCGTTGCCAGTTTAAAAATGATGCTTTTGTGACAGGTACAAAACTTCTGACTCAAGAAGCACAAATTTAAAATAGATACAACTGCCTCACTTAACCAAATAGGCACAATTTGTTGCAGAACACCGCATCACAATAGGTAAATGATATCTCTTTCCTTATGGTCTAACTTGGTGCCGGTGTAATAGTTACATGCTTATCATCAATGCCAGTGCTCCCCTGCAGATGATGGTATGGTTATAAGGTGAGGAGAGGTGTACATTACTGGCATGTTTATAAATGCCGACAACATCCTGCGTAAGATACTTACCTGATGACTTGTCTGATTGTACCAGATACAGAATCAAGAATCAGTCATTATTAGCCTATCATATTTGAAAGGTACTTTGGCTGATAGATGAAGGAGTAAATTTTGTTTGGCGAAGATGGATTACTCTCCCTTAACAGACCAACGTTATGAATGGCCTGCGCGATTGCTGCAGAGCATGTTGGTAAGATTAGTATAAAATGCAGAGACAAATATCCTACACATGAAGTAACATTGTACTTTTATACACCCGTGCAGTTAAAGTGACCTCTGCATTCCATAAATCGTAATGTTGATCAACTCACTATTTCAAACAAGTCAATGGCTCAAGCTACGTTATCCATCGCGTCGCGATAGCTGGTAACATGAAGTGATTGGCTGCACTTTATTTGGTAACTTGACCAGTGCAATGATAACACCGCAATCAAATCACCAACAAATGTAGTTGCTACAAATGTTTTTCAAGATATGCAATGATGCTGAAGGGAGTTAATCGCTTGTGCATATGGAATGGATAATGGGATGTAATATTGACGTTACGGTATGGTGCCGATGCGTCAATCAGTGTCAAAACACCGTTTAACTTCATCAATCGCATATTCGGTATATAGCATCGCCTACGCCAGGTAGGCGAATCTTTGTTCCTTGCTGTGTTGATTGTTTCATTACTTTGACACCTGTCAGGTATAATGTAAGATCTATTCTCATCATAAAAACATTTTATCAACGAGCAGGCCTACAGTAATGGAGTTAGTTTCATGGAGAAGGTAATCTTGCGTAATGATATCCCCACTAGTACTGCGCTCCTTGGGAAACGTAGACAAACACATTACGCTGACACAGCTAATGACAACTGTTATCGTCAAGAGTGGTGTAATAGGTAGCGATGAGGCTCATATAGCACATAATTTAGAACATCTACGCCTTCACTTATTGTTATTGGAATAGTGCATTAAATTGAGGAGGTCTTCATGAAGGGCCATTGTTGGATTGGCGTAGAGTGTTATACAGTTGGTAGGCAGTGACGGATTGCCTCTGGTAAAAGCAAAACATTCTACTCTGCAATGACTTTTTATGAAAGCACGGCACAGTTTAAGAACATATGGCGTTCGTTACATTGGCACTTGTTTGTGAATGTCATTAATAGTTACACGTAACAAATGAAAGTCATCTTAAACTAACATTTGTGCAGTTTGATTTCAATCCGTTATCATAAAACCCTGTGCTTTATTGTAGTGTATTTTGAATGGTCATGCCTCGAAGCACAAGCCATTATTCATGCTGCTTGGTTCTTGAAACTGTGTGCAAACTGATAAATTGTTAGCATTCGTGTGCTGTTAAGACCAATGCAAACACAAAATGCTGATTTCGCCCAGCCAAGTGCATCCATGGTTTCCATACCCGGGCGCCATTATTTGCGTTTGTTGGCGCTATGTATTTGAAAACAGAACGTTCGATGAGATACTTCTGTTTAACCGAAATTTGTTATAAAATTATTATCTATGCACGTAAAAGTGACCAGTTCAGTAAAATTTAGATTGTTTTTGTTACAACTTAAATGCAACAAATTCATTATGTCCATATCAATTCTGGTATCCAACTTTGTACATAGCTATAAGGACATCTTCAAACAAAAACGCTTTTCACGTTATCTACAGCCGAACAAATAGACAGCGTATTTACAGATATGAAGTTGATCATATCATGTAACCATCACTTCGGCAGTACATAGTTGACACGGGCCCGTGATTACTTTGAATCCCACACCACGGAATCCATTCAATATGATAACAGATTTTGAGAACATTATTTTACAATATCACAACAATTCGGGCAACTTATGAAGCTGTGAATTATTGCAAATGTTTTTTTATCAATTGATCATCTTTCAGGATCCAGAACCGTTAATAGTGGAAAAAGATGCCGCCATTGTAGTATGTGACCAGTTTAAACTATTTTCACTGGGTGCACACGCATTAATTTGATACTGGCTGCTAAACATCGTGGGGAATTTGCTATAGACACGACATAACTAAGAACAAATCAACCACATTGCTTCATGAATATTTACATAAAAGCAGCAAACTAGGGCACCACTAGGGCACCACTAGGGCACCACTAGGGCACCACTAGGGCACCACTAGGGCACCACTAGGGCACCACTAGGGCACCACTAGGGCACCACTAGGGCACCACTAGGGCACCACTAGGGCACCACTAGGGCACCAACAGGGCACTTATAGGGCACTAGGGCACCACTAGGGCATCTATGGGGGCTGCTCTAGTTGTTTGCTTTGACAGAAGACGACGGAAACAATACGAGTATCACGGAGGATGGAGCATCATTCAGGTTGCAATTCAGGTTACTATTCCACACCATTCACCCGATGTATAAGAGAGTCATCGATAGTAAACACTCTACGGCTCAGTATGTATCAGTTATTTAGATTGAAGGCTATATTTAAATATTACAGGCTCATGTGAAATACTATGATGCTCGGGCTATCACTTTTTTTTAATTCAGATTTAATAAATCGTACAATTTTATATGCAATAATTGAAATAGTGCCTAAGGCCTATTATTGTGTTTTATATGTGTTTCTACATCATGAATAGCTGCTGTACCAACTTGTGTATTCATACTTCATAATCAGTAGCATATTTCACCTATGATGCATACTCTTAACTAACATAACTCAATTATTACAAGGATGTGTTACCTTCGTTTGAAAAAAGCCTATGTGACTGAACAGAAGTAGCAACATTATGGATAGGTAGTAAATCATTAGTTTGCAGTGTTAGGGCTAAGATCGTGCAGAATTGCATACATGGGGTGCCTCACACCCTTACACGTGAAGTGATGGATTCTTATCTCATTAATCGGCGAAAACTACTTAACTTATTGCATTTCATAACAATCAACAGGCCACATAAAATATGGTCATGCTGTCATATTGATAGAGCAGCGCATTGTAATCAGTCATCAATTAGTTGTGCGAACCAAAAACATCTATAACAGATCACGACAAACATCAGCCGAGTTTCACCTTCCTAAAACGTGGCCCAGTTTGCTGGCTGCCACGAAGCAACTACGAGTATTCATTATAGCTATACTCCCTGCTATTCAACAGTCCGTGGCAGTGGCCTTGTTTTGATGAGACCTAATATAAAACCGGATTGCCATCATCATGGAGTTAACACAAGCGATATGCTATGAGCACCGTTAAGTACATGCATTGCATTGTATCAATGCATCTGCTAGCATTTGCGATATAATTCTATCGCTACTGGATTACACAGCGACCAGGATGCACTGGATCAAAAATCCACAAAGCCTCTATATCCGGACCAGGCTTAATCTACTCGTACGTTGTGATAAATGAGTTATAAACTTGATAAAGACGACGCGTTGCTGCCAAGGGCGTATGAGTCCAGTAAACAAGGCGCTAAGAGCAGGTTATTTAGCTTCAACAACATTCGGTCCAGAATGCAAACGTACACATCAATAGCAAGCCTTTTACGACATTTCCAGTTCAATTTGACAGAATTGGTAACTCTATAAAGCCAGTTCGATTGGCTTGATCGCTAATGCTGCCTTCTTGACAAAAGCATACCAGGGCAAGCTGCCATGTATTTAGGTAACAATGTGCTCTCAGCTAAGAATATGTATTATCTTTTCATTTATTCTACATGCCATGATTGGAGACATTTCTCAACATTACGAAATGGATTTGTTTGGCATTATCAGTTGTTTGCATCAAGAATTTTATAAATGGATTTGAAGTTGGCATTATCAGTTGTTTTGTACACATGCATCAATCAGCAAAAACAAATTTTATAAACATGGCATCAAACACCTGAAGTTGAAACAAAAATTTTATTTGTTTCACGAAACATGGCACCAAATATTCAACTGCATTACGACTTCAACTAAGAACGTTAACTGAATTTGAGTAATACAATAGGCTACCTGTTGAGCAGCGTTTAATTTATAGGTCATCATTTTAAATCCTGTTTATGAATACCATAGATTATGGGCCTCGCTTGTTCAAGTATAGATTGATGCATGCAACAGCCCCTTTCTATACACAGCACAGAAACTGATATATATAATGGAAATCAGGAGGATTGGCTAAGTAGAAAGAGACTATTGTTTTGGATGTACATTTCCGACAATGCAAAACATAGCAGCCAAGCGCTACGTTTGCCAAAATACGAAGAACGTGAGAAGTATTTCTAATGGATCGCCCGAGCATCCTTTCATAAGAGACTTGTTTGTTGTTATAGATCAGCATTAAATTGAACCAGACTATCTGAAACGTGAGTGAATTACAAGCATCTTGCAGATAAAGCACAAGCTATGTATCTGATCATTACCTAGGTTGTTCGTCCTCGGGCTCTATCCAGTGCATTTTATGGCATCTGTTACCTGGTACATTTAGATCAGTCGTAAGATTTTAAGCTTGGATGAATGCTTTCATGTGCTGATGCATTATCCCAAATGTAATCTACAGCTAGCTAGATAAAACTTCAGATGACATTGGAATTATTTCAAGGTCACTGTCAAAAATTGAAGATATTTTGATTTTCCATAACTCGATACAGACTTTCGTGACAATATTACGATGCTTATTAACTTTATTTAGTATAGTTGACCTGGAACCACTTTTCAACATCACAGTGTTTATCAGTCAATGACAAAATGACTATTTTTTACATGCTGAAACTCACTATCGACGAAATCTTACATGACAATTTTGGCATCTAAAATTGATGTCACAAAGTTACACAACTTGCTCCATCATCGTTGAAGTAATTGTCAAGATTTTTTGGCCCCACAAAATATTTGTTGCAGAAAAATGATGATTTCTTCATCGATATTGGTTTGATTTCCAGGTAGCCGAGGGTATCGGCAAACTTTCATGCGCTGCATGTTAGTTTTTACAACAGCAGCAGGATAAAGATTGGATAAAACAGCGGCATGAAAGTGTCGATCGATAATACAATCCTTAAAAACTTGTCTCATCTACATCCAATTGGATAAAAGCTTCGTTGGAACAAACTACAACTGATTGCAAAATCACAGGTATGTACATGGCGTCAGTCCTGGCTGCGAACGCGCCAAACGTGGGTAAATTACCACATTATATTGCGTTGTTTACCGGTCTCTAGCGGTCAACGTCCGCTATTTATAGAACGATGAGGTGCGCTAAGTTTAAGCATGCTGCGGTTATCTTGGCGTTTCATGTTGACATCAGAGGCGGATGACACGATGTTCAAAAAATTATTTTACTGTGGTTGACATTTAAAGAACTTTTCAAGATCAAGTTCTTAATATTATTGGTACCAATTTCAGTTTCTCACTTATCACTCAAGTGGTTAGATGTACAGTGTCACAACGCTCAAAGAATGAATAAGCAAGCGGCTACAGCTTCTGACATCAATTGTAAATTTGTTCGCATTATCGGCTTCATTAGCTCGCATCTGCCAGTGAACTTGTGCGGCGCACAATGTGCCTTAATAACAATCCTTTGCTATGTAAGCAAGGCACATCACAATCCAGGCTGGCAAACTAAGAGATCAAGTATTCATTTTGTTTTGTCGTGTAACATACATACCGTATTGTTGGTCGCTAAACTTGCCGTTGCAAGATATTGCCGCTGGAAGACATCAGCGCCTGCTGCAATCAAGTTAAATGGACCGTTGGTTCGATCACAACACACTGTGCTATGTATAGCAGTTGATATATACTTAGCAGCTGGTACGACCCTTAAATGTTCAACTGATTGATCTTTTTGATGTCAGCCGATCCTCAATACCGATGATCCATTATGTATACTGTGAATCATGTTATGTAGACATATAGTGCTACAACGATCGATATTATTCTATAATAAAAATAAATCTTATCCAATGCAATTGTAAAGCATGCTAGTCTACATTTACTATCGATTATTATATTGTAGACTACATCCAACGTCATCACAGACAACATTCCTAAGTAAGGACAAGGCCATCGAGCTGATACCGAGTCGGGTGTAGACTGTAGACTTAAACCATGCTTTGTACAACATTTTTGCATTGCAATATAATGTGCTGTAATTTATTTGTTAGACTAATATACATTCTGCACAGTGCTGTTTCATGAGCAGGTTTTAAACCTAGCTTTGGAATGCGTCAAAAGAACTAAGAAGCATATTAATCTAGCGCTGAAAGCGTCCTGTTGCTATAATGAGCGCAATACATCACAGGTTAACACATTGTTATATTAAAACCTCATGCATACCGGTGGTATTCTTAGCATCAAAGGGCTTTCCAGGTAATGAACCTTCCATCAAGTTAGAAAACAGCTGCACATTAATTCATATATTTTGCTTTTTTCAGATAAGTTTGACTGTCAAAACGGCTTATTCATTGCGAGCCTCTCAACAGACAAAACAAGAGTGAATTAATTAATGCAATAAAGCAAAATGACACAAGATATGGAAAACAAAATGAACTTACCGAAAGAAACATAGGGAGGCAACAAAGCGTGTACGAAAAAAAATGTCCAACAACAATGAACGGAAGTATGAATGTTAAATGAAAAATGTTAAAAAAAACAACGAGAATAAGAAAAGAGTGAACAATATTAAAAACGAATTAACAATAATAACAATATAAATAGAAAAGGAGAAAAGATCGAAAATTATCAACAAACGCAGATCAGAGGTAGTTTTGTTTACCGTTGTTGCAGGTTTGTATTCAAAGTTTTATTTAAATATCTTAACTGCTGATAAGCCATCAAGCGAGGATCGCAAACGTGAGAGGAGTTCTGTCAGGCATAGATTCACAGACAGGCAAGCAATATATTGTATAGAAACAGACTATCTGATGTTAAGAACTTACACAATTATAGTCTCAACGTGAACACGCACTTGCCTACCCGATTCGTCAATACATTGGAATTAATAAATGAATCACTGTAACCATTTATTTACTTATTAATTAATGAATGGATGAATGCTAAAACAAAAGCAACCGAACTTGTTGCTCAGTATATCTCAACGAATGCAGTACTTGCTTGATGCCTCTTACAATGCACAAAATCAAGTTGTACCTAGCTGGCGTGATCGGCTTTAAAACCAAAGCTTCCATAGCGAAGAAAATATGCTATTGCAGCGTTGTCAATAATGTTAGCCTTGCATGAACTGCGTTTGTATGCAGTATGGTATGATTTGAATATTGCGTGATGCACAATAGTGAGTGTTAGCATGGCAGGCATTTGCCCTACCTCGATGACAGATAAATCATTCCCACTGTCTTGTTGTTGCCCAGTAATACAGCCGCCACGGAGCTGATAACATATATTATGGGTAGAATCAACACTGCTTGTAAGGGATGCTGATAAGGGTAAGTTGCTGCTGCAGTCAGTTGAATCTCCGTGATGATTGACACCGTGAGCAGAAAGCATATTCATTATAGACGTTAGTGTCACCTTGACATTCTATGATGTATGGCTCTGTTAATTAGAACAGCAATAAAGCAATAATAGTTCGGTATCGTAACTAACTGTTACTTAGAACTCAAAAAGGCATTGGGTGAGAGATTGTTCGACCCTGCGCTGTTATTGCTTTCAATTAAGCTGGACTGATCAAGGCATTCAGTGCCAGATTGTTAGACCCTGATTTGTAATTCGCGGCCGCAACTAACACACCTGTATATCTCATTTAATTTTCTGAAGCTTTATTTTAGCAGGTGGAGTGCGTTGGAATGTATTAGTGACGAACAGTTACCGTGATGGATAACGCTTTACACTATTAGCCTGACCAGGCTGATCGGAATATGAAAATTGTAGTTGGTTGCTGGAGTAACGAAGAGCACCCCTGGTCAGATTGTAATGTAGTGCCAGGCGAGAGATGCTGGCTATGCAGGTTTACGCTTGTCCAACCCAGCCTATTTATTTTTTTCCAAATACTGTTGAATAAATATCAAATGAGTTATTCAAGTGGAACATGCTGGTTATGTGAATTAAGCTGATACATCTCTAGAATGCAATTTTACAAATATGTGCCATTAGTCAGTTATGGCGATGCAAAATCAATGTTTAAGTTTGAATCGAGCTGCCATCATGTTATATTAATTGGTGCAGCGCCAGTAGTGATTTAATTGCAGAAACAGAAGCTTACGGAATGGTGTACATTTACTCGACTGCTCAGGAAATATGCAAGTTGTCTATTGCAGGTTCCGGTACATTTATAACGGGAGGAGTGCTGCAGATAATAGCAATGAGGCTTATCTATAAGTGCAAACCAAATCCTGTGGACAACAGATGGGGAATGTTATCCTTGTTGGTTTTGGCAGCGCACCATCAGCAACGGGGAATATTACAACACGTGCCTCTTATTTAGGTGATCTTGCTGGTACACTCCGCTGAGCATTTGGTTAATTGTTTGTGCAATTAACGTCATTGGCTGGCAGAGATGGAACAATATTTCGTCGTCATTCAACCGAGAAAAGGTATAAGCAGAACTTACTGCGTTGGTGTCATTGACACTTTTCGAATGATGTCATGAAAAGATACCAATACATAAAGTGCCATCTTCTGACATATCTATGGCTTTTTTTGGCAATTTTAATTCATTAAGTTGGAGTTTTTAATGCATTAGACTAATGACATCATTCAGTAGACGCTACCGGTATTCACTGAACCAAACATATCTGAGGAAAATGTCTGCGAACAAACACTTCCAGTTTGCTATTATTTTTTACCAAGCAGTGATATTGAGCAATCAATTCCACAAAGGGAGCATTGTGTTATTGCAGCAATATTTCAAAATAAAACTATGCAACAAAGTCGGGAACAATGTATGGAAACGACAGAAACACACAAATGTGTCCACCAGCACAGAAATCACACATTGCCTGTTACCATTATCGTTAAATTAAATGAATTCCACTCTACTTTTAGTTTCTGAAGACAGCACCATATCTTGCAGATAAAAAGGAACAGCAAACGGCGCCACACAAGTCAGTTTTATTGCTTATGTAATGTACTTAAGCGGTGATCTATATGGAATTGTTATCGTGGGATGCAGAAAAAAAGCATGGTGCCCGCAATGGTGAGGCCTTCTTATGTAACTCCATAGCAAGTTGTGGTTAGGGGATTTTTCATTCATTGTGCATATCTTATATTGTTTTACTCCTCCTGTTCTTCGGAAAAAGCAGCATCAATGCATAATATACGCATCAATACAAAGCTTACCAAAGCAGTTCACCGTTTTAGTGGAGTGGGTTATCATACATTCATCAGAATTACTGGATCAAGCCCATTTGTTAGTCTAAAAATGGTGCCTTGTGGTGTGAGATACGTGCAGTCTTGGACACGGCACACTCTAACATAATGCTGATATATCGGCAAAACACTGGCTGTAATGACAAAAATCGAGTTCCAATGCAGCTGATGCATGAAGTGTATTACATTCGGCTAACACTGCCAAAGTGAGTGAAACGTATTTGATTAGAGGGAGATTATCGGCCGAGCGGCAACTGAATAGTCGACCAATTCAAATTATTATGATGGCGACCACCTATAATGGCTCTTTATTGACCTGACATTGGCAGAGGTAACTCTGCAAGTATGCATCGTTGAATGCATCAATTGATGAATGCGTGCGTCATCATAATTTAATACACTACATAGGCATTATAAACATGATATTATTTTCACTCTATATGTGCGTGATAAGCTAAGTAGAACCAGATTTGAAGGCATTCTTTTTTTTAAGAATATGATCGTACATGAAGGGTGTGATATATATATATATATAGAGATATATATATATATATATATATATATATATATATAGATATATATATATATATATAGAATATATAAGATCTATAAATCTATATATATATATATATATATATATATATATATTTGTATATATATATATATATATATATATATATATATATATATATATATATTATATATTCTATATATATATATATATATATATATATATATATATATATATATATATATATATATATATATATATATACGTTTATATATATGTATATACGTTTTTTCTTCTCGAAGTCTTCTAAATTTGTCAAGTGAATGAATATCAGATCGAATCTGGATCCTGTCGTTTTGTTGTAAGATCATCAAGGGCTATGAAATGCTCTATAATGACACAGACTAGTAATCTTTCGTTTTTAGGGTGTAGGGGTGATTCTGGGTCCATACTTCCAAGAAGGTAAATTACCGCATGAAATTTAGATATCAGAGTTGGCGTCTAATTTATCTTCACAGCTGGTCAATTATATTTATTTCAAGTAGTGGAAGAATTGTGTGTTAGCAAATACATAATGAATTTCTGTTTACCCGGTTATCTTAGTTTTTATTGGGCACCCTTGCAGTATCTTGTTTACATGGTTTATAACAGCCAGACAGCGATGCTTATTGCTTCTACGAATGTGTTGGGTTGAACTTCACCAGAACTCGGTTCAACGAGCATTGTACATCACCCCACTGACCCGACACAGTTTATGGCAGCACTTTTACATCAAGTTATGTTCACAAAACGTGGGTTTGTCAGGGAGTATAGCTCTGGGCGCTGTTCATAAGTGAACAAAACAAATGTAATCAATGCATTCAAATGCATCCAGTCGCTTTGTGGGAATCACAGTAGTTTGAGAGTGATGTATCATCATACTGGACCACAATGGTTCTCCAGAAAATATATAACCCAAAAGTACCTATTCTGTCTATGTGCCAGCCGTGAAAGTGCGCGTTTTTGGAAAGAAATTCGTCTTTAAAGATGAGTCCGGCGTATATAAACGAGGGACTCATGAATAATAAATCGCCTCCGCGTGACGTCATACCCGGCAATGTTTTGATTGCGAGACGCGATCTGCATTACGATTCTCGCCAAATACCTATTTTATCACTTCCGTAGAGCGAGGAAAATCATATGCCGACCATTGTTGCTTTGGCAAGGCAAATGTATTTCTCATAGATTCGGACAATAAATGAGGGATTCAGACGTCTCTGATGTTGCGAAAAGGGACGCCTGGATGCCACTGCTGCGTCTGAGGGTCTAACTCATGCGTGTCAGGACATAGGGCGGCCGCTGAACAAAGCTTGGTTAGTTATGTCTGATCGTATGTATGCCCCGTCCATCATATATGTGTTGTTATGTAACGAGATAAGTTAATCCATCAATTTTACAAACAAAGTATGCAGCCTCTTTTCCTGAACATATTTTACTAAACTTATTATGTGTTTTAATGCAAACAATCCAAAGCTGTTGTAATCCATTGAATTATATAAGTACAAACATATGTATATTGACCGTTGAGTTGGTGGGAGCTTAGTTTGCACCTAAGCCAAAGAAGTTTATATATTGACTAAAGGTACGTAAATGTTTAAATACATATCATGTCCACACAAAGTAAATAGTATACAACAAAGCTTTGCAGCAAATAATTCATGAGATATCCCAAAAAATCCTGTCTTATCAAGTGGATGCAAGGATTCATGTTTACAAAGTTGTACCATGTAAGTGTAAAACCTCCTTGACACAAATTGTAAACAGATTAGCTGCTGTTATTAATAGAGGTGCACTTGGATATAGAGTAGGCCTTATCAAAGTTGTTGTAGAATAATTCTGCGCCTTGAGCATATACAAGAGAGCATGTACAATAGCTGTTTTCGTTCAGTTATATCAGTAAGCCCAAAAATGAATGCATAACTTGACTTAAGTAAATGGAGGTTACAGTTTTATCATCATGGTCAGTGTTACATCTGCGTTTATATGAATGTACACAGCTAAAACATATTTCCCATACAATATGTCATCACTAATTACATACATTAATATCCTCATCACTACATCATGTTGCAGGTGTTTGAGTGGCTACTATCAACCAATGGTAGAGGTGGAAGAAAAATGAATGATGTGTGGAGATTCCTCGAGTCATGACCTACATAAAAAACAGCCCCATTTCAATTGGTTTGCATAACCCAGGATCCTGGTTTCAGACCAAGTTGTGTCAACCCCTAGACCTTGCATATGGCATATTTCCCCTTGAGATAACAACGCGGGCACATAACGATGTATAAAGGTGAAGGATATGTACAAAGGCTTGCAGTCATTATCAACAATTTCATTATGCTTATTGAAACCGGTATGACACAAATACATGGATGAATCAATAATGTCATATTGTTATTTTACAGGCGTTACAGATATACTGCATGCAGATCGTTTGTTCAGTGGTGCTGGGGCCCTCAGGGACAGAAGATCGGACTATCAAGGATTCCATCCACTAACTTTGGACTTGATACATGCGGAACCCATTCTGGTTTGCCTCATTGGCTTATTGTAGATCTGGTCACACCGCATCTGCACACATTGGAGGTGGTGCTTCCGTAGTGGGTAGGCTTGGCTCATAGCAAACCAGAAGGAATTCAGCCATCAGGCATTCCACATACTCTGGAATCATAACAGAAATCTGACTAGCCACAGCTTGCACTTACCAGACTATCGCTTATAACCTTTTATCCCCATGGTAATGGAATTTGTTATTGTTTACATTTTACATATCAGTACATATATTCACCAAATGTTGCCTTTGTTGCTACTATTGTGACAACATGTCCCTGCTTAAACTAGGGGTATCTTAGCTTGAAGACTAAATCCCCAGCTTCGGTTGCCACCTGGTCTTTTGCCCCATTTTTATTGTAGCGGAGAGCAGTCTTAATCTGTGATACAATTAAACAATTAAACGACCAAAAAACAAACTTAATGGCTTACAAATTTAATTCAATATATAAAGACACCACAATGAAGGAGTACTGTAAAAAGCAACAAATTATATTAAAAGAATGGTACTCGTCTGGCAGAAGAAAACAGCATCTTGGGCGAAGTGGTTAATCAAACATATCCAAAAGAGAGAGACAAAGTACAATGTAAATATTGTGGAACTCCCTGCGTCTCTGAGAACGGGGGCTCCCTTAGATGACGTCCAACGCCTGAATCTTCTGTGTAACATCGATAGGCGTTGGAGTTAAACCACTTAAACCACTTGATAGCCATTAGTCTGTTGGAAATTATTAACCATTACCACAAGTGTTATTTAGAGGCTTATGTCATCAGGCACCGAAAAGAGTATTTGCTTTATCCACAAACAAAATAATCGACCTCGTGTACATGGTTGAACAGAACATGTAATTACCCCTTGTACAGCACGTGTTTGCCACCAAATGTGGTGTTGTAGATACAGGTCACAACGTGGTATTATGTACCACAAAATATCCATGACTGCAATATTATTGCAGGTGCTGATGCCGTGTTATCACATAACCATGAAGTTTCCATCTTTATATTTGGAATATCATAAAAGTGTTTGCTTCTATTAGCAGTCATATTTAGGCTCCATCTAAATATTGGTTTGGGTCACACATTAGGAAAAACAAAATGACGTCCCACAATAACACATTTATCAAAAGAATGTTAGCTAGTGCGTCCAGCAAAATGAACGCCACGTGTTTTAACGTAGTCTAGCATTGCAACAGCAACGTAGCAGCTGAACGCATAAACTTTGACCTAAAGCCTCACCATTCATATAAGATATTGCTATTGTAAGAAGGGGCCCGTTATAATGTTATCACCAGGTACACGTGCATCGGTTTGCCACCGTCTATTAAATATCTCACTGATATAATGCAAGGATCTAAATTTGCATTGCCAATAGCGGTAACATTTGCACAAATAAGAAAGAAGTGGTGATAAATATGTCAACAAATCCTCTGGTGGTATCTGGATGGGTCGTCATCCGCTCAGGTGTTGATTTAATTAGAGCAGGTGATGTAGCTGCTGCCAGGGGAATTTGGTCAAGTCAATAAAGAGCTATGGACCAGAATGTGAGGCCTAGTTTCACATGCATAGACTTGTTTCATGGTAGCGATCTTTCAGCAATGGGAGTTACTTACTCCAAATTCACCGACCACCTACCTTACCAGATACCTCGCCAACACACTTCCACACACATATCGTTGCATTACAGCTACCATAGAATAAATTGCACGGTGTTATCAATTATGGGACAAAGATGTCTTGCAATTATAATATACATCGATTGATATTTTGAAACCATAAGGAAAGGAGGTGAATTCATCAAAAGAAACAGCACCAGCTCCAAAGTTGTACAATGTTGACAATATATATATATTCATATTCTGTTTTTGTGAGTTTAAGGATGACTTGTATGCACACAAACGTTAATTTTGTGAATTAACAAAGGAATATATAACGGTATTGTTAAGATAAAAATATATCACTTAAGTTATAAGCTCTAGAACTGGGTTCTGTGAGCTTCGTACATCACATCCTGTCACATCACCCCCCACTGACAAGACACAGTTTTTGGTTGCACTTGAATGACGGCAGTGGGTTCGGTCAGGTTAAAAGCTATCTGTTCTGTCGACTGGATTCGTTTAGACCGAATCTCTTCATAAACGAACACAACAAATCTAAGTCACACAGACCATCGGTGTTTAATCACAGTTGAGAGAGATTGGCGCGTGATAATACAAGGCCACAACGGTTAACGAAGGGGAACCAATAAGCAAGACAATATACGAATACCGCTCGAGAATAATGGCTGATCAGTGTGTGCCGACACCATTTGTACTTGTAGCGTTAAATGAATTAGATTGGTAACATATCACATAGAAAAGGATCCACCAATTAAAGCAAATGTGTCCTGGATTTCGAAATATGCAACAAAGCTTGTCACCTGCATGTCAATAATAGACGAATGGAGTGTTATAGCTCATTTCTTTCATAACCTAAGATATCAAGTTCAGTTGCAGTGAGCCATTAGTAATTTTATGGCCAGAACTCCCCAAACAAATGATAAAACATTAGCATTGAGTACATAGCATTCCAAACGCTTGTCAACCAGTCTTTGGCTAATGCAAGAATAGATACTTGTCGCAATGTTCAGATCGGGCCACAGGAAGCTCAGGTAAAGAGAGTTGATCTCAGGTAATTCCTGCAAACCCATACCATCGAGTTAAGTCAAGTGCATATGACTTGTGTGCTGTAAGATTTCAATCCACAATTTGTAATAATCGATGGAATGTAATAGGAGCTTTACATGACATTTACATAACTGCTGCTTCAGTGTCAAAGCTTCGTAAATCTTGAGCAGGCGTTTCTGACACCTTTACGATTGTGATATGTACTTTGATAGACGCAGCAGTTGTGATGATGCTATACAGACAAATCACCTAATGCTAGTGTACTTCAGCCAGGGTAAGCACCTTTTTGAACAAAGCATTGGGTAAGTTAACTTGGCAAAAGGTTGTTTGTTCATTTAAACCTGATACAGATGTGCAGTTAAAGTGGACGATCTTACCACGAAGCCACAAACAAGATTCGGTCTATGGCTTCAGACATTAGACCAGGTCTTTTGATACCATGATAATCTCACAAAACAATCTAGGTTGACCTAAATTACCCCCCAAGAAATATTCGCTGCTTACATCAAATGCTCATATTGGTTATATGCTAAGCGCGCATTCACGTGAATCTCTGTCCGGGAAGTGAGAACATTGAAATATGTGAGAGTTATTGACAATAGTTATACAGTTATGTTTATATTTCAAAATAATGTATTGGCCTTTGTATAGTAGGTGGTAAGCATTCAGCAAGACTACCCAACGCACAGGATTGTGTATGTGCTATTCATCAATGCTCTGTTTAACATACAGGCCTGGAATTTCGTAATTTTTAGGGTAAGGCCACTTTGGCCTTCGATAGGTGCAAATTTTGAAGGGCACAAAGGCCAAAGGGAGGGCACCAAGGCCAAATAGAAACATTTCAAAGGGCACGGAGGCCAAAGAATTTTTAAACATTAAAGAGGTCATCTGTCAGCGGAAATGAGGCCACGTGGTAGACGGCCGCGGTGGATCTTGGATGCAAAAGGTGAAAAAGGGCACTACGGCCATGGGGGGAATGACCGTAGTGGCCGCCATGAAATTCCATGCCTGACATACATGTCCATGCCATACCTACAATCATTGATGTATGATCAGAATATAAGTCGTTCGAAGCGTATAACTTTATATTGTATAGGATCACAGACAACACACAAAAACACTGATAACACGTGAAAACACTGATCACACGCAGTAACACTGACAACACGAGGATACACTTACCACACGCAGAACTACTGACAATACACAAAAACACAGATAACACGTGAAAACACGGATCACACACAGTAACATTAATAACATGTAGAAACACGCAGATCAGCCAATGTCTGCCGGAAGCAGTAAAAAGCGTTTTACTCTGTCTTTAGATTTAATCTGACATGCTGTGATGTACCCCGATATTTGTTTACTAATGCATCGAATGCAGCTGCACCAGTAATGGAAGCAAAACATAAACAATTATGGAAGCACAGATCAGTTTTAAGTTTCAAAGAATTGTAGATTTAAAATGTGCACTCTAACGCTTGTTACAACACCTGCCTTTTCATGTGAATGATTTAGCAATACCAAGTAGCAGGGAAGGAAGCAGCTCATTAATGGAAGTAAGCACTGAAGTACAAGCACTAGACTCAGTTACTAAAACATGCTAGCTGCCTGCTACAGGTTCCGGTTCACAATAACATGAGCCGCGTTGCAAGATTGTGGTTACCCGTATTGGTGTTAGGCAAGTACCAATAGGGAAGGGGAAATAACACGTGCGTCATATTTAAGCGTTTCTAACTCTCATTAGGATGTAGATACAATGTTCTACTATAGTATATCTTAGTCTCGACGTCTTGAAGCACAGAGCCTGTATCAGAGCAGAACACTATTTTAATATTGTACAAACAGCACATTGATTCGATGGCTTTACAAGCAGTTGATTTGGTTGCACATGCTTGATTTGATCATTGCTTGATTTGTATAATGTTCTATTTTAGGTGATTGATTTGTAACATAAAATCTTTCCAACTTCCAATCAATCTAACCGCCAAATAAAGCGTAGGTTACTGCAAAATGGTATAAGGGCAACGTTATTTACGCCAGGGAAAAAACAGAATGCCTACATTCTATTCTGATACAAGGCACAATGCATTGATAAATTAGGATGATTTATTTAGCAGCTGCAGATTATAATGTGCTGATATAAAATCACAATTCCAAACATTTTAAGCAAATTTCTCTGGTCATGTGTTACTATAAAATGCATGTAAACATCTGTCAACTGGCATAACTTACTATGATTGCTAAGTATTAGAACGATACTTCTTCTTTGCAGACTAAGATTGGTAGGAGCAAGCAATATGCATCGAGTTTCTCAGATGAAGCTCTACTATAGTCAAAGCAATTTATAATTCAATAAGGCGCCTCTTAGACATCTTTAGCATTGTCTTACTCACCTTCAGGCGAGAAAACAAGTTCTTTAACACCTAGTAGGGATTCCAATAGGTTCTGTCATCGTCAAGGTCTTAGACAGTATAATGTATTACAGAGTACCGTGTATTTATTGGAAAGCAGCCTTGAAGTCTGTTATCCTCTTCATAAGTGCAACATACAGCGAGTTTATTAAGTCGCAGGGGCTTGTGGTCGAATGTTAACAAACCTGGAACCATTGTTTAAAGATATGTGTTTTATGGAGGTGTTGATTATTCTGTATAAAATATGTAGTCTGATAAACGATTTTGTGGGAAATATCTTTGTAAAATCGGTCTTGACAGGACCTTCCGCTGTCGCCTTCTGCCGAAATGAATTCAATGAATATACAAATCTCTTTACTCAATAATTACGTGAATTGGTATGGATTGGGCTGGATTTTGACCCCGATTTTAACTCAATGTGAACGTCGGATATCTTCCCTGAATGAGACTAGTTCAAACTAGATGCTGTCATCTGTGGACAGTTTCTCCAGTTCATGGTGTCAAGCTAGCCATGCTGACAAACTATTCACTTTACCCAAATACACGTACAAATTATCGGTTCATTTATCAGTTATGAGATATGCAATTAATAATGAGTTATAATGACAAAATACTTAACCGGAATCTAATGATAATCACTCTCATAATGAGTCATATTTAGTTTCCTAATTGGCGCCTTGGCAGATGATTATGTCGATATTTACTGCTGTCGGGTTGGTGTGAACCGATAATGTTTCCAATTTTTGTATATAATGTGGAAACGGGAAAATTGTTTGTGCCATGTGCTATCCTTTGTTGAATCAGCAATGTCAAGATGCTTTGACCGTGTTTGGTGGAACCATCGACAATGTATGAATGACACAGAAAGCAAAAACTCAGCCCCACTGATTGCTGACAGGAAAGCTAAACTAAGCGCCAATGCAATGTGCAGTTTAGAAAAATTATTCTGTATCCCATATTCCACGATAAAACACACAGATAACGTTATGATGACAAAGGCCTGCAGTGATTTTCTGACTGTCATGGTTGCTTTGTACAGGACATGCTCATCGAAGCAACAAACTTCTACATACTCGACCATGGCAACTCAGTCGGCTAGGTTTGCATAAATCTATAGGATGGAGCTAGAAGCCAAATTAAGGCCCAGTGGAGTATGTAACGTCAGTGTAGTAAGATAGGTGGTTTACAACAAATAAGGCGATTCTAGGTAGTTGACAATAAAAAAGGTGAAACCAGGTTGTTGTCAATCAATAATGTGAATCCAGGTGGTTGACAAAAATTAAAATGAAACAAGGTTGTTGACAATAAATAATGTGAATCGAGGTGGATGACAGGAAATAAGGTGAAACTCGGCTGTTGACAATAACTAATGTGAATCCAGGTGGTTGACAGAAAATAAGGTGAAACCAGGTTGCGGGCAATAAATAAGGTGAAACCAGGTGGTTGACAGAAAATAAGGTGAAACCAGGTTGTTGACAATAAATAAGGTGAAACCAGGTGGTTGACAGCAAATAAGGTGAAACCAGGTTGTTGACAATAGATAATGTGAATCCAGGTGGTTGAGATCAAATAAGGTGACAGAAAATTAGGTGAAACCAGGTTGTTGACAATAAATAATGTGAATCCAGGTGGTTGAGATCAAATAAGGCGAAACCAGGTTGTTGACAATAAATAATGTGAATCCAGGTCGTTGACAATAAATAATGTAAATCCAGGTGGTTGACAGCAAATAAGGTGAAACCAGGTTGTGGACATTAATAATGTGAACCCAGTTGGTTGACAATAAATAAAGTGAATCCAGATCGTTGTCCATAAATAATATGAATACAGGAGGTTGACAGCAAATAAATTGAAATCAGGTTGTTGACAATAAATAATGTGAAACCAGGTGGTTGACAGAAAATAAGGTGAAACCAGGTTGTTGACAATAAAAATGTGAAACTAGGTTGTTGACAATAAATAATATGAATCCATGTGGTTGACAGAGAATTAGGTGAAACCAGGTTGCTGACAATAAATAATGTGAATCCAGGTGGTTGACAGAAAATAAGGTGAAGCCAGATTGTTGACAATAAATAATGTGATTCTAGTTCGTTGACAATGAATAAGGTGAATCAAGGTGGTTGACAGCAAATCAGGTAAATCCAGGTCGTTGATAGCAAATGCGATGAATTTAGGTCGTTGACAACAAATGAGTTACAACAGGTGCATGACTTCTGTAATGTAACACAGGTATGCTACTGAGAATGAGCTACTACTGTTGAGTTTAGCCTTTGAGGAAAACCGATATGATATAAGAAGTAGGCTATACATAACAGTTGCTGCGCGTGCGTGAATCACAGGCGACTTATTACTCCATGTGATTTATATTAGGTACAAAACAACAGTTGATTTATTACTTCTATTTGATTTATTTCAGTTACTGCCAAATATTAACAGCCGCTGATTCTGCAACAGTTCGCTACAGGTGAGTTGCATCGGGCGGGATACTTGAGATGAGTAGCCGCATTTAATTGGCCAATTATTCTCGCCTGTCTCTGTGTCATCAGTGTGGGCGGTGTATAGAGTCTACCACTGAGTGTCGCCTGTCTCTGTGTCATCAGTGTGCGACGTGTTAAGAGTCTACCACTGAATGTCGCCTGTCTCTGTGTCATCAGTATGGGGTGTGATTAGAGTCTACTACTAAGTGACGACTGTCTCTGTGTCATCAGTGTGGGATGTGTATACAGTCTGCAACTAAGTGTCGCCTGCCTCTGTGTCATCAGTATGGGAGATGTATAGAGTGTACCACTGAGTGTCGCCTGTCTCTGTGTCATCAGTGTGGGATGTGTATAGTGCTACCACTGAGTGTCGCCCGTCTCTGTGTTATCAGCGTGGGATGTGTATTGAGTCTACCACTTAGCGTCGCCTGCAACTGCGTCATCAGTGTGGGGGGTGTATTGAGTCTACAACTGAGTGTCGCATGTCTCTGTGTCATCAGTGTGGGATGTGTATAGTGATACAACTGAGAGTCGCCTGTCTCTGCGTCATCAGTGTGGGGGGTGTATAGAGTCTACCACTAAGTGTCGCCTGTCTCTGTGTCATCAGTATGAGACGTGTTAAGAGTCTACCACTGAATGCCGCCTGTCTCTGTGTCATCAGTATGGGTGATGTATAGAGTCTAGCACTGAGTGTCGCCCGTCTCTTCGTCATCATTGTGGGAGGTGTATTGAGTCTACCACTGGGTGTCGCCTGTCTCTGTGACATCAGTATGGCAGGTGTATATAGTCTACCACTGAGTGTCGCTTGCCTCTGTGTCATCAGTGTGGGGTGTGATTAGAGTCTACTACTAAGTGTCGACTGTCTCTGTGTCATCAGTGTGGGATGTGTATACAGTCTACAACTAAGTGTCGCCTGCCTCTGTGTCATCAGTATGGGAGATGTATAGAGTGTACCACTGAGTGTCGCCTGTCTCTGTGTCATCAGTGTGGAATGTGTTTAGGGTCTACTACTAAGTGTCACCTGTCTCTGTGTCATCAGTGTGGGATGTGTATAGTGATGCAACTGAGAGTCGCCTGTCTCTGTGTCATCAGTGTGGGAGGTGTATAGAGTCTACCACTGAGTGTCGCCTGTCACCGTGTCATCAGTGTGGGGTGTGATTAGAGTCTACTACTAAGTGTCGCTCGTCTCTGTGTCATCAGTGTGGGATGTATATAGTGCTACCACTGAGTGTCGCCCGTCTCTGTGTTATCAGCGTGGGATGTGTATTGAGTCTACCACTGAGCGTCGCCTGCCTCTGCGTCATCAGTGTGGGGTGTGTATTGAGTCTACAACTGAGTGTCGCATGTCTCTGTGTCATCAGTGTAGGATGTGTATAGTGATACAACTCAGAGTCGCCTGTCTCTGTGTCATCAGTGTGGAAGGTGTATAGAGTCGACCACTGAGTGTCGCCTGTCTCTGTGTCATCAGTGTGGGAGGTCGATAGAGTCTACAATTGAGTGTCGCCTGTCTCTGTGTCATCAGTTAGGGAGGTGTATAGAGTCTACCACTGAGTGTCGCCTGTCTCTGTGTCATCAGTGTGGGAGGTGCATTGAGTCTTCCACTGATTGTCGCCTTTCTCTGCGTTGATTCATTCACTGGAAAAGTTTCCTTGTACTCTTTCTGTTGGTTCCTTTCCAAGAACTCTCATTATATACGCAATACTGCTCTTTTGTTTTCCCATTCATGCCGTGCATAAGAAAACAATGAGTGTAGAATAAGACAACACTCGGATAAACTCCACAGGGAAGCAACGGCTGTGGTCGAGGGCGGGTCGATCCCGACCTCATCACTTATAGGTGTTCCCGTATATTACGGTAGTTTATTAGAGAGGGTACATACGGCAAAATGTAAAGGTCCTCCTCTAAAAGAAAACCACCTCTCCTATAATGGGCAGGGCTCTCAGGATTCGGCGCCACCGGGTGAGAGGCCACCGTGATTGACGGCGGACGCCAAATCGAAAAAAAATGGACCCATCCACTGCAAAAATTCAATAAGTTTTGAGAGGTATGCAGCTTCACGCCTCCCCGCTGCAGATGTCATCGGCTACTGACGCATGTTTGTATGTCTTACTTGAGCCAGGTAAGGCGGTCGTCAGTGAAGTTATGACGCACTTGGTTATCAATATCAGCAGGTAAAAGGTAGTAAGTTGCTAGTGGTTTGGAAACGGACAGATGTTTTACATAAGGTAATGACAACTTGTGCTCGGTTGCCGTCAACATGCCCCCTAGCGCCGAATAGGTCGATTAACATAGAACAATCGACCTAGAGGCTGGCCATCTGGGGGAAGTGGAAGCTGCCAATGGCTAGGACACATCGATCATTTATTAGACTGGTTAGAGATATTCAATCGATACAATTATGCATACAACAATCTACGCAACAACACATGACGGATTATATTTGTAGACACACCCACATGAACAAACTTGCTAAACGGAACGATAATATAATCGATTAACGCCGATATTGTTACACAAACAACATAAGAGTGCATACAATTCATGATAGCACATGTTTTTAGATTGCACTCTCTCTGCGATTACTTTAACATCAACATTGGGTTTATTTCATAGCTTCCCGCTCTTCTTCACTACATATACATTATGATTGCATATGCATGAAGATCACATGCGCTTCATGATTGCCCATTAGGCAAGAAGGTTCTACAACATCGAAACCAAATCTACCTCACAAGTTGGTCAATTTGAACCTAGTTGAGGCCCACGATTCGATCTAGCCTCGTTTATTCATCGGTGCGAACGCCTACTTGTAGTAGATAAGGCACATTGAGCAAACCACGAGGGAGCATCCTCTATCGCAATTGTACGCGTCAATATTGAATCTGAAAACGCTTATCTGATTCGTAAGTGCTTTTCTCTAATATCACATGACAAGAATTGATTTGATTCCAACAACTAACACTATAAACAGAATGCGCACGAGTCATCCATGAAACAGCTGTATTGTATTTCCAAGAGCAGGTATGAAACGACATGAAAGATAGCAGGGATCAGTGATTAGCTCAAACGGTAGGGGAGCAAACCGCAAAGCACACCTGTATATTATATCATGCGATAGTTTCTTTTGTTTTCAACCTAATCCTTGGAAATTATTCTTAAACCGAATATTTAGTTTCTACCACATTTTACGTTCAACGATAATCGTGACCCATATTTCTGCAATTTTTTTTCCGTAACCAATTAATGGATTAGGGATTTTCACTATTAGCTTAAAGCATGAAACTGCAAAGGTTTTTAGCCAGTGTGCTATCAGATTTCAAGAACAAATCAAATGGCGAACAAAATATCTAAAACACGCTAAAAGCTGGTACGCTGACAACATTCTGCTACCGCTTAAAACAACCCATAACCATACAGTGAAGGATGATGATCAGACGACAACAACAGCTGGGCCTGAGACTGTACTGCTCGGGCTGAGAGAGTAGACGGTGTGATGACTACGACAGTATGGTATCAATGATGAACCATTGGATGACGTCATCATGACTGGTTGAGGTAATGGGATCGAGCTGGGTGGTATCTGCCGTGAGAAGACAGCTGTTGTTAGCGGCCAGACCGAACACGACACAGTTAGGGATGGCCATGCAGCGTACAGCACAAGACACGTCGCGCTCCACATAGACCTGCTCGACGACAGGGGGCAGTGCGCATGAGAACTTGGTGACGTCTACCCGACTCCACAGCTTCCCTCCATCACCACCTGCGGAGCATTGGGCAGCATGGACATGTCTATTACAATAGCAGGTGATGCGGAAGACACGGTACATATGCGAAACGTGGGAGTTTGAGACATGTTAAAATGATGGGCCATCAATCCCTCAATTCACATCGTGGTACACAATATCCTTGGGTGGAATGAGCAGCCACTTACAGCGTGCGGGCCAAAGGTTCGATCACAAAGGGTAACTACAATATTGAGCAAATAGCAGCAGTTAAAACCTTTTACCTTTGCACTGTAACTCCTCAAATGATAGGCTGGACAACGGCTGCTTTTGATTGCAGGTGTGTGTCACTGTCCCCGCCGCCCAGAGCTTGCTCCAAGCCAACCTGCAATCACAAGCGACAGCCGTACCACGGATATCAATCTCTAAGCCCAGGTTGAGTCCCTGTGCCCCAGGAGCCGTGCATAAGTTCTCAATGCTGGTTAAGTTCAGGTCCTTTACGACAACTAATTTAATCAGCGTCGGGATTGCCAGCATGTCGGCCACGCGCACCTGCCCAACTCGATTCCCCGGCATCCAGATGGACTCAGCCTTCAGACGTGGAATTGCCAAGAGCTTGTTATCATTCAATGTTAACACAAAGAGTCCATGGGTAGGAAAAGCCGTGTCTGGAAAATGTTCCAATTGGTTTCCTTTGAGTTGTAAATTCCTTAACTTTTGAAGTCCCTCAAGTAGCCGTACATCAATTACACGGATCTTGTTGTATGAAACGTTAATTCGCCTCAAGTCAGGCGCTTGCAGCAGGTCAGGAAATTCTTCGAGCTCATTTAACGGCAGATTAATTTGATCTAAAACAGGCATGGGGTCCATGAATGTGAACGATGTGAGCAAGTTGTTAGTCAGGTCGAGAATTTCAACGCTCGAGTTGAATACCGCGGGCACTGTGAATTGACTGTTGCTGTAATCAGCGACAAGTAGGTCGTCGACGATGCTGTATTGTCCCTCAACTTCACACACGGAGACAAGAATGAAGGCAACCAGCGACAGAACACCGAACATCGTGACCAATATCACAGGTTAATTTTTCTGGCGAGGAAGATGAGTACCAACAATTATTGGTCCAATGGATTGTTTGAACTGGCCAGTTGTTGTGGGAGACTGATCAGCACGAGAGAGAGTGAGGTGTAGTGGTAGTTCCTCTCATGTGTCCTGAAGCACGACCGTTGTCGGTTACCGGTGACCTTGATGTGTTTGGACCACGACTCGAACGGAGGTGAGCCTAATGTTGTACTTATGTGTATCCATTTATCGACATGTAACCAATGGGACATCGATTGACCCTCAAGGTTTTATGTAATCGAGCAACATACGATTTATGTGAGCCACGTATGTTGGGCGTCGGAAATCGATTGTTCATAATCCATTCAGCTTATTGGAATAAACAAGGAACTCATTTCAATGTTGGCACAACCTTACTACAGGGCTATGAGTAGTACGTATGCAAACAAGGAATTGGACAACAGCATATTCAGACGATGTAATGGGTTCCCGCACTAACAACAACTCAGAATGTATCAGAGCCTCTTTGTAGGCCTCTGAAGACAACGGGGGCGTATTGATCATTTGCAGAACCAGTGCCGCCATGCATACTGGTAACCAAGGTGATGCTTCATACAGGTAGCCAGAGAAACGTGGCATACTGGTAACAACAGTAACGTGCTATACAGATTACTACAGTGACGTGTCAAACTGGCAACCACAGTGACGTGCCATACTGTTAACAACAGCAACGTGCCATACTGGTAATCACAGTAAAGTGCAATACTGATAACCACAGTAACGTGCCATATTGGTAACCACAGTAACGTGCCATACTGATAACCACAGTAGCGTGTCATACTGGTAACCATATTAACGTGTCTTACTGATAACCACAATAATGTGTCTTACTGGTAACCACAGTAACGTGTCTTACTGGTAACCACAGTAACGTGTCTTACTGGTAACCACAGTAACGTGCCATACTGATAACCACAGTACCGTGTCATACTGGTAACCACAGTTTGGTGTCGTACAGGTAGCCACAGTAACGTGTTATACTGATGATCAAAATAACGTGCCATACTGATGATCACAGTAATGCTTTATACTGGTAACCACAGTTACGTGTCTTACTGTTAACCACAGTAATGTGTAATACTAATACACCTAGTAATGTGACACACTGGTGACCACAGTAACCTGTTATACTGATAACCACAGTAACGTGTCATACTGGTGACCACAGTTACGTGTCATACTGTTAACTACAATAACGTTACATACTGGTAACCTCAGTAACATGTCATACTGTTAAGCACAGTAACGTGTCTTCCTGGTAATCACAGTAACGTGTCTAACTTGTAACCACAGTCACGTGTCATTTCGGTGACCACATTAACGTGTCATACTGGTAACCACAGTAACCTGTCTTACTGGTAACCACAGTAACGTGTCTCGCTGGTAACCACAGAAACGTGTCTTACTGGCGACCACATTAACGTGTCTTACTGGTAACCACAGTATCGTGTCGCACTGTTAACCACAGTTGTCTTACTGGTGACCAGAGTAACGTGTCATAGATCGATCTAGACCAAACAACAATCTGCTATCGCGCGCACTGCTTTTGGAAAGATCATTCAGTGCAAATTTTTTGACATACCATACAGATCGAGCATGGGACGTATTTGTGCTGTCGACGGGTGCGGTAGTGGCACTAGACAGTTGAAAAATTGGAAGAAAGCATTGGGACTTACAGCATCGTAACTATGGTACAGGTCGGTGTGTATGCCCATTCCTTTTCACCCTAATACCTTTCCTAGCCGAGAATCTTTACCTTGCAGTGCGTGCGAAATCGTATTAACACGAAGGAAGAGAGAGAAAACGGCGATAATTTCACAGGCGATCGCTTGTTTTTGTTGACTACCGACACAAACACGCGAAATTCGCCTTGATTGACATATGACCAACCACTCACAATGCTCTTCGCGCGATGCCGAACTCGCTTATATCATAGAGGTATCTTCTAAAGGACGATGCTTATTTGTTATCCATGAATGACCTCGATAGAAGCAATAGAATTAAACTCGGCGTCATGAAGAAGAATTCGCAATTCAATAAGAAATGCAGTGTATATGACATAACCCAATAGGTTACAGTGAATAATCTTAGTTCGCGTCATCATAGACCAATAACCAGCAGTAAAGACAAAGCACTTAGCCGTCAACACCTAGTAGCAAACTCACCTAGCAGTCAACATCCCTAGTAGCAAACTCACATCACGGTCAACACATCTAGTAGCAAACTCACCTAGCCGTCAACACCCCTAGTAGCAATCTACCTAGCCGTCAACACCCCTAGTAACTAACTCACCTCGCCGTCAACACCTCAAGTAGCAAACTCACCTAGCCGTCAACACCCCTAGTAGCAAATTCGCATCGCCGTCAACAAATCTAGTAGCAAACTCACCTAGCCGTCAACACCCCTAGTAGCAATCTTACCTAGCCGTCAACACGCCTAGTAACAAACTCACCTCGCCGTCAACACCTTTAGTAGCAAACTCACCTAGTCGTGAACACCCATAGTAGCAATCTCACTTAGCTGTAACTCCCCTAGTAGCAAACGCAACTCGCCATCAACACTCCTAGTAGAAAACTCACCTAGCTGTCAACACCCCTAGTAGCAAATTCACCTGGCTGTCAACACTTCTAGTAGTCAACAGACCTAGCCGTCAACACCCCTAGTAGCAAACACACCTAGCTGTCAACACCTCTAGTAGCCAATTTACCTAGCAGTCGACTCACCTAGCAGTCAACACCTCTAGTAGCCAACTAACCTAGCTGTCAACACGTCTAGCAGTCGACAAACCTAGCAGTCAACTCACCTAGCAGTCGATTCGCCTAGCAATCGATTCACCTAACAGTCGATTCACCTGCCAGTCGACTAATGTAGCAGTCTACTAACCTGGCAGTTAACTCATCTAGCAGTCGACTCACCTAGCAGTCTTCTAACCTAGCAGTCAACTCACATAGCAGTCAAGTCATCTAGCCGTTAACTAACCTAGCAGTCTTTTAAACTAGCAATCGACTCACCTAGCGGTTGACTCACCTATCAGTCGACTCAACTAGCAGTCGACTCACCTAGCAGAGACCTAACCTAGCTGTCAACTCACATAACAGTTGACTCACTTAGCAGTCGAATTAAATAGCAGTCGACACACCTAGCAGTCAACTCACTTAGCTGTCAACTCACATAACAGTCGACTCACTTAGCAGTCGAATTAAATAGCAGTCGACACACCTAGCAGTCAACTCACCTAGCGATCAACTCACCTGGAAGTGGACTCACCTAGCAGTCTACTACCATAGCAGTCGTCTTACCATGCAGTCGACTCACCTAGCAATTAACTCACCTAGCAGTCAACTCACCTGGCAGTCAGCCCAATAGCCACCTGGTCATTAAAGTAGTACACCTCGCTGACAATCGATGCATGCATCAGCGCTAATAGATCTTTACCTGGCCACTTTTTGCGTCCAGGAGAGTTATCGGGCAGGTAATGAGAACAAAGCAGCTGTTGTTGATAACCACTACTTCATACATGAACACATCTTAGTGCAATATGAATATTTGATTATCCCATGGATTTGTGGAGTTAGATCAAATAAGCTTGAGGCTATGTTGCCAGCGTATGATCAAATAAGCTTGAGGCTGTGTTGCCAGCGTATGCCTGTAACCGTTTATTTACACTAATCGATGTTTGTGCAGTCACCCTTGATGAAGTAGTTTTCTAACTCGTATGTTTTGGTAATTTTGATTGTGGAGTAGTTGTACCTGGTAGTACAAGGTTGGCGGACTGTTATTTGAGCGTACTAGTGGGTTCTATATAGCTGGAGTCTAAACATTGATATATGTAACGTGAAACGATAGCTTTGCAACACATTTACATAAGTGAAACACGACTGTAACATCAGCGGCACATACAGCCAATCTACTGTGAAGTGTCGAATGCTATTCGTATTTGCCGTGTTATTCAGCCGAGGAGACTTGCTTGGAGATCTGGCTCTGATTTAACCCGTGCTGTAGTCTGGGTAAGGATTGTTTAAACCAAACGCCAGTCTATTCGCTTTTCACAAATACATAAACATTTATCCTTTCCATTGTTGCTTTGTCTAGGATCCTCAGCCCCTCTGTGCGAGACACTTACATATTTCTGATATTCAATTTTGCGCCAGAGTCTGTAACCCGAACTTGTCTTGAACTGAGGCAGCATCCACGGGTTGGGTGACCCAATCAGACGCTGTCTATTACACAATAATTTCAGTCGTCGCCTCTGATTGGACCATGCAAATGGATCTGTCGCCATTTTCGGTTTTCATCCGCCCTGCAGCAGATTAAGCTGTGTTTTCACTAGATGCCATGGAAATAGAAGTCGATCACCGCAATAGTCGCCTGGTGTGATATACAATGACCTGAGAGAGAGCTGGGCACTGCTTGAGGGTCGTACACTTAAAGGTGGTACTGCGGACAACTTACGCGATGTGCCCACTTGTGCAACTCATCAATATCGTTCGATAATTTGTTTTCAACATAACATGACTTGTAAGATCGGAAATATAATACGCTTGTTTCAACCGGTGGTAGGGTTGTCAATGATTTTGTCTATATTTTAGCACGGGGTTCGATTAATAGTCCAACAATGTAAATTGTATTATAGAGGTCTGAACTTGGGTGTGTGAACTTGTCTACACGCCCAAACTGTTATTGGTCAGCGCAACGGCTACGCTCGCTGCGCCATCTGAGGCACAATCTGGACCCGTGGACGTATCGTTCGTCTTAGTTAAACTCACACTGCGTCACAGAGCAAGACAAAGCAGCATTAACATGGTCGTCTAACATCAATGCCGCCATATGACAAGTGAATGAGCCAGAAATGAGTTGAAAATGGACCAATACCACTGCGACTTTATTGAACATGCCGCAGGGAGATGTGTGCGATCAGTACTAACTTCACTCAGCATGCTGTCAGATTGGATAAGCAAATCAAGAAACACCCGCTCATCGTGAAATTCATCCACACGTCACGATACGATAAAGGTCAACAAGTGATATGGTACATTATAAACATTCTCTTTTGGTTATCCGAAATCTGAAACATCGCTGCTTGAAAGCTCCGGGAAACCGGGTATGAAACTAAAGCCGGTACAGGGGAAATCTTTGTCTAAACTTACAATGAAGTTAACAAATATTTCTTATATGAAGGCGCCACTGTCCTTGATTTGATGGACCATAAGAAACGACGCATCGAGAAGACATTTTTGATGAAACAATCGCCATGTATTAGAGAAAACCCTCAGACCACCATAGTCGGAGCATCAAACAGCATAAGCGCCACTGGACAGAGCTACACGGCGCGTACTGCACTATACTGGCTCGATATATCTGCGAAGGAGCCAATGTCTATAAGTTTGTTGTGTGATCAGCGAGGCTAGTTTCAGATAGCTTACTGGTTTTATTAAAGGTGCATTCATTAACCGATTCCTCACTACGTTTGCTATCGATACAACTCGATTCCAATCGGTGACCCCGAGTCCGATTTCTTATTTTTGACGGAATAATGATCACAGTAAACATGGCGACCCGACATAACGGGATATTCTCTTCTCTCACCCGGCTGCCAGAGAGTGGCTGAACTCGGGTTAAGTCCGTCTGCAGCGCGGATGTACCATTCAATAAAGTGGTTGGTACCGAGGATTTTAACTCATGTCATTATGATTCTGTTCCGTCTTGTTGCTCAAATGACTCACTTGTAGAGCTTCCTTATCGATGATTTGTCAGTTGTAGGACCATGGTAACAGTCTGAAAACTTGTTTGCAAAACCTATGCCTACCAGAAGCGAAGGGGTGGAATAAATACGCATGCGCAATTGGCCTCTTCGCAAGCTCTAGTTAGTTTAACACTCGCCAGGAGTTCCACCGATGCGCACAGCGCTTTTGACAAGAACAAGGGCAATGTGCTAACAACCCATTAACCACTTGACAACCGCAAAATATGATCCTGCTTCCGGTTCAAAGGCATTATGACCGCCTGGCGGTCGCGAGATAAACTAGAGCTTGCGATGAGGCTAATTGGATCATATTCTATTCTTTTCGCCTCTACACCGCCGTGTTTACAGCTTGGGTTGTGTTATAGTGTATACCATGCTTCTTACCAGGTTATTGGTTCAGGCTACATATAAAGTAAGCAGTCGGGCTTTAACCAGCGCCACAAATAAATCCCATGTTACCCTAAGGATCGACTCTACGAATGCTAACGTTAGTGTTTAAATCTTTAGGAAATCAGTACTTTAAGTGTTTTCAACGCCAAACAAATATGACTTTCTTTATTGGCCGCACCCTGGAGAAGACGAAGATTTAACATCAATTTCACTGGTCAATCTGACAAACTGGTACTGTGCCAATACGAAACAACTGTGCCAGTGAACAAAAAAACTCACAATTAATTCAAATATATAGGTGCTCCACAAAAAGTTCATGACATGTTTGAATGATACATTGGGGGTCTGAATTGCGTTCAATGACTAGATGATGTCTCTACTTGTGTGGATGAGAATAAATGTGATGTTGGCAGCCCAACCAGACACAATTGTCCCCTCTCACCATGTCGCAAACGCTCCCACAAGATACTATTAAGTCACTGGGTCGCGGTAATATGGCGATGTAACAATTACCATGGGTGCAGTTTAAACCCGCGTTGGTTTCCACCTGGCGGCCCAGGTGTGCGTTAAGGGGTCAATACGAGTCAGGTGATGTTGATCAATTCCAGTCGGCATTATCCACAGCCGATACCCCATCAAATGAGTCCGTAGTCATGTCGCGGGAGAAAACTGATAAAAATTAGCAATATGTACCATCTTTAATTCGTACCCATCAGTGACACACCATCCTACTACCCCAACAAAACTCCTATTCACAATTATCATGATGTGAATTACAACAGGTGATGCGTTGTATTGAGCAATGATAAACGTAAGCTCAGAGATGCCACAAGGGCAATCACGGATGAGTATTCTAAATATATAAAGGTATAAATATAAACACAAGAATTTTTATTAACGTTTATATATATATATATATATATATATATATATATATATATATATATATATATATATATATATATATATATATACATTTATATATATTTATATATATATATATATGCATATATACACATATATATATATATATATATATATATATATGTATATATATAAGTACATATATATATAGATATATATATATTAATCAATATATATATATATATTTATATGTAAATATATATCTATATATATATATATATATATATAGATGAAGTAGTATAAGTATATATACATTGATAAATATGTTAATAAATATTCATATGTATATATGTGTATATATATATATACATATATATATATCTATGTATATATATTATATATATAAATATATATATATATATATTCATATATGTATATGTATATATATATATATATGCTCTATATATATATATATATATATATATATATATATATATATATATATTTATATATATACATATGTATATATATATACATATATATAAGAATGCAACCTTTTTGATACAATCGCCCAGCTTTTGGGCACACAGTCACAGCTTGGCACACGATGTGAGTGCCAAAAAAGTCAAGATCTTTTTGATTTCTTTGTACTGCAATTTTTTATTAAAAATAGATGTTTCCTTGTTAATGATCTCCATTCATTTCTATCCATTGCAAGGTTTTGACCCCTGCATCACGCAGGTGTTTGTTAGGGACGTTTTAAACATTTTATATATTGGACCGAAGACCATTTTGGTACTCTGCATTTAACAGCTTGTTTCTCGTTATTATCCGATATATCATAATCCCAACTTCTGATATATTGCTTAGAATTACTTCCTTCACAAATATATTCTATTCACGTGACATTCGATAGGGGAAATAAAAAATATATATATTTGGTCTCGATGTTTTCCAATGAGCTGGATACAGATATATATTCGCCCAGAAAACCGAAATGCTTCGGCTTGTCGGATAATTCGTAAGGCACCTTGTGCTTTGAGATGTGTTGTTGCGTTGCTGGCTTAGAATATCTTTTGATTTTGTAAGCAATAACCACAACTCTTGAATATATTACGGCGTTATTTTAGACGCTTATACCCAAGTCAACCTGATGATAGCGAGAAAATATATATAATGTTGCTAAAGTGACTTGACAACCTGGGTTCTCAGTCTGGGTTTTCAAATATCGCCCACTGTGACATTTTGTCGTTGATCTAAATTATGACAACGCTGGTTCGATAGATTGGATATATTGTGTAGTATACTCAATCTGACATATGAATGGAATCTGGTCAATGTTTGAGGTACTTTGTTTTAGCTATGTGGAGTCAAGCTGGCCTTGGCGAATCGGTTCGTCAAGTTCTGTTGGTTAGTCGCGTTTGTCATAATGTATGTATGCATGTATACATTTTTTTGATCCGCAATCATTAGGCGTCAATAATGCGCAAAACCGAGAGGTTTTGATTTGACCTTGATCTAATGATGGTGCCAATTAGGATTGGACCGCGATGTTTTTACCTTGCAATTCATCAATGACTATAAAGGTAATCTGTTTTGATTTCATTTCTGTTAATCAATCCTTGACCTTTGTTCTGGGGTCATTGGAATGTCTGTCAATCAGTTTGGTATCAAGCCTATTTATTGATCCTTGGCCTTGTGGATCAGTCTATATCTTAGGCTGAACCAGCCAATTATAGTGAGTGTTCTCACAGTATTACGCGACAAAACATTTCTGAAAAACAGAAACTTTGTCTCAATGTCTGCACTTAATTTCATGGAGCCAAGGTGTTGGTGATTACTGCCACTAGAACATTTGACGTTTTCTGCAGTTGTAAGCATATTAAATTATGATAACAATGTATGAGCTAGTTCAATATTTTTATTTCAGCTTGTGCTTTGTGTGAGGGGTTTATTAACTTGTGCATGGTACCCAGCACACGTTGCAGGTTAATCTTACCACCATGAACGACGTGCGTAGCCCATTGGAGTTAGCCGGCGAGGCTTTGCAACCCTTTAGAGAGGCGCGGCGTTTTGTGCGAAATTGTTGCAGAAGTTGTGTGAAGGCCTGGGCCTTGTCGAGCGGGAGGCTGAGGGTGGAGTCGGAGGTGTCGATTTGAATGCCATTTCTCGTAGTATTGGTTTCTCTACCTCGGGATGTGCTGCAAAGGCGGATTTGCAGTAATTGGTGTTTACCTGGTGATGGGGCATGTCATTAATATTAGGGAATTCACGAGTGATGCCGGACAAAAGATGTTGTTGATCAGGGTCGTTTTCCAAATGCGTCTGCCATTCTGGAAGTTGGTCGGTGAGGGATGAGGTGGGGAGTGGGGGGACAGGTATGTCTAACCCCTCGCAGGCGCGTTTTTTGAAGGCTTGGTGCTGGTATGTGTGTGCTGCAGCTGGCCATGGGGTTCACCGCAACCGGGTACACTGCAGCGATGGGCGTACCTACAGACTGTGGCCTAGTGACATCTGCCCGCATTAAACAAGCGGCATATCTCGTTTGGGCGTCTGGTACGGGCGCTGGAGGAGAGGACTGACTGACGAGATGAGGCCTGCAGACGGGGGCGAGTTTCGAGGTAGACTTCCACGAGGTGTATGTTGTCTTGCCTCCATTTGCATTTGGTCTGTGACTTCTATTTGCGACACTCATTGTCGTAAACGAGGGGTGATTGCCAGGTGTACTTGGTGCCCAGCTCGGCAATCTCCATATAGTTGAGGTACAAGTAAATGTCCTGAAGGAACAGATCGCCTCCCGCCATGAGTTCTCGCATGATTGTTAAGCTGGCACGCATCCACTGTAGCGGCGTGGTAGATTTCAGGCGGGGTTAGCTGGCATCTGCGTGGAGGACGCGCTCTTCACCGTCACTGAATATTACGCGCTCCGATGACGGGAGAGTGGGAATATAGTCCGTATTGGCCAGGTGACGAGTGAGCTTAGCAAAAGTATAGTCACCTGTTTCGGCTTGTTTGATGTTAGGTTGGAGGAGCTGCGCGACACTTTCCACGCAACCAACATTGAGGCTCCGCCCCCCCCCCCCAATAAAATACCCGATGGCCGGTTACATAGCATGAGGCCAAGGAAGAAGGCTGTCTGGATGTTTGTTCTTATAGTACATGGATAAGAAGATCCAGCCTTTGTAAGACGTAGATAAATAACATATCTCACAACAATCAATCATATATTATGTCTCTAATCATGACCATAACTGAATGCAGTTAATCACAAAAAACATGCCTTCGTGTTATTAGAGCTGTGCATTGTAATCAGACATCAATCAGCCGTGTCAAGCAGATCCCGACAAACACCAGCCGAGTTTGACTTTCTTAGAACCTGGCCCAGTTTGTTGGCTGCCAAGGAGCAACTGCGAGTATTCGTTATGACCAGACTCCCAACTTCTCAGAGGGTTGTGGATGCTGGCTTGGTTTGACGAGCCACAGTGTAAAACCGGCTGCCATCATCATGGAGTAAACATCAATCCGATCGCTCAACCACTCGGGAAAGGTTCGAAAATCTGTCAGCGCTTTCCCCTCCTTGTTTACTTTCTGTATGGTCATGTGACCAAAATAATCAAGTGCGACCGTAAAAGTCAAGTACCTTCTTGACAAACTACCAACTATACATTATTCACAGTGTTCAACACTGTTGGATCATTAAATACCATATAATAACAAAACACTTGATATAAAAACCCATTCCTATGATCAAAGCAACCAAATTCACTGGCTTCGAACTTTTACCCCAGATGAACGACAGTTAGGCAATATGTAGAACCTAAAGTCAAGTCACATAAAATTGCCAATCTGACAAATAATGATCATTAAAATTAAATTTAACTTATTTTATCACAGCCCTGGTTAAGAATAATACGATTGTTACAGTATTTCGGCTAATAAAGACATTTCATAAATTACGAAACTCGTAAACAATAACTCTTCATAAGGCGCCTACTTCGTGACTTTGCGGAAAGCATAGAAATTTGTTGTTTAATACGGATTTCCTCAACAAATACATTCTGACATGGACGGAAAAGAAGCTGTGTATGTAAAATAATATACTATCTCTATTATTGCGTGTTCTGTATTACCTAATCCGCGTTTTACCCCTACTCAGACCGAAATTATATTCATGACCCAATTCCCTCGACGGAACGATTGCGATCAGCTGATCAGCTAATGCACAATTTAGGCGCTAGCAGCTTCCGTTTCAATACTGTTGGATGGTTCTGTTAAGTTGAAAAACAAATTGTTGTTTGACAGACTTGTTTGGCTATTATAGCTAAGACTATGAAACATCAGCTTAACAATTTTAACAATTAATGGATGCCCTTCACTCCCTTCACTAAGCTTCAGCCGAGAAGACAGATATGATTTTATTTGGACATTATATATGGTAAGACATAACCATAATGTGTATGGTACTGCGCTGTTTGGCAAGTTGTGATTGAAGAGACTAATGTTGCAGCACCATTGATGGTTTTAACTGCCATGCCTTGTATGGTAGGTTTTATAAATTTATCAACACATATCAGTGGTTGCTTATCCACTGTCACTTGTTGTTTCATAAACTCAACCACTTGGGGCAAGGTTCCGACTAAGAAATAGATTTTTGTGGCATTACCACTTTTTTGCATCAATGATTATTTAACATTGAAGGTGAAGTTAAGTGCTGTACACATGCACCGCTTACCACAACGGATCACTCTTATGTATTTTCTTTGTTAAACGAAGCAAAACAGGCAAAATAATTCGTCTTACTGCATCAAGGCTGTAAGCTACATTTTATAATACAAGAGGTTACATGCAGAACAGCATTTGATTTATCGGTCATCGTTTTAGATCCTGTTAATGCATATTAAAGATTATGACCCTAGTTTATTCCAGGATAGATTGATGCGGAAATCAGACAGACTTATGTGTACGCAATTTGCTACGTAGAAAGAGGTTCGTTGGTATGTTTATCTGGGGTGTACATTTACATGGGCATAAGACGTAGTTGCCAAGCGCTACGCTTGCCAAAACAAGAAACTCGCGAGAAGCCTATACAGTTGATCGCCCGAGAATTCTTTCAGAAGAGACTTGTTTGTTGCTATAGATCAGCAAATCAAATCGAACAAGGCGATGCGAAACGTGAGTGAATTACAAGCATCAGATAAATTGAGAACATGCTATGTATCTGATCAGGATCAAGGTAGTCCGTTCTAGGGCTTTGAATTTCTGCACAACAGAGCAATCCCCAACCTTAAGGATCAGCTTTCTTCTTTCTCATATTAAGTTCATGACATAATGGATATTTTTTTACTTGCTGAAACTCAATAACTACGGAACATTTCATGACAATTGTGGCATCAAACATTGAGGTCACAAAGTAACATAACTTCCTCCATCGTTGTTTAAGTAATTGTCAAAGTCATTTGACCCCCATAGAAACTTTTGCTTGCATGTATCATGCACAGTTTTGACAATAGCAAAAGGATAAAAAAAAATGGATAGAACGGAATTTGCATGAAATTGTCGATCGCTAATACAATCGTTAAAACTTGTCCCATTTCATTCAATTGGGTAGTAGCTTCATTAGAGCAAACTAGAACTAATTGCATAATTATGTGTATGTACATGACGTCAGTCCCGGTTGCTAACGCACCGAAAGTTGATTAATTACTACATTATATTGTGTTATTTACTGGTCTTTTGCGGTCAAGGTCCGCTATTTACAAAACGATTAGGTGGCTTGGGGTTTTCGAGCTAAGTATGGCTAGCTGCGGTAATCTTAACATTAAATTATATTAATGGTCGCAACCAATACTCTTACACAAGAATTATTCAGAAACGACCATGACCTTATTTTTAGGTAACTTACACGTCCTATAACTTTATAAAGGCCAGGACTTTCTTTACCATGTTGACATCAGAGGTTGATGATACGATGTTCATAAAATTTCTTTATTGTCATTTACATAGAAGAACTCTTCAAGATCAAGGTCTTAATATTATTAGTATGAATCTCAGTAACTCAATGAACACTGCCAAATGGCTGGATATTCGAGGTCACAGCGCATGCGACGTGAATTAAATACCCGGCTGTATCTTGTGAAATCTATCGTGAAATTGTGCCAATTATCGTCTCCCCTCGCTGACAGCTACCTTGAACCTTTGCGGCGCAAACCGTATTTCAATAACAATCCTATGGTTTGTAAGCAAGGCGCAAACACAGCACTGGTTGCTGAATTAATAAATCAGGTGTTCATTTTGGTCCTTGAGCTTGCCGTAGGAAGACTTGCCTCTTGCGTTTGTGCCAATCTAATTAAATGGACAGCTGGCTCGAACAAAACTGACTGCACCAGGTATAGCACTTTACATATAGTAAGCAACTGGTACGATACTTACATTTTCAACTGGGCGGTTGCTTTGATGTCGGTGTCGGGAAGCCATGGTGTGACAGATGGCTTGAATACTAGAGGCCTTAAACTTTGTTAATAACAATGTATAAATTAACACAATATGCATGCTTTTCTTATGTATTTGTGCAAAACGTACTTTGAGCTGAACATATTAACAGCACGCGAGATTATATGATTCTATATAAGGTAGCTTAGTCCACGTAGTACACATTGTTATGTTAATTTCTTACACTGGAAACTTGCGCGTCTTGATCAACAGCCGACGTCATTGGTACTGTTTGCATCATATGTCACCCCTCACTTATATCAAAACCGTCTGTACACTAAAAATTACCTTGCTCTGATCAGATATATCGCGTGTGCTGAATGTTTAGGGTCAATCTGATTCAACTACACTGGGCATGGTTCTTCTTTGTGTTCACCTCTGGGGTCACTCAAACGATAATGGCGCTGGTAACATCGCTACAGATGGTTTACCTCAAGATAAATACATTGTAACTTCAGTTTGTGTACGGTGATACCTGAAGGATAACGGAGGGCAGAGTTACTTAGTGGAGCAGACATCACTGTTACAGTCCGGCCTATCCGAACATGGCGATAATACAGAAAAAAAGGTAATTTCTGGAATGACAAAGCACCAGAAGCCACCATTTATCGTAACTGCTTCTCAATTACATAGGACAAAGGAACATAAATTGAATGACTAATTGCGAACGGTGTCTCTGTTTGTTTCTTGTTTTGTGAGAAACTTATTGAGTAGATCATCCAAAAGAAAATGCGATATCCCACTAGTTACCACATCAACTTTTTGATGTGAATGATTTAGAAAACCACATGTGCAGACGTATACTTCAAACAACGGATGCAGCAGCTCGAAATATCATCTCAAAATATAGTTGTTGTTATAAGCTAGTATCATACAATCGTCATATATTTGGATTAGCTACTCGCTAAGCTGCTCATAGTTGATATATGAATTAAACTGATGGATCCATAGGATCCTAGTTAAAATGCAGAAAAAGAGTCCAATTGCTCAATCGTAAAATCATGCTTCAGTTGCGTAAGCTAAATGGGTAAAAATATATTCGACTACCGGTTGGGATAAAGATAAAGTGTCTGCAGGTTCCGGTTCATTTATAGCAGAGAGGAACGCTGTCGATTGTGTCGAGGAGGCTCATTAGTCTGTGCTTACCCACATCCTACGGAAGATCCATAGTTAATGGTTTCCCACATTGGTATTGGGGAAGTGCCAATAGGGAGGAAATATATCAAGCCCCGTACGCTAAGCAAAGAGTTTAAAGCTATTCTAAGAGGCCTCACTTAGGGTGGCTCTGCAGTGATCGCTTCCCTAATTTTAATACACTGCAATCGTAAGGTTGCACTACCATGACACAAACAAAAGCACATGGGAATACTGGGCTGACGTCAGTGCAATTAAAGACAACCGCTCCCAAAACAATTTGCGCGAAGGGCTTAGAAATAGCGAAAATAACAAGTACACTATTAAATAAATGTCAACTTGATAAATTAACCAGTCTGGGGTTCACCTGGCTTGTCAGGGTCATGTGAAGGTCTCGGACAGAGTGTTTATAGTTCCGCTAAGCTGCGTGGTGATTATGAAATGACACGAAATACAACAAAAGCACATGGGACTGTTGGTTCAACGTCTCGGCGTCTGTTAAAGATATGGAGTCATATGATTGGTAGAGGTGACCACGGTTCTAAATTAATCGGAAAATTCCGCGTGGTTTTAAGAGACGCTATGACTAGACGCTATGACAAAACGCTTCAGTTCACAGGTGGCGTCTTCACATATTTCCTCGGGCGGAAGGCTTGAGTGACGCTCTTAGAGAAGCTATAAATTCTTTGCGCTAAGTGTGGAATATAAATATTCTCGGCGTTTGTTTGTTTCAATGATTTGTCCGTACTGCCGATTTAGTTATATATTTGCCTGCTTGGTGAGCTGTTCTTGGATTTCGTTCCACAACCAACACATTCATACAGACATGGCTCTCATACATGCTTATTAGTTGAAGTGATGCGTCGAAGTCATAATACGTATTCTGGAAAGTAAGCTGTTGCGTTGATTGCGGATGGAACAGTATATTAGCTAATTCAGCTAGACTATGCATTGTTATCAAATAACAATTAATAATAACGCCCTTAATAGATATTTGGCTGGGTCTGGGATAAATGTAGGTCACATATATATACAAAGTCTTTCGAAGCAGCGAGCAAATCTCACCTGCCTTTATCAATGAAAGGAGAAATCTGCGTTCCTATGACTACGAACGGAAACGTTCATTTAAAAAGTTGAATAGAGAGAAAAAGCTGTCTATGGGTATTGGACATATTGCGCAAACAAAAGTTAGTTAAAAGAATATGTATACAATAGATAATACTAACAGAAGGCAGTACTTTTCAACATAGTGGAATACTACGAGGACACTTTATTTGTTTACACATTCAGTATTCACGACGCAATATCAGCAGAAATCAGCCGATTGTGATTGTTCAGTAAATTCCAGAAATCGCCTTATGCAGATCGTGATATAGTATATACGAGGATATAGATTTCATAATTCGTGAGATAGGATATACGAGATAAAATACATTTCATAATCTCAATATGATCCTTAAGGATTTATCGTTTGTATTTTGCAGATGCGTAAAACGTCACAGCAAATCGGCGACGACAAGTATCTATCACTAGTTACTATCGTTATTTATTCTATGGGTGTAGTATGAGCAAAATACGAGACAAAATGCAGCCCGGCATCGACGTTGAGCAAACATCGAGCGTTTAAGTACGCTTTGTGAATCTCAACAAATATTATTGTATAAAATCGTCAGTCTAAACAGCATATCTCGCCAATGGTAAATATTTTGAAAAAAGCTTTCTATGGATATCTTGTGGTGTAGACCAGATGATTTATCTTGTGGTGTAGACCAGATGATTATTATCTTATGGTGTAGACCGGATGATTATCTTATGGTGTAGACCAATGCCAAGTTACACAAAAATGGAGGTGTACATAACTCACCCTTTAGCTGCAGTGAAGTAAGTTTGTTTTTTGTCTTGCTCGACTAGTGGTTGCAGAATTATCAGGTCCAATTAAACAAGTTAATGGCAAACATGATGACATATCAGCTGTTCCGTTAGATCAGCATATTATTAGCTTTGCCGACATCTGATATGTGTCTAGTTGTACGCCCCTCTTAGTCTGTCACAACTTATGATCTTAGGACTAATATTTAAAGATTTTTCATGAGATGTGCACAGTTCCCCGCGCAAATTGCTCGATTGGGGTCTGATGTCAATCACAATGAGAATTCCAGAAAAGCAGACTATATATATGCGCATCATGTATTCCTGCATTATGTATATCATCATAGTGCTATATAACAACATATATATATATATATATATATATATATATATATATATATATATATATATATATATATATATATATATATATATATATATATAAATATATTTATATATTGTTTCGTTCATTGAATACCGAATGTCTTCATCGTATGTGTCCCAACACAGGTCGGGGACTCCGGTGACCAGACCCAGCAGAACAGCATACTGGCAACACCAAGCATGGTAGCGGTTGTCACTGTCTCCAAGCGCATTCAGGGGCGTATATAAATCGAGACTATTCGTGGATCTCGTATGACAGCGCAACAACTGCTAAGTTTGCTAGATTCACACACTCTGTGACAATGTGCTATGTTTTCCGGATGAATGGGCTTGTGTTTCTTTCGTGTTGAATCATTTGTCGTGATTTCATTTGGTGTCATGTTTACGAACGTCACGATTTCGTGTTCCTTATGACGCATAAAACTTGAGCTTTATGATTCGTCTTATTTGGCGCCGCTATTATAGAAGAAGGCCATGCCTCACATGGTATCAGATGAGATCTTTTCGATGATTTAGCACCATTGGTTCGGTTCCGTTGTCAGTTTAAAAATGAAAAGCTTTTGTGACAGGTACCAAACTCCAGACTCACGGAGCACAAATCTTAACAACTGCCTCACTTTACCAAAGAGGCATTACAATAGGTAAATGAGATCTTTATTTATGGTCTAACTTGGTGCCGGTGCAATTAGTGCTCCACTGTAGGTGATAGTATGGATAAGGTGAGGTGAGGTGTACATTACTGGCATATTTATAAATGCCGGCAACATCCTGCGTATGATACTTACCTGCTGACTTGTCGTATTGCACTAGATGCAGAATAAAGAAGCAGTCATTATTATCCAATCATATTTGAAAAAATACTGGCTGATGGATAAGGAAGTAAATGTTGTTTTGTGAAGATGGATTGCTCTCCCTGAACAGACCAACGTTATGAATAACCTGCATGATAGCTTCAGAGCATGTTGATAATATTAGTATAAAATGCAGAGACAAATATCCTACACATGAGGAAAGATTGTGCTTATTTACACCCGTGCAGTTAAAGTGACCTCTGCAATTATTTTCATCTCTTCTTTCATAAATCGTTGATCAACTCCCTGTTTCACACAATTCTTTGGCTCATCCATCGCGTAACGTTAGCTGATAACATGAATTTACACAAGTGATTGGCTGTCCTTTTATTTGGTAACTTTACCAGTGCAATGATACCACCGCAATCAAATCCAACAAACATAGTTGTAACAAATGTTTATCAAGATATGCAATGGTGCTGAAGGGAGTTAATCGCTTGCACATATGGAATGGATAATGTGATGTAAGAGTGACGTTAGCAAGATACAGTTCGTGAGAATGTCACGCTGTAGATTCATCATTTGGTCTTTGTGGCAGAAATATATCATATTATGACATCATACTAAGGTATGATACCATGGTATGATGCCGATGCGTCAATCAGTGTCTAAACACCGTTTAACTCCAGTAAGCGCATATTCGAAATATAGCATCGCCTTCGTCCTTGCTGTGTTGATTGTGTTATGACTTGGACACCTGTCAGGTATGCTGCAAGATCTATTCTCATCATAAAACCGTTTCATCAACGAGCACGCCACCAGTAATGGAATGATTCAGTTTGTATCATTGTGAAGGTAAACTTGCACAATGATACCCCAACAAGTATTGCGCTCTATGGGAAACGTAGACAATCAAATTATGCTGACACTGCTAATGAAAACTTCTATCGTCAAGAGTGGAGTAATTGGTAGCGATGAGGCTCATTTACAACATAATTGAGAACATCTACGCCTTCACTCATTGTTATTGGGATAGTGCATTAAATTGAGGAGGTTTTCGTGGAGGGCCATTAATGGATTGGTGGACAAAGTAATTACTGTATAGAGTTGATAGGCAGTGACGGATTGCCTCTGGTAAAAGCAAAACACACAACTCTCCAATAATTCAATGTATGAGTAGTCTCTAGATGAGATAAATGTAAGACCATGAGAATTTCCACCAAAACAACAGAACCCCATAGCTTTACAATAGGAACCGACTGTCAAGTGATAAAATATTCAAGAACAGAAAAATATATTGGTGTTATTGTGGACGATAGATTAACTTTTGATGTCTATAGACAATGAGAAAATAAATAAAGCATATTCTATAATTAGAATGATAAGGCGATCCTTTGATTACCTGGATATGGATAACTTTTATATACTTTACAAATACCTAATTAGGACACACATTGAATGTGCCAATTAAATCCGGTCTCCACACTTAAAGAAACATATAACAGCAATAGAGAATGTTCAGAGGCGGGCCACAAAACTTGTACCGTCTATCAGAGATTTGCCTTATACTGAACGCCTGCATAAATATTAGCCTATAGGCGCCTACGGGGAGGTTTGATAGAACTTCACAAGATTTTAACCAACCTATATGATCTTACTGTATCTGACTAAATTGCAGCAAGGAGTTATAACCAATAGCTTTAGTTATATAACTCCTTGATTGCAGGAATTAAGTGTCACTAGAGGTAAAAGTCTAAAAATCTAGAAATTGCGTCCACATTTCAATATCAGAAAACAAAAAAATATTTCACCCTCAGATATATAGACCAGTGGAATATAAGTTACCAGAAAATGTGATGAGCGCCCCATCGGAGATGGCTACATATTTTGTATATGTTTGTTGGGAAGGATTGCAAATAATTAGCCCCGGTCGGACGGTGATATATACTTATACACCTCAGACGTCCTCTAGGGCTAGCAAATAATACTAGAAGACGTTATTCTTTGTAGTCACGGAAGCAAAAGCTAAATTGCCCGATTCGTAATAGCAGCTATGGAACAAGACAATAAACACTCGATTCCTTGCTTTTTTTTTACGAAGGCCCGGCACAATTTAAGAACAAGTGGCGTTCGTAACATTGGTACTTGGTTGTGCATGTCATTAATAGTTACGCGTAACAAATTCAAGTCATCTTAAAATAACCTTTGTCGCGTTTGATTTCAACCCGTTATTTATAAAGCCCTACTGCTGCTGTGCTTCGTTGTAGTGCATTTGGAATGGTCATGCATCGAGCCATTATTCATGCTGCTTGTTTCTTGAAACTGTGTACAAACTGATAATTGGAATGATTCGGGTGATTTCGCACCAGCAAAGTGCATCCATGGTTTCCACAAACGGGCGCCGATATTTGTTTTTGTTGGCGCTAGGAGGAATGTATTTGAGAACAGAACGTTCGATGATATACTTCTGTTTTAACCGAAGTCAGTTATCAAATTATTATCTATGCATGAAATCGTGACAAGTTTAGTGCAATTTAGATATTTTTGTTACTACTTCTATGCATATGTATATACATACATACATATATATATATATATATATATATATATATATATATATATATATATATACATATATATATATAGAGAGAGAGATATCTAGAAAGAAATATATCTTCTATATATATATATATCTCTCTATATATATATATAGATATATATATATATATATATATATATATATATATATATATCTATATATATATATCTATATCTATCTCTATATATATCTATATATATATATATATATATATATATATATATATATATCTCTATACTCCATATACAGCTCCACCAACGCCTTCTACCTTGTTGGACTGGTGAGTTGTTCAATATATTGCATCGTGGATACCAGTGTCAGTTAAACTGAGAACTATATATCTATCAATATAGATATCTCAGTGGGAGAGATATAATGGGGTCATTCCATGACATCTAGAATACAATGTGATATATTATGCTTTGAATTGTCTGAAATTGGTAGTCTGTCAATAACATACATTCTGATTCTTTATGCTGAAACACCATTTATCACATTGCACCACTAGGGCACCACTAGGGCACCACTAGGGCACCACTAGGGCACCACTAGGGCACCACTAGGGCACCGCTAGGGCACCGCTAGGGCCCTCTGGAGCACCACTAGAGCACAACTAGAGCACCACCAGAGTACAACTAGGGCTTAATTTAATAAAAGAATTGATTTCGTATGCATGTTGCATGATAGACAATGCGCGAATTGTAATCATGCATCGCGCCCTTTATATCATTAATCGGCGAAAGCTGCTTAACTTATTGCAGTTCATAACAATCAACAGGCCACTTAAAATCCGGTCATGCTGTCGTGTCAATTGAGCAGTGCATTCAAATCAGACATCAATTAGTTGTGCCAAACAATGCACCTACAACAGATCCCTGACAAACACCAGCCGAGTTTAACCTTCTTAAAACGTGGCCCAGTTTGCTGGTTGCCACGAAGCATCTGCGAGTATTCATTATGTTCAGACTCCCCGCTATTCAAAAGGCTGTGCCTGTGGGCTTGTTTTGAAGAGCCCCAATATAAAACCGGATTGCCAGCATCATGGAGTAAACACAAACGATATGCTATCAGAAAGTACATGCATTGCTCGTATCAACGCATCTCCTACATTTGCGATATTATTCTATCGCAAATGAATTACACAGCAACCAGGGTGCACTGAATCATAAATCAACAAAGCCTCTATATCCGGACCAGGTTTAATCTACTCGTACGTTGTGATATTGAGTCATAAACCTGATAAAGACGACGCGTTGCTGCCAATGGCGTATGGGTCCAGTAAACAAGGCGCTGAGTGACAGTTAATTTAGCTTTATCAACATTCGGTCCAGAATCCATTAAACATCAATAGCAAGCCTTTTACGACATTTCAAGTTAAATTTGACTGAGTTAGCAACTTCATCAAGCCAGTTCGATAGGCTTGATAGCTAACGCTACCTTCTTGACAAAAGCATACCAGCGCAAGCAGCAATGTACTTAGGTACCAATGCGCTATCAGCTGAGAATATGAATTATCTACATAACGTAATTGGAGACATTTCCCAACTCTGAAATTACGAAGGTTTCGCATACGAAATGGATTTGCTTGGCATTATCAGTTGTTTACATCAATAATTTATAACATGGCATATGAAGTTAACGAAAAGTGTTGTACACATGTACCGTATTCAGCTTCATCAGCAAACGCAACAGCCGTGCATAAAGGATGCATCAACACTAAGCTTACCAACACGGTTCACGCTAATATTTTATTTGTTTCGCGAAACAAAACAGGCACCAAATGTATTCGTCTAACTGCAATACGGCTTCAACTAAGAACGTTAACTGAATTTGAGTAATACAATAGGCTACCTGTTGTGCAGCGTTTAATTTATAGGTCATCATTTTAAATGCTGTTTATGAATACCATAGATTATGGCCTTCGCTTGTTCAAGTATAGATTGATGCATGCATCAGCCCCTTTCTATACACAGCACAGAAACTGATATATATAAAGGAAATTAGGCGGATTAATGTGTACGTGATTGGCTAAGTGGAAAGAGACTCGTGTTTGGGGTGTACATTTCCGACAATACAAAACATAGCAGCCAAGCGCTGCGTTTGCTAAAATACGAAGAACATGAGAAGTATTCCTTATGTATCGCCCGAGGATCCTTTCAGAAGAGACTTGTTTGTTGTTATAGATCAGCATTAAATAGAACCGGGCCATCTGAAACGTGAGTGAATTACAAGCATCTTGCAAATCAAGCACAAGCTATGTATCTGATCATTACCTAGGTTGTTCGTCCCCGGGCTCTATCCAGTGCATTTTATGGCATCTGTTACCTGGTACATTTAGATCAGTCGTAAGGATAAAGCTTGGATGAATGCTTTCATGTTCTGATGCATTATCCCAAATGTAATCAACAGCTAGCTAGATAAAACTTAGCACGATTATTGGCTATGTTTTTCTGACCACGATTACGTGTGTCATAATGTTTAATCATAATGTGCAGTAGCTATACTGGGATTATTATCGTTCTACCGCACCGGTCTAGATGACTTGGATGATATTGCTACTTTGGATTTCAAAGGTTTCAAATAAATGACAAGTAAGTCATAAAACAACGTGGTCTTCAGATGACATTGGAATTATTTCAAGGTCAATGTCAAAAATTTAAGTTATTTAGATTTTCTATAACTGGATACAGACTTAAGCTTTCGTGACCATATTACGATGCTTATTAAATCAATTTAGTATAGTTGACCTTTTCAACCTCACAGTGTTTATCAGTCAATGACAAATGACTATTTTTACATGCTGAAACTCACTATCGACGAAATCTTACATGACATTTTGGCATCAAAAATTTATGTCACAAAGTTACACAACTTGCTCCATCATCGTTGAAGTAATTGTCAAGATAATTTGGTCCCAAACAAATATTTGGTGCAGCAAAATGATAATTTCTTGATCTATATTGGTTTGATTTCCAGGTAGCCGAGGATAGTGGCAAACTTTCATGCGCTGCATGTTAGTTTTTACAACAGCAGCAGGATAAAGGTTGGATAAAACAGCGGCATGAAAGTGTCGATCGCTAATATAATCCTTAAAACTTGTCTCATCTACATCCGATTGGATAGAACCTTGGATGGAACAAACTACAACTAATTGCAAAATCACAGGTATGTACATGGCGTCAGTGAACGTGCCAAACGTTGGGCAAATCAGTACATTATATTGCGTTGTTTACCGGTCTCTAGCGGTCAAAGTTGCCTCAGTGCCTGGGCGCTAAGTTTAGCAAGTTGCGGTTATCTTGGCGTTCCATTACCATGGTGACATCAGAGGCGGATGATACGATGTTCAAACATTTATTTTACTATGGTTGACATTTTGATCAAGTTCTTAATATTATTGGTACAAATTTCAGTTTCTCACTTAACACTCTGGTGGTTAGATGTACAGTGTCGCATCACAGCTTGTGCGAAGAGTGCCTTAATTACCAACGCTATGCTATGTAAGCAGCTTCTGACATCTGCAGTAAAAATTGTGCGCATTTTATCGGCTCCATTTGCTCGCATCTGCCGTGAACTTGTGCGATGCACAATGTGCCTTAATAACAATCCTATGCTATGTAAGCAAGGCATATTATAATCCAGGCTGGTAAACTAATAGATCAAGTATTCATTTTGTTTTGTCGTGTAACATGTGGTACCGATCCTCAATTGTAAATAATACATTATACTTGCCGTGAAGATATTGCCGTTGGAAAACATGCCTTTAGCGCCGGTTCCAATCAAGTTGACTCGATCATAACACACTGTGCAATGTATAGCACTGGATATATACTTAGCCGTGTTCAAATGACTTGATCGTTTAGATGTCAGCCGATCCTCAATATAAATAATACATTATATATACAGTGAAGCATGTTATGTTGACATATAGTGCTACATCGGTAGATATAATTCTATAATAAAAATAAATCTTGTCCAATGCCATTGTTAAGCATGTTAGTCTACAATTCCTATGGATTCTGTTATTGTAGACTACATCCAACGTCATACATGTCTACCTACGGACAAGGCCATCGCGCTGATACCGATTCGGGTGTAGACTGTAGACTCATACCATGCTTTGTACAACATTTTTGCATTGCAATATAATGTGCTGTAATTAATTTTTTTAGAATAATATACAATCTGCACAGTGCTGTTTCATTGGCATAGCAGGTTTTAAACTTTGGAATGCGTCAAAAGAATTTTAAAGCAAACTAATCTAGTGCTGAAAACGTCCTGTTGCTATAATGAGAGCAATACATCACAGGTTAACACATTCTTACATTAAACTCTCATGCATACCAATGGTATTCTTAGCATCAAAAGGCTTTCCAGGTAATGAATCTTCCATCAAGTTAGAAAACAGCTGCTCATTAATTCACATATTGTGCTTTTTTCTAAGTCACATAAGTTTTAATGTCAAAACGGCTTATTCATTGCGAGCCTGTCATCTAGAATGACAGACAAACCAAGAGTGAATTGATTAATGCTATCAAGCAAACTGACAAAACATATGGAAAACAAAATGAGCTTACCGAAAGAAATATAGGGAGGCAACAAAGCATGTAAGAAGGGAAAATGTCCAACAAGAATTAACGAAAGTAAGAACGACTAAAAAATGTTAAAGAAAACAACGACAACAATAAAAGAGTGAACAATATTAACAACGAATTAACAAAAGAACAATATAAAAAGCGAAAGAGAAAAGATCGAAAATTATCTACAAACGCAGATCAGAGGTAATTAAAAGTCTCATATTTTTTAACCGTTGTTGCAGGTTTGTATTCAAAGTTTCATTAAAATATCTTAACAGCTGATAAGCGATCAAGCGAGGATCGCAAACGTCAGAGGAGTCCTGTCGGGTATAGATTCAAAGTCAGGCAAACAATAGATTATATAGAAACAGACCATCTGATGTTAAGAACTTACACAATTATAGTCTCAACGTGAACACGCACTTGCCTACCCGATTCGTCAATACATTGGAATTAATAAATGAATGACTGTAACCATTTATTTACTTATTTATTAATGAATGAATGAATGAATGAATGCTAAAACGAAAGCAACCGAACTTGTTGCTCAGTATGCAACGAATGCAGTACTTGCGAGATGCCTCTTACCATGCACAAAAGCAAGTTGTACATAGCAGATGTGATCGCCTTTGCAAGCATAAAACCAAAATGAAAATATGGCTATTGCCGAATAATCCGGTGTCATGGTTGTCAATCACGGTAGCTTTGCATGAACTCTTTTTGTATGCAGTATGGTATGATTTGAATATTGCGTGATGCACAATAGTGAGCGTTGATATTCATACTGTATTGCACGCCTTTGACTTACCTTGGTGACAGATAAATCATTCCAACTTTCTTGTTGTTAGCATGTGCACTGCATTAAATGTATATTGTAACACTTACGGTATTTGCTTTATCCATAATGAACCATTACACTACTCAGTTATGAACAGGTTATTAACAGCATATCAGGAACTTCAAATACACTTTGCTGCAGAAACGCGGAAACGGGCATTGTACTGGTACAAAACAAAACAACGTGGGAATATATAGCATCACGTGCCCAGAGATGTTTCAATGAGTCCCAGTAATACAGCCGCCAGTGAGCTGATAACATATGTTATGGGTAGACTCAACACTGCTTGTAAGAGATGCTGATAAGGGTAAGTTGCTGCTGCAGTCAGTTAAATCACTCACTTACATAGAACTAGGTTCTGACTACCACTGACAACCCAGTGTTATTCTTTGCTAGGGATTGGACAGTCTGATGGTTGACACCATGAGCAGAATGCATATGATTATAGACGTAAGTGTCACCTGGAAATTCTATGATGTATGGCTCTGTTAATTCGAACCACAATAAAACAATAATAGTTCGGTATCGTAACTAACTGTTACGTTGGACTAAAAAAGGCATTGGGGAGAGATTGTTTGACCCTGCGCTGTTATTGCTATCAATTAAGCTGGACTGATCAAGGCCATATTGTTAGATCCTGATTTGTAATTCGCAATCTGTGTCAGAACAGTTCGTCATATCAACATCCTGTTGATCATCATAACGCATTAGATCTCATTAAAGATTCTGAAGCTTTATTTAAGTCAGGTGGAATGCACTGGAATGTATTAGTGGCGTTAACGTGATGGATAACGCTTAACCCTTTTAGCCTTTAATGTGACCAAGCTGATCGGAATATGAGAATTGCAGTAGGTTGCTAAAGTAACGAAGAGCACCCCGGGTCAGATTGTAATGTATTGTCAGGCGAGAGATGCTGGCTTTACTGGTTATGCATGTTTACGCTTGTCCAACCCAGCCTATTTATTTTTGTCAAAATACTGTTGAATAAATATCAAATGCGTTATTCAAGTTATGGCGATGCAATATCAATGCTTAAGTTTGAATCGAGCTGCCATCATGTTATATTAATTGCTACAGCGCCAGCAGTGATTTAATGGCAGAAACAGATCGTTACGGAATGGTTTAGGATACATGCAATTTGTTTATTGCAGGTTCCGGCACATTTATAACGGGAGGAGTGCTTTAGATAATAGCACAGATGCTTATTGATAAGTGCAAACCACATCCTGTGGACAACAGATGGTAAATGTTAGCCTTGTTGGTTTTGGCAACGCACCATCAGCAACGGGGAATATTACAACACGTGCCTCTTATTTAGGTTATCTTGCTTGTACACTCCGCTGAGCATTTGGCTAATTGCTTGTGCAATAAACGTCATTGGCTGGCAGAGATGGAGCAATATTTCGTCGTCATTCAACCGAGAAAGGTATAAGCAGAACTTACTGCGTTGTTGTTATTGGCACTTTTCGAATGATGTCATGAAAAGATATCAATACATAAAGTGCCATCTACTGACGTATCTATGTTTTTTTTTGCAATTTTAATTCATTCATACTCTGCAATAGTGTAGTTGAGAGTGCCTAGTCAGGACATTTGCATTCGGCGACTTGGGATATTTCCTGCGCAGCTTCACATAAGCTCAATTTGCTATGTAAGCAGATATACAATAATTACTCGTGTTGCGCAATGTCGATCCACCTGATATCAAGTAGATCATTGGAATTACCTCTTGGACGCGCTTTGTGATTTGGTAAGAAATCGGATCCCATGATTGCCTTTTGAAGATGTTGTTGGTCGCAAAGGTTACATATTAGTCGTCCACGCCTTGTGTCGTACTAGTTACATGTTGCTATTGGACATTTTTTAATGTATTAGACTAATGACACTACCGGTATTCACTGAACCATGTAAGTCGGAGGAAAATGTCTACAAACAAATACTACCAGTTTGCTATTATTTTTTTACCAAGCAATGATATTCAGCAATCAATTCCACCAAGGGAGCATTGTGTTATTGCAGCAATATTTCAAAATATAACTATGCAACAAATTAGGGAACAATGTATGGAAACGACAGAAACACATACACGTGTCCACCAACACAGAAATCACACATTGCCTGTGGCCATTATCGTTAAATTAAATAAATTTTACTCTGCTTTTAGTTTCTGAAGACAGCAACATATCAGTCGTGACTTGCAGATAAAAAAAATAGCAAACGGCGCCACACAAGTCAGTTTTATTGCTTATATACTGTACTTAAGCGGTGATCTATATGGAATTTGCTACAGTGGGCTGCAGAAAAAACTCTATAGCAAGTTGTGATTTGGGGATTTTTGCATTCATTGTGCATATCTTATATTGATTTATTCCTCCTGTTCTTCGGAAAAAGCAGCATCAATGCATAATATACGCATCAATACAAAGCTTACCAAAGCTGTTCACCGTCTTGGTGGAGTGGGTTATCATAAATTTGTCAGAATAACTGGATCAAGCCCATTTGTTAGTCTAAAAATGGTGCCTTGTGGTGTGAGATACGTGCAGTCACACACACGGCACACTCTAACATAATCCTGATATATCGGCAAAACACTGGCTGTAACGACAACAATCGACCTCCAATGCAGCTGATGAATGAGGCATATAACATCCGGCTAATACTGCCTACGTGACTGCAACGTATTTGGTTAGAGAGAGATTATCGACTGAGCAGCAACTGAATAGTCGACCAATTCAAATAATTATAATGGCTCTCCGTTGATCCTGTCATAGTGTGAATTGGCAGAGGTAACGATGCATGAATCAATTTATGATAGCGTGCGTCTTCATATATATATATATATATATATATATATATATATATATATATATATATATATATATATATATATATATATATATATATATATATATATATATATATATATATATATATATATATATATATATATATATATAATCTTTCTGTGAGGAAGTATTTGCGTTGTTGTCAATGTCGAACAGCGCGCCTCAATGACTACGTTAATGCCAAGGATTCATAACGTGAGCCTTTTCACCGCTCATAAATGCCTTACTGTCAATTTGCTTCCATTTACCTCTTCGCAACAACAGGTAATGAACACAAAATAATAGATCATAGCAAGTTAATTGTAACTGATGCATCAGAGAGTAGAAATATATGATCCAAATTGATATCAAAATTCAAATCATCAAGGCAAATTAAACCTGCGATTCGTCGTAAGCTAGGCAGTCTAGTAATAATCTACCGATATTCATGTATTCCGATTGTTCGATAAAGCAGATAAAGGCTACTCAATCATAGTGCAGCCGCAGAGTTACATTCAAGTCCTAATGTTCCCTTCTTCTGTGTTATAGTTGATTCACACATAAAGAAATGCAGATCAATGACAGACAGTTACATATTTTATCAAAGGAACATAAGTTAGTTTGTCCAGCAAAATGAACGCCGTTTTAGCGTGACCAATTACTTCAGCGACCACCAAGCTGATTGCATTATAGCCAAACACCTCACTACTCTAATGGGACTTCACTGTTGCAAGTAAGCGCCAGTTAAAACATTATCACCAGTTACCAGTGCATCAGTCTGAAAAACAGCTCGCTGGTATTATGCATTGCAAACAGAACAACACACTGTTATTATTTCATGACCAGAAAGTGAAGAGCTAATCAACACCGCATCTAGTGGTATCTGGACAGGTCGAGATCTACTAAGGGATAGATTTAATAAATGTAACACTGAAGACGAAGTTGTTTTGCCAAGGGTGTTTTAATCGAGTAAGCAAGTAGATCTGGGCTAGAATGTAGGCCTTGTTTCACATTTGAGCCGACTACTTCGCAACATGAATGCTTGTGCACAGTCACCCAATAGTCGCAGAATTAATCATTGCAATAACTTTTTTTAGAGATGTCTTAAGTATTGTCTGATGCCCTTGTCAGGTGAGTGTATCTCCTTTCGTCATTGCGTTGATTGCTTTGTGGTACTAACGCCTTTGTAGGTCTGTCCAGAAATCTCATTTCCAGAAGCCTGATAACGGTCAAGTTTATAAATGATCGAATTTACGAGTGAAGGTCTGGTTAGGCTAGAAGTCAACCCGGTAGTATGATACGCTATCTACATACAACAGTAATATCATCTATCTCCTAACTGAACCTTGCTATGGCACCCAAGTAATTATAGCTGCAACATCAAATATTTATTGGTTTTGAGCACGCAGTTCTGATCCCATTAGAATCGTGGACCGAGATAAGGAGTAGCATTTTAAGGTAAGCAACGTTCGTATCAACATCAAATCTAAATGGGTCTTGAGCAGATATTTTCAGCCCCATTTAGATTGTGGGCTGATTGAAAGACTTCAGACATTATCGAGGTTTCTATACAGGTCACCGCGGTACATTCTGTAGTCACCGAACGCCAAAGCAATTCAGATAATGTAGACGTCTTTATAATCAGCTATTATTTGATATTTTAACCCGGTTGAAGGCTGACCAGAATATGAGCCTTATTGTTTGGCTGCGTGGAAGTCGGTCATCTAAGCTCGAGAGGAGAAGTAGAGCGCCACAAATGCACACCCATGGTCTTGGTTAACAGCAGTGTAAGATGTTCTCACCATCGGTCACGGTTATGATATACACAATTATAAGAACCCAGATCATATATAAGTACCGATATGTTGCTATATGAATATATGTTAAATGACATTATAATATTAGAAAAGAATATTTTTGAGTAAGATATTCAAATTTCAATGTTCCACTAAAACCGTAAGTCAACGAGCAGCACAATACTACTGTGCTTTGTTTCAGTTCACAATTGACCTCACACAAAACTGATGTTTTTGACAACCAAATGTGTAGATAAGTATTTCAACACTGAGGTCAAACCTAGAGTAATACACCAAAGATTATCATTCATTTGTGTATCATGAAATCATTTTCACAAATGTTTGATTTCATTCCATATACGATATATGCAACATTGCCGAGATTTTTTAAACATTAAGATATGTCATGCAAGTACAGATCAGTTGATGCTATTCGTTGTACTGTCTTAGCAAAAGGTAAAAGGTAGAAAAATGTGGCATATTTGAGTGGTGGATCAGTTTTAACGATAAGGATATTGTGATATTAGCGATGATTGCAGAATAATTCATTGTGGTTTAAGCAGTGAAGCTTTCCAGTGTATCGTTTTTTTTACTTCTCGAAATCTTCTAAATTTGTCAAATGAATGAACATCAGACCGAATCTGGATCCTGTCGGTTTTGTTGTAAGATCATCAAGGGCTATGGAATGTTCTATAATGACACATACTGGTAATCTTCTTTTTTTAGGGTGTAGGGGTGTGTCTAGGTCCTTACTTCCAAGAAGGTAAATTACCGCATGAAATTTAGATATCAGAGTTTGTGTCTAATTTATCTTCACAGCGGGTCAATTATATCTATTTCAAGTAGTGGGAGAATTTTGTGTTTGCAAGTACATAATGAATTTCCGTTTACCCTGTATCTATGTTTTATCTGCGCACCATTGCATCTTGTTTAGATTGGTTTTTTTATAACAGCCAGACCGCGATGCTTATTGCTTCTATGAATGTGCCTGGTTGAACTGCACTGGGACTCGGTTCAACGAGCATTGTACATCACCCCCACTGACCCGACACAGTTTATGGCAGCACTTTTAGATTAAGTTATGTTCACAAGAAGTGGGTTCGTTAGGGTGTATAGCTATGGGCGCTCTCTGTTGTCGTTTGTATCAAATCATTCGCATTTCATCTGCATCTACATAAGCGAACAAAACAAATGCATTCAAATGCACCCAGTCGCTCTGTTGGACACCAGTATGAGAGTGATGTATCCTCAAACTGGACCAGAATGGTTCTCGAAAGGAAGCTTGTAGGCAGTCATATCTTCATAGGCTGGCTTAAAGTACCTAACGCACGAAAAATCATGTCATTTTTTTCGTCAGATTACGGAAACATATAACCCAAAAGTACCTATTCTGTCTATGTGCCAGCCGTGAAAGTGCACGTTTTTGGATCGAAGTCCGGCGTATCTACACGAGGGACTCATGAATAATTAATCGCCTCCGCTTGACGTCATACCCGGCAATGTTTTGATTGCGAGGCGCGATCTGCGTTACGACTCTCACCAAATACCTGCTTGTAGTTTTGCTATTTTATCACTTCCGGAGAGTGACAAAGATCATTTGCCGACTATCGTTGCTTTGACAAGGCAAATGTATTTCTCGTAGATTCGGACCAAAAATTAGCGAATCAGACGTCTCTGATGAAGCGAATAGGTACGCCTGCGATGCCACTGCCGCTTCTTAGGGTCTTACTCACGCGTGTCAGGACATAGGGCGACTGCAGAACAAAGCTTGGTTTCCAGTTCATCGTATATGTGTTGGCATGTAACGAGAGTAGTTAATCCATTAATTTTACACACAAAGTATGTACCCCCTTTTCCTGAACATATTTTCCTAAACTTATTATGTGTTTTAATGTTAACAATCCAAAGCTGTTGTAATCCATTGAATTATATAAGTTCAAACATATGTATATTGACCGTTGAGTTGGTGGGAGCTTATTTAACACCTAAGCCAAAGAAGTTTATTTATTGACTAAAGGTACGTGAATGTTTAAATACATATCATGTCCACACAAAGTAAATAGTATACAACAGAGCTTTGCAGCAAATAATTCATGAGATATCCCAAAAAACCTGTCTGATCAAGTGGATGCAAGGATTCATGTTTACAAAGTTGTACCATGTAAGTGTAAAAGCTCCTTGACACAAGTTGTAAACAAACTACAACTGATTTTGGATTAGCTGCTGTTATTAATAGAGGTGCACTTGGATATAGAGTAGGCCTTATCAAAGTTGATGTAGAATAATTCTGCGATTTGAGCATATACAGGAGAGCAGGTACAATAGCTGTTTTGGTTCAATAATATCAGTAAGCCCAAAAATGAATGCATAACTTGACTTAAGGAAATGGAGGTTATAGTATTATCATCATGGTCTGCGTTTATATGAATGCGCACAGGTAAAACATATTTGCCATACAATGTGTCATCACTAATTACATACATTAATATCCTCATCACTACGTCATTTGGATACGGACATTTTGTTCAGTGGTGCTGGGACCATCTGGGACAGAAGATCGGACTATCAAGGATTCCTTCCACTAACTTTGGACTTGTCTTGATACATGCGGAACCAACTCTGGTTTGCCTCAATGGCTTATCGTAGATCTGGTCACACCGCATCTGCACACATTGGAGGTGGTGCTTCCGTCTTGAGTAGCGTTGGCTCATAGCAAACCTGCAGGAATTCAGCCATCAGGCATTCCACATACTCTGGAATCATAACAGAAATCTGACAAGCCACATCTTGCACTTAACAGACTGTCGCTTATAACCTTTTATCCCCATGGTAATAGAATTTGTTGTTGTTAACATTTTACATATCAGTAAATATATTCACCAAATGTTGCCTTTGTTGCTACTATTGTGACAATATGTCCCTGCTTAAACTTGGGGTATCCTAGCTTGAAGCTTCGGTTGCCACCTGGTCTCTGATACAATTAACCAGCTATACGCCAAAAAACAAACTTAATGGCTTACAAATGTAATTCAACATAAACAAACACAACAATATAAGAGCACTATAAAAAGCAACAAATTATATTATAATAATGTTACAGAAGAAACCATCATCTTGGGCGAAGTGGTTAATCAAACTATGGAAGGCTTCAACCGATGCAGGTCACCATTTCTTGGGCTGTGGTGGGAGAGGATCACATGTCTCGCAACCATTTTTTTGACGAGGCCTTTGCAATAAGAGTAGGCACAACATTTGTCTTCAAGACCAGCTTACAACTTGGTATCCAACAGAGCTCTTCTCTATGTTTTGATGCCTGCTCAAAACACCCCTCTGTAAAATTAACCGAGCACACAAACGAGTACTTGCTCGGGTCCGGCCTTTTCGGCATTTGTCTCGCGATCGTAGCACCTGCCCAGTCCATAGTTATTTTAAATAGTCCTTATCAGGAAACTTGAACAAGCTCACGCCTTCCAGACTGGCAGGCGAGTAACCCCCAACACAATAAAGATTAACCATCGTTTTCGATCGGTCACATGATAGCTGAAAACGATCAGATATCGAAAAGAGAGAGACAAACTCCCACTAAGTACAATGCGTCTCTGAGAACGGGGGCTCTCTTTGATGACGTCCAATGCCTGGATCTGACCTATAACATGGCTGCCGTAGCGATCGTCGAGCGCGCTAATTTGAACTGACTAACTTTATTAAATTTCGGCCTTAACTGATGCGGTTATTGAACCGGTTTGAGTTTATTGATCACGTTATGAATTGATTTCAGCGAAATATATACAGCCGTAGTATATTCATTTTAAGAGTTCAGTAGCAATGGCTGACCGCTGTTTGCCGAAAGCAAATAAATTAGGTAAATGGATAATGTTGGTAAAATTGCATATGGTCAGGGTTTCATCAAATAAAATGCAATTTCTGCGTCCAGCATAGATTAATGCATGTGATGACAATAAACCAATAATATTAATTGCCTTATGGCATCTAAGCCACAGTTCAATTGTTGAGCTGAACGGTTTGCTCAGACAATTATGAATCACGCATTTCCATCACAAAACAATATATCAATGTCAATTGGAGTGAGTCATTAATAAGAGACAAAGCATTTACAATCGGTATCTATGCTTTGAATGATTCCGATCAGGTAGGTTATAGTGTTTATACGCTAAGGCTTTGGACAATTGTAACATCGCAGCTTGAATGTTTCTTCATCAACTGCATAGTGCATTGTTATCCTTCAGTACTGGATGACAAGTGCCAACAGTGCTTCTATGCCTGTATCAGATCAGAGATGAAAATATTAATGGATATTAGTGGATGGTCACAATTAGCTTCAACCTATCATATTCGTCGATTGAGTGATATGTGAGACACAACTCACCATGGTCATACATTACAAACCATGCTGAAACTTGTGGCGGATCATTCAATTGATGATGCGATGCGCTTGTGGCAAGATCCAAATTCTGCCTTCGATTTAAATGCAACAGAGTTCTACTGTAGTATGACCTTTCAACTTTGCAGCGTATTGTTCGGCCCGGATTCGGTGCTGTGTAGCATCAATAGGCGTTGGAGTTTAACCACTTGGTAGCCATTAGTCTTTTGAAAATTATTAACCATAACCATAAGTGTTATTTTGTGGCTTATGTCATCTGGCACCAAAAATAGCATTTGCTTTATCCACAAACAAAATAATCGACCTCGTGTTTATGGTTGAACAGAACATGTAATTATCTCATATATAGCATGTGTTTGCCACCATACGTGGTGTTGTAGATACAGGCACAACGTGGTATTATGTCCCACGAAATATCCATGACTGCAAAATCATTGCAGGTACTGATGCAGTGTTATCACATAACCATAAAGTTTCCATCTTAATATTTGGAATATCATAAAAGCGTTTGCTTCTATTAGCCATTAAAGCATTGGTTTGAGTTTGTTGTTTGAGTCACTCATTAGATTGATGTCCAGCAATAGCACATTCATCAAAGGAACATTAGTCAGTGCGTCCAGCGAAATGAAAGCCACAAACAGTTCGGTTCTATTCTAATGTGGTCTAGCATTGCAACAGCAACCTAGCAGCTGAACGCATAAACTTTGATCGAAATCCTCACTACTCATAAAGGATATTGCTATTGCATGAAGGGGCCCGTTATAATGTTATCACTCGGTACACGTGCATCAGTTTGCTGCCGTCTGTTAAATATCTCACTGATATAATGCAAGGGTCTACATATGCATTGTCAATAGCGGTAACATTTGCACAAATAAGAAAGAAGTGGTGATAAATATGTCAACAAAGCCTCTGGTGATATCTAACAGGTCGTCATCCACTCAGGAGTTGATTTAATTAGAGCAGGTGATGTAGCTGATGCCAGGGGAATTTGGTCAAGTCAATAAAGAGCTATGGGTCAAAATATGAGGCCTAGTTTCACATGCATAGACTAGTTTCATGGTAGCGATCTTTCAGCAATGGGTGTTGCTTACTCCAAATTCACCAACCACCTACCTCACCATATACCTCGCCAACACACATCCACATACATATTGTTGCATTACAGCTACCATAGAATAAATGGCTTAGTGTTATCAATGTTAGGATAAATATATCTTGCAATTATAATATGCATCGATTGATACTTTTAAAGCATAAGGAAAGGAGGTGAATTCATCAAACGAAACAGCACCAGCTCCAAATTTGTACAATGTTGACAATTCTGTTTTTGTGAGCTTAAGGATGACTTGTACGCACACAAACGTTAATTTTGTGAATTAACAAATGAAGATATAACGGTATTGTGAAGATAAATATATACCACTGGCGTTATAAACTTGTCGCACAGCACCTAATTTGCCTAATTTGCAAAAGGCTCCTTTCAGAAGAGATGAACCGCAACTCGCATGTATGTGCCCTTCTAGTTACAAAGAATAAGAATTTAACTTAGTAAACTCCAAAAACGACAAAAATATCAACTGGATCGATAATTATTAAGTCAGGAACTTGGGCCAGTCTGTGGTAGGTGAGTGAATCTCACATACCGAGTAAGGGGGTCTCGCGAATGTTCATTGTTCATGTATATTTGCAAGGTAACCTTTGGGATGCAAACAGATTCACAACAAAAATACAAAGGCAGGAAATTGAAACAGGCGTAAGGATCTAGCTGTAGGTGTACATGACCCAGTGATACGCATTAGTAAAAGCTTGTATACCGAAGAAGAAATGAAATGCCTAATACCAGATATTGTGAGTGATATCCTATTTCTACATCATCTCACCATGCAAGTTTGTTTGTATAAGGCAATGAAAATATAAATGAACTCATTTCTAGGATACAATAACATCGTTCACTTTCTTTGAATTTGGTAGAAGAGCGCCGTATTTTTCTTTCACCTTCGATCAGTAAAAGCCGTTTCCTGCTACGTAGTGGTAAACTGCTTTCAACCCACAGGTTGTGGGTTCGATACCAAGGTGTAAAAACCTGACTGGTACCCCGTGACTTGGATGTTCACGTTGAATGGCGGTCCTATCTCAGAAAAGGGATGCACCTGACATGGTAGCTCAAGAGTACTTGGCTGAACCTTCGTCCCAGCGGCGTGGATTTCGCAGCACGGTCTAGTCTGCCAAGTAAGCGCTGGCACATAAGGACAGTTTTCCAAGCATCACAATCATCCTCATCCATCACCGTCGCGATATCACCTCGTTGTTGAAAGTGACTTTAAACCCCAATATACCATTACCATTAGATCAGTAAATACAATTATATAATCTGATTAAATACAATTATATATTCAATATAAAAAAGTAAAGAAATGGTTGTGTGTGTGCTCGCGTGTGCGCGTGCGTGCGTGTGTGCCGTGCGTGCGTGTGCGTTTGCGTGTGTGCGCGTTTGCGCGTGCGCTCTTGCGCTCTTGTGTGCGTGAGTCTGCGCGTATGTACGTGCGTGCGTACGTGCGTCCGTCCGTGCGTCCGTGCGTGGGTGCGTGGTGCGTGTATGTGTATCATAAGTGCAGTGATGCCGTGGTAAAGACGCAACTTTTCGGCTTATCCAGTTATCATCGAGTTTGCTTACCGATTAGCACCCAGAATGGATGCCCAGTTTCTTTATACCAGGCCATGTGCCTAATAAGATCAACCTTGAGCCAATGTTGTGCTTGCAAAATGCACATTGTACAAAGTCTAACACATGATGCAATGTTTGCAATGTCTGCTTTGAAAGTATGGTACGTGTGAGGTGTACACGCATTGCCAACGTAAGTAACTTGGCTGATATTCATTTGACAACAAGACTTTGACTCTAATCATTTGACTTTGTGTGGGCAATATACCAGCTGGCTAACAGATGGGCCCTTCCTCAATCTAAACAATGTGAATTTCTTTCAAACGCTTCTTCATGCGTTAGTTTAGTGCTCCTATCAAGTGAGTGGATCCCAGGTCATCGCTGCACCCAGCATCGTATTCTGACATAAATGCCTCCAGGTGTGTGTCTAGATTTGATTCTATGACCTGCTTTACAAGATTACCGCAAACGTCATCGACGTCATGGTCAGATAGGATGGAATGTAACAGTTGGACCCGGGCTCTTTCTCGAAATGTAAATAACGACAGCATCAGCATCAAATCTTATTGGGTCTTAGGCGGATATTTCCAGCCCCATTTAGATTGTTGGCTGCGAGGTTGCTACATAGGTCACGGTTCTATTTCGTGCAGCCACCCGACGCCAAACTATTACGAGGATGTAAACGTCTCTCTGGGCTAACAGCTTGCCGGGATACGACCTTGATTGATTTGCAACAGGGAATTTGGTCATCTGAGCGCTAGGAAGCAGCATCCATGGTCTTGTAATGCAACAGTGTCAGGGATAAAATGCTCTCACTAAACCGAAACGGATCTGCTCCGTGCACCTGTGCAACCCAGATAATAATTAAGCCGCATAATGTGTGTCCGAAATTGCTTATTGAGGGAGATGCTACAGCTCAAAAACCTACATATGAAGTATATCGCCATCTGGTGTGATCCAACAAAGATTATCATTAATTTGTGTCAGATAGAAGCATTTTTCAAGCATTCCTTTCACCAAGATAAATTTAATTGATGTTTTTTGTTGCCCTGCATTAGCATAAATTATTCGGTCAAATTTCATGACATTTTAAGTGACAGAACAATTTGCACGATATGGATATATTTCCATGAGATGATTCGACCATGACCTCCGATAAGTCTTATTTGTATTAATGGCTGATAAGCGCACATCTGCAGTGTCTTATTTACTTGATATTTTATATATCAGTCAGATTGAAATGCTCTAGAACTGGGTTCAGTAGGCTTCGTACATCACAGCCTGTCATATCACCCCCACTGACAAGACACAGTTTATGGTTGCACTTGAATGATGGCAGTGGGTTCAGTCGGGTTAAAAGCTATCTGTTCTGTCGACTGGATTCGTTTAGATCGAATCTCTACCTAAACGAACACAACAAATCTAAGGCACACAGATCATCGGTGTTTAATCACAGTTGAGACAGATTGGCGTTTGATAATACAAGGCCACAACGGTTTACGTGAGGGAACCGATAAGCAACACAATCTACAAATACCGCCCGAGAATAATAGCTGATCAGTGTGTGCCGATACCGATTGTAGCGTTAAATGCATTATATTGATAACATATCACATAGAAAGGGATACACCAATTAAAACCAACATTCTGCAGCAAGCATATATTTTTGGTTCGTACTTAAGTCGTTGGTAAATGTGTTCTGGGTTTCGACGTATGCAACAAAGCTTCCCACCTGCTTGTCAATATTAGACGAATAGAGTGTAATATCTTATTTCCTTCATAACAAAAGATATCAACGTCAGTTGCAGTGAGCCATTAGAAATTCCATGGCCAGAATTCCCCAAACAAATGATAAAACATTAGCATAGAGTACATCAGATTCTAAACGCTTGTCAACAAGTCTTTGGCCAAAGTAAGATTAAATACTCGTTGCACTGTTCAGACTTGGCCACAGGAAGCTCTGGTAAAGAGAGTTGATCTCAGGTAATTCCTGCAAACGCCGTACCATCGAGTTATGTCAAGTACATATGACTTGTGTACTGTCAGATTTCAAACCACAATTTGATATAATTGTTGGAATGTAATAGGAGCTCTACATGACATGTACATAACTGCTGCTTCAGTATCAAATCTTCATGAATCTTGAGCAGGCGTTTCCGACACCTTTACGATTGTGATATGTACTTTGATAGACGCAGCAGTTGTAATGATGCTATACAGACCAATCACTCAATGCCAGTGTACTTCAGCCAGGGTAAGCACTTTTCTGAACGAAAGCATTGGGTAAGTTAACTTGGCAACAGGCTGTTTGTTCATTCAAACCTGATACAGATGTGCAGTTAAAGTGGACGATCTTACCACCAAGCCAAAAAAAGTTTCGGTTTATAGCTTCAGACATTAGAACAGGACTCTGATACCATGATGATCTTACACAACAATCTAGGTTGACCTAAATTATCCCCCAGAAATCTTCGCTGCTTACATCAAATGCTTATATTGATTATATGCTAAGCGCGCATCCACGTGAATCCCTGTCCGGGAAGTGAGAACATTGGAATATGTGAGAGTAATGGACAATAGTTATACAGTGATATGTATTTTTCATAATACTGCATTAGCATTTGTATAGTAGGTTGTAAGCATTCAGCAAGACTACCCAGCGCACAGACAACACGCAAAAATACAAATAACACGTGAGAACACTGATCACACGCAATAACACTGACAATACGTAGAAACACTACCTACATGCAGGTCAGTCAATGTCTACCGGAAGCAGTAAATAGCATTTTACTCTGTCTTTAGATTTAATCTGACATGCTGTGATGTACCTCGATATATGTTTACTTATGCATCAAATGCAGCTGCACCAGTAATGGGTGGAACAATGTGCAATATAACGCTTGTTACAATACCTGCCTTTTCATGTGAATGATTTAGCAATACCAAGCAGCTAATTAATGGAAGTAAGCACTGACGTACAAGCACTAAAACATGCCAGCTGTCTGCTACAGGTTCCGGTACCGAATAACGTGAGCCGCGTTGGAAGATTGTGGTTGCCCGTATTGGTGTTAGGCAAGTCCCAATAGGGAGGGGGAAATAACACGTGCGTCATATTTAAGCGTTTCTAACTCCCATTAGGATGTAGATACAATGTTCTACTATAGTATATTTAGTCTCGACGTCTTGAAACACAGAGAATTTATCAGAGCACAACACTATTTTAATATTGTACAAACAGCACCCTGATTCAATGGCTATACAAGCAGTTGATTTGATTGCACATGCTCGATTTGATCATTGCTTAATTTATATAATGTTTTATTTTAGGTGATTGATTTGTAGCATAATATCGTTTGACATCCAGACAGTCTAACCGCCAGATAAAGCCTAGTTTACTGCAATATGGTAATAGGGCAACGTTATATACGCCAGGGAAAAAAACAGCATGGGGTACGCGAAAGAGAATACCATTTTCGCAGTTCGATGGCGACAACCATCCTAATAAATGTCAACAAAAACAAACTAATCGCTTTGGCGACCTGCCTCTGCACATTCTGATATGTGAGACACAACTCACCATGGTCATACATTACAAACCATGCTGAAACTTGTGGCGGATCATTCAATTGATGATGCGATGCGCTTGTGGCAAGATCCAAATTCTGCCTTCGATTTAAATGCAACAGAGTTCTACTGTAGTATGACCTTTCACCTTTGCAGCGTATTGTTCGGCCCGGATTCGGTGCTGTGTAGCATCAATAGGCGTTGGAGTTTTAAACCACTTGATAGCCATTAGTCTTTTGAAAATTATTAACCATAACCATAAGTGTTATTTTGAGGCTTATGCATCTGGCACCAAAAATAGCATTTGCTTTATCCACAAACAAAATAATCGACCTCGTGTTTATGGTTGAACAGAACATGTAATTATCTCATATATAGCATGTGTTTGCCACCATACGTGGTGTTGTAGATACAGGCACAACGTGGTATTATGTCCTACGAAATATCCATGACTGCAAAATCATTGCAGGTACTGATGCAGTGTTATCACATAACCATAAAGTTTCCATCTTAATATTTGGAATATCATAAAAGCGTTTGCTTCTATTAGCCATTAAAGCATTGGTTTGAGTTTGTTGTTTGAGTCACTCATTAGATTGATGTCCAGCAATAGCACATTCATCAAAAGAACATTAGTCAGTGCGTCCAGCGAAATGAAAGCCACAAACAGTTCGGTTCTATTCTAATGTGGTCTAGCATTGCAACAGCAACCTAGCAGCTGAACGCATAAACTTTGATCGAAATCCTCACTACTCATAAAGGATATTGCTATTGCATGAAGGGGCCCGTTATAATGTTATCACTCGGTACACGTGCATCAGTTTGCTGCCGTCTGTTAAATATCTCACTGATATAATGCAAGGGTCTACATATGCATTGTCAATAGCGGTAACATTTGCACAAATAAGAAAGAAGTAGTGATATATATGTCAACAAAGCCTCTGGTGATATCTAACAGGTCGTCATCCACTCAGGAGTTGATTTAATTAGAGCAGGTGATGTAGCTGATGCCAGGGGAATTTGGTCAAGTCAATAAAGAGCTATGGGTCAAAATATGAGGCCTAGTTTCACATGCATAGACTAGTTTCATGGTAGCGATCTTTCAGCAATGGGTGTTGCTTACTCCAAATTCACCAACCACCTACCCCACCATATACCTCGCCAACACACATCCACATACATATTGCTGCATTACAGCTACCATAGAATAAATGGCATAGTGTTATCAATGTTAGGATAAATATATCTTGCAATTATAATATGCATCGATTGATACTTTTAAAGCATAAGGAAAGGAGGTGAATTCATCAAACGAAACAGCACCAGCTCCAAATTTGTACAATGTTGACAATATATATATGCAAATTCTGTTTTTGTGAGCTTAAGGATGACTTGTACGCACACAAACGTTAATTTTGTGAATTAACAAATGAAGATATAACGGTATTGTGAAGATAAAATATATACCACTGGCGTTATAAACTTGTCGTACAGCACCTAATTTGCCTAATTTGCAAAAGGCTCCTTTCAGAAGAGATGAATCGCAACTCACATGTATGTGCCCTTCTAGTTACAAAGAATAAAAATTTAACTTAGTAAACTCCAAAAACGACAAAAATATCAACTGGATCGATAATTATTAAGTCAGGAACTTGGGCCAGTCTGTGGTAGGTGAGTGAATCTCACATACCGAGTAAGGGGGTCTCGCGAATGTTCATTGTTCATGTATATTTGCAAGGTAACCTTTGGGATGCAAACAGATTCACAACAAAAATACAAAGGCAGGAAATTGAAATAGGCGTAAGGATCTAGCTGTAGGTGTACATGACCCAGTGATACGCATTAGTAAAAGCTTGTATACCGAAGAAGAAATGAAATGCCTAATACCAGATATTGTGAGTGATATCCTATTTCTACATCATCTCACCATGCAAGTTTGTTTGTATAAGGCAATGAAAATATAAATGAACTCATTTCTAGGATACAATAACATCGTTCACTTTCTTTGAATTTGGTAGAAGAGCAGCGTATTTTTCTTTCACCTTCGATCAGTAAAAGCCGTTTCCTGCTACGTAGTGGTAAACTGCTTTCAACCCACAGGTTGTGGGTTCGATACCAAGGTGTAAAAACCTGACTGGTACCCCGTGACTTGGATGTTCACGTTGAATGGCGGTCCTATCTCAGAAAAGGGATGCACCTGACATGGTAGCTCAAGAGTACTTGGCTGAACCTTCGTCCCAGCGGCGTGGATTTCGCAGCACGGTCTAGTCTGCCAAGTAAGCGCTGGCACATAAGGACAGTTTTCCAAGCATCACAATCATCCTCATCCATCACCGTCGCGATATCACCTCGTTGTTGAAAGTGACTTTAAACCCCAATATACCATTACCATTAGATCAGTAAATACAATTATATAATCTGATTAAATACAATTATATATTCAATATAAAAAAGTAAAGAAATGGTTGTGTGTGTGCTCGCGTGTGCGCGCGTGTGTGCGTGCGTGCGTGTGCCGTGCGTGCGTGTGCGTTTGCGTGTGTGCGCGTTTGCGCGTGCGCTCTTGCGCTCTTGTGTGCGTGAGTCTGCGCGTATGTACGTGCGTGCGTACGTGCGTCCGTCCGTGCGTCCGTGCGTGGGTGCGTGCGTGCGTGTATGTGTATCATAAGTGCAGTGATGCCGTGGTAAAGACGCAACTTTTTCGGCTTATCCAGTTATCATCGAGTTTGCTTACCGATTAGCACCCACAATGGATGCCCAGTTTCTTTATACCAGGCCATGTGCCTAATAAGATCAACCTTGAGCCAATGTTGTGCTTGCAAAATGCTCATTGTACAAAGTCTAACACATGATGCAATGTTTGCAATGTCTGCTTTGAAAGTATGGTACGTGTGAGGTGTACACGCATTGCCAACGTAAGTAACTTGGCTGATATTCATTTGACAACAAGACTTTGACTCTAATCATTTGACTTTGTGTGGGCAATATACCAGCTGGCTAACAGATGGGCCCTTCCTCAATCTAAACAATGTGAATTTCTTTCAAACGCTTCTTCATGCGTTAGTTTAGTGCTCCTACTAGGTGAGTGGATCCTGGGTCATCGCTGCACCCTGCATCGTATTCTGACATAAATGCCTGCCAGGTGTGTGTCTAGATTTGATTCTATGACCTCTTTACAAGATTACCGCAAACGTCTTCGACGTCATGGTCAGATAGGATGGAATGTAACAGTTGGGCCCGGGCTCTTTCTCGAAATGTAAATAACGACTGCATCAGCATAAAATCTTATTAGGTCTTAGGCGGATATTTCCAGCCCCATTTAGATTGTTGGCTGCGAGGTTGCTACATAGGTCACGGTTCTATTTCGTGTAGCCACCCGACGCCAAACTATTACGAGGATGTAAACGTCTCTCTGGGCTAACAGCTGACCGGGATATGACCTTGATTGATTGGCAACAGGGAATTCGGTCATCTGAGCACAAGGAAGCAGCATCCATGGTCTTGTTATACAGCAGTGTCAGGGATGAAATGCTCTCACCAACCGAAACGGATCTGCTCCGTGCACCTGTACAACCCAGATAATAATTAAGCCGCATAATATGTGTCCGAAGTTGCTTATTGAGGGAGATACTTGACGTTAACTACAGCTCAAAAACCTACATATGAAGTATATCAACACTTTGATCGTCATCTGGTGTGATCCAACAAAGATTATCATTAATTTGTGTGAGAAGCATTTTTCAAGCTTTCCTTTCACCAAGTTAAGTTTAATTGATGCTTTTTGTTGCCCTGCATTAGCATAAATTATTCGGTCAAATTTCATGACATTTTAAGTGACAGAACAATTTGCACGATATGGATATATTTCCATGAGATGATTCGACCATGACCTCCGATAAGTCTTATTTGTGATAACAACTCAATTTTATCTATTACGAGTAGTCCGAGATTCGAATTAGTGGGTAAAGAGCATTGGCGTAGGACCAGTATTGATGGCTGATTAGCGCACATCTGCAGTGTCTTATTTACTTGATATTTTATATATCAGTCAGATTGAAATGCTCTAGAACTGGGTTCAGTAGGCTTCGTACATCACAGCCTATCATATCACCCCCACTGACAAGACACAGTTTATGGTTGCACTTGAATGACGGCAGTGGGTTCAGTCGGGTTAAAAGCTATCTGTTCTGTCGACTGGATTCGTTTGGATCGAATCTCTACCTAAACGAACACAACAAATCTAAGGCACACAGACCATCGGTGTTAAATCACAGTTGAGAGCGATTGGCGTTTGATAATACAAGGCCACAATGGTTTACGTGAGGGAACCGATAAGCAACACAATCTACAAATACCGCCCGAGAATAATGGCTGATCAGTGTGTGCCGATACCGATTGTAGCGTTAAATGCATTATATTGATAACATATCACATAGAAAGGGATACACCAATTAAAGCCAACATTCTGCAGCCAGCATATATTTTTGGTTTGTACTTAAGTCGTTGGTAAATGTGTTCTGGGTTTCGACGTATGCAACAAAGCTTCTCACCTGCTTGTCGATAGTAGACGAATGGAGGGTAATATCTTATTTACTTCATAACAAAAGATATCAACGTCAGTTGCAGTGAGCCATTAGAAATTCCATGGCCAGAATTCCCCAAACAAATGATAAAACATTAGCATAGAGTACATCAGATTCTAAACGCTTGTCAACAAGTCTTTGGCCAAAGTAAGATTAAATACTCGTTGCACTGTTCAGAATTGGCCACAGGAAGCTCTGGTAAAGAGAGTTGATCTCAGGTAATTCCTGCAAACGCCGTACCATCGAGTTATGTCAAGTACATATGACTTGTGTACTGTCAGATTTCAAACCACAATTTGATATAATTGTTGGAATGTAATAGGAGCTCTACATGACATGTACATAACTGCTGCTTCAGTATCAAATCTTCATGAATCTTGAGCAGGCGTTTCCGACACCTTTACGATTGTGATATGTACTTTGATAGACGCAGCAGTTGTAATGATGCTATACAGACCAATCACTCAATGCCAGTGTACTTCAGCCAGGGTAAGCACTTTTCTGAACGAAAGCATTGGGTAAGTTAACTTGGCAACAGGCTGTTTGTTCATTCAAACCTGATACAGATGTGCAGTTAAAGTGGACGATCTTACCACCAAGCCAAAAAAAGTTTCGGTTTATAGCTTCAGACATTAGAACAGGACTCTGATACCATGATGATCTTACACAACAATCTAGGTTGACCTAAATTATCCCCCAGAAATCTTCGCTGCTTACATCAAATGCTTATATTGATTATATGCTAAGCGCGCATCCACGTGAATCCCTGTCCGGGAAGTGAGAACATTGGAATATGTGAGAGTAATGGACAATAGTTATACAGTGATATGTATTTTTCATAATACTGCATTAGCATTTGTATAGTAGGTTGTAAGCATTCAGCAAGACTACCCAGCGCACAGACAACACGCAAAAATACAAATAACACGTGAGAACACTGATCACACGCAATAACACTGACAATACGTAGAAACACTACCTACATGCAGGTCAGTCAATGTCTACCGGAAGCAGTAAATAGCATTTTACTCTGTCTTTAGATTTAATCTGACATGCTGTGATGTACCTCGATATATGTTTACTTATGCATCAAATGCAGCTGCACCAGTAATGGGTGGAACAATGTGCAATATAACGCTTGTTACAATACCTGCCTTTTCATGTGAATGATTTAGCAATACCAAGCAGCTAATTAATGGAAGTAAGCACTGACGTACAAGCACTAAAACATGCCAGCTGTCTGCTACAGGTTCCGGTACCGAATAACGTGAGCCGCGTTGGAAGATTGTGGTTGCCCGTATTGGTGTTAGGCAAGTCCCAATAGGGAGGGGGAAATAACACGTGCGTCATATTTAAGCGTTTCTAACTCCCATTAGGATGTAGATACAATGTTCTACTATAGTATATTTAGTCTCGACGTCTTGAAACACAGAGAATTTATCAGAGCACAACACTATTTTAATATTGTACAAACAGCACCCTGATTCAATGGCTATACAAGCAGTTGATTTGATTGCACATGCTCGATTTGATCATTGCTTAATTTATATAATGTTTTATTTTAGGTGATTGATTTGTAGCATAATATCGTTTGACATCCAGACAGTCTAACCGCCAGATAAAGCCTAGTTTACTGCAATATGGTAATAGGGCAACGTTATATACGCCAGGGAAAAAAAACAGCATGGGGTACGCGAAAGAGAATACCATTTTCGCAGTTCGATGGCGACAACCATCCTAATAAATGTCAACAAAAACAAACTAATCGCTTTGGCGACCTGCCTCTGCACATTCTGATATGTGAGACACAACTCACCATGGTCATACATTACAAACCATGCTGAAACTTGTGGCGGATCATTCAATTGATGATGCGATGCGCTTGTGGCAAGATCCAAATTCTGCCTTCGATTTAAATGCAACAGAGTTCTACTGTAGTATGACCTTTCACCTTTGCAGCGTATTGTTCGGCCCGGATTCGGTGCTGTGTAGCATCAATAGGCGTTGGAGTTTAACCACTTGATAGCCATTAGTCTTTTGAAAATTATTAACCATAACCATAAGTGTTATTTTGAGGCTTATGCATCTGGCACCAAAAATAGCATTTGCTTTATCCACAAACAAAATAATCGACCTCGTGTTTATGGTTGAACAGAACATGTAATTATCTCATATATAGCATGTGTTTGCCACCATACGTGGTGTTGTAGATACAGGCACAACGTGGTATTATGTCCTACGAAATATCCATGACTGCAAAATCATTGCAGGTACTGATGCAGTGTTATCACATAACCATAAAGTTTCCATCTTAATATTTGGAATATCATAAAAGCGTTTGCTTCTATTAGCCATTAAAGCATTGGTTTGAGTTTGTTGTTTGAGTCACTCATTAGATTGATGTCCAGCAATAGCACATTCATCAAAAGAACATTAGTCAGTGCGTCCAGCGAAATGAAAGCCACAAACAGTTCGGTTCTATTCTAATGTGGTCTAGCATTGCAACAGCAACCTAGCAGCTGAACGCATAAACTTTGATCGAAATCCTCACTACTCATAAAGGATATTGCTATTGCATGAAGGGGCCCGTTATAATGTTATCACTCGGTACACGTGCATCAGTTTGCTGCCGTCTGTTAAATATCTCACTGATATAATGCAAGGGTCTACATATGCATTGTCAATAGCGGTAACATTTGCACAAATAAGAAAGAATTAGTGATATATATGTCAACAAAGCCTCTGGTGATATCTAACAGGTCGTCATCCACTCAGGAGTTGATTTAATTAGAGCAGGTGATGTAGCTGATGCCAGGGGAATTTGGTCAAGTCAATAAAGAGCTATGGGTCAAAATATGAGGCCTAGTTTCACATGCATAGACTAGTTTCATGGTAGCGATCTTTCAGCAATGGGTGTTGCTTACTCCAAATTCACCAACCACCTACCTCACCATATACCTCGCCAACACACATCCACATACATATTGTTGCATTACAGCTACCATAGAATAAATGGCATAGTGTTATCAATGTTAGGATAAATATATCTTGCAATTATAATATGCATCGATTGATACTTTTAAAGCATAAGGAAAGGAGGTGAATTCATCAAACGAAACAGCACCAGCTCCAAATTTGTACAATGTTGACAATATATATATGCAAATTCTGTTTTTGTGAGCTTAAGGATGACTTGTACGCACACAAACGTTAATTTTGTGAATTAACAAATGAAGATATAACGGTATTGTGAAGATAAATATATACCACTGGCGTTTATAAACTTGTCGCACAGCACCTAATTTGCCTAATTTGCAATAGGCTCCTTTCAGAAGAGATGAACCGCAACTCGCATGTATGTGCCCTTCTAGTTACAAAGAATAAGAATTTAACTTAGTAAACTCCAAAAACGACAAAAATATCAACTGGATCGATAATTATTAAGTCAGGAACTTGGGCCAGTCTGTGGTAGGTGAGTGAATCTCACATACCGAGTAAGGGGGTTTCGCGAATGTTCATTGTTCATGTATATTTGCAAGGTAACCTTTGGGATGCAAACAGATTCACAACAAAAATACAAAGGCAGGAAATTGAAACAGGCGTAAGGATCTAGCTGTAGGTGTACATGACCCAGTGATACGCATTAGTAAAAGCTTGTATACCGAAGAAGAAATGAAATGCCTAATACCAGATATTGTGAGTGATATCCTATTTCTACATCATCTCACCATGCAAGTTTGTTTGTATAAGGCAATGAAAATATAAATGAACTCATTTCTAGGATACAATAACATCGTTCACTTTCTTTGAATTTGGTAGAAGAGCGCCGTATTTTTCTTTCACCTTCGATCAGTAAAAGCCGTTTCCTGCTACGTAGTGGTAAACTGCTTTCAACCCACAGGTTGTGGGTTCGATACCAAGGTGTAAAAACCTGACTGGTACCCCGTGACTTGGATGTTCACGTTGAATGGCGGTCCTATCTCAGAAAAGGGATGCACCTGACATGGTAGCTCAAGAGTACTTGGCTGAACCTTCGTCCCCAGCGGCGTGGATTTCGCAGCACGGTCTAGTCTGCCAAGTAAGCGCTGGCACATAAGGACAGTTTTCCAAGCATCACAATCATCCTCATCCATCACCGTCGCGATATCACCTCGTTGTTGAAAGTGACTTTAAACCCCAATATACCATTACCATTAGATCAGTAAATACAATTATATAATCTGATTAAATACAATTATATATTCAATATAAAAAAGTAAAGAAATGGTTGTGTGTGTGCTCGCGTGTGCGCGTGCGTGCGTGTGCCGTGCGTGCGTGTGCGTTTGCGTGTGTGCGCGTTTGCGCGTGCGCTCTTGCGCTCTTGTGTGCGTGAGTCTGCGCGTATGTACGTGCGTGCGTACGTGCGTCCGTCCGTGCGTCCGTGCGTGGGTGCGTGGGTGCGTGTATGTGTATCATAAGTGCAGTGATGCCGTGGTAAAGACGCAACTTTTCGGCTTATCCAGTTATCATCGAGTTTGCTTACCGATTAGCACCCAGAATGGATGCCCAGTTTCTTTATACCAGGCCATGTGCCTAATAAGATCAACCTTGAGCCAATGTTGTGCTTGCAAAATGCACATTGTACAAAGTCTAACACATGATGCAATGTTTGCAATGTCTGCTTTGAAAGTATGGTACGTGTGAGGTGTACACGCATTGCCAACGTAAGTAACTTGGCTGATATTCATTTGACAACAAGACTTTGACTCTAATCATTTGACTTTGTGTGGGCAATATACCAGCTGGCTAACAGATGGGCCCTTCCTCAATCTAAACAATGTGAATTTCTTTCAAACGCTTCTTCATGCGTTAGTTTAGTGCTCCTATCAGGTGAGTGGATCCTGGGTCATCGCTGCACCCTGCATCGTATTCTGACATAAATGCCTGCCAGGTGTGTGTCTAGATTTGATTCTATGACCTGCTTTACAAGATTACCGCAAACATCATCAACGTTATGGTCAGATAGGATGGAATGTAACAGTTGGGCCCGGGCTCTTTCTCGAAATGTAAATGACTGCATCAGCATCAAATCTTATTGGGTCTTAGGCGGATATTTCCAGCCCCATTTAGATTGTTGGCTGCGAGGTTGCTACATAGGTCACGGTTCTATTTCGTGTAGCCACCCGACGCCAAACTATTACGAGGATGTAAACGTCTCTCTGGGCTAACAGCTGACCGGGATATGACCTTGATTGATTGGCAACAGGGAATTCGGTCATCTGAGCACAAGGAAGCAGCATCCATGGTCTTGTTATACAGCAGTGTCAGGGATGAAATGCTCTCACCAACCGAAACGGATCTGCTCCGTGCACCTGTGCAACCCAGATAATAATTAAGCCGCATAATATGTGTCCGAAGTTGCTTATTGAGGGAGATACTTTACGTTAACTACAGCTCAAAAACCTACATATGAAGTATATCAACACTTTGATCGTCATCTGGTGTGATCCAACAAAGATTATCATTAATTTGTGTGAGAAGCATTTTTCAAGCTTTCCTTTCACCAAGTTAAGTTTAATTGATGCTTTTTGTTGCCCTGCATTAGCATAAATTATTCGGTCAAATTTCATGACATTTTAAGTGACAGAACAATTTGCACGATATGGATATATTTCCATGAGATGATTCGACCATGACCTCCGATAAGTCTTATTTGTGTTAACAACTCAATTTTATCTATTACGAGTAGTCCGAGATTCGAATTAGTGGGTAAAGAGCATTGGCGTAGGACCAGTATTGATGGCTGATTAGCGCACATCTGCAGTGTCTTATTTACTTGATATTTTATATATCAGTCAGATTGAAATGCTCTAGAACTGGGTTCAGTAGGCTTCGTACATCACAGCCTGTCATATCACCCCCACTGACAAGACACAGTTTATGGTTGCACTTGAATGACGGCAGTGGGTTCAGTCGGGTTAAAAGCTATCTGTTCTGTCGACTGGATTCGTTTGGATCGAATCTCTACCTAAACGAACACAACAAATCTAAGGCACACAGACCATCGGTGTTAAATCACAGTTGAGAGCGATTGGCGTTTGATAATACAAGGCCACAATGGTTTACGTGAGGGAACCGATAAGCAACACAATCTACAAATACCGCCCGAGAATAATGGCTGATCAGTGTGTGCCGATACCGATTGTAGCGTTAAATGCATTATATTGATAACATATCACATAGAAAGGGATACACCAATTAAAGCCAACATTCTGCAGCCAGCATATATTTTTGGTTTGTACTTAAGTCGTTAGTAAATGTGTTCTGGGTTTCGACGTATGCAACAAAGCTTAGCACCTGCTTGTCGATAGTAGACGAATGGAGGGTAATATCTTATTTACTTCATAACAAAAGATATCAACGTCAGTTGCAGTGAGCCATTAGAAATTCCATGGCCAGAATTCCCCAAACAAATGATAAAACATTAGCATAGAGTACATCAGATTCTAAACGCTTGTCAACAAGTCTTTGGCCAAAGTAAGATTAAATACTCGTTGCACTGTTCAGACTTGGCCACAGGAAGCTCTGGTAAAGAGAGTTGATCTCAGGTAATTCCTGCAAACGCCGTACCATCGAGTTATGTCAAGTACATATGACTTGTGTACTGTCAGATTTCAAACCACAATTTGATATAAATGTTGGAATGTAATAGGAGCTCTACATGACATGTACATAACTGCTTCTTCAGTATCAAATCTTCATGAATCTTGAGCAGGCGTTTCCGACACCTTTACGATTGTGATATGTACTTTGATAGACGCAGCAGTTGTAATGATGCTATACAGACCAATCACTCAATGCCAGTGTACTTCAGCCAGGGTAAGCACTTTTCTGAACGAAAGCATTGGGTAAGTTAACTTGGCAACAGGCTGTTTGTTCATTCAAACCTGATACAGATGTGCAGTTAAAGTGCAAAAAAAGTTTCGGTTTATAGCTTCAGACATTAGAACAGGACTCTGATACCATGATGATCTTACACAACAATCTAGGTTGACCTAAATTATCCCCCAGAAATCTTCGCTGCTTACATCAAATGCTTATATTGATTATATGCTAAGCGCGCATCCACGTGAATCCCTGTCCGGGAAGTGAGAACATTGGAATATGTGAGAGTAATGGACAATAGTTATACAGTGATATGTATTTTTCATAATACTGCATTAGCATTTGTATAGTAGGTTGTAAGCATTCAGCAAGACTACCCAGCGCACAGACAACACGCAAAAATACAAATAACACGTGAGAACACTGATCACACGCAATAACACTGACAACACGTAGAAACACTACCTACATGCAGGTCAGTCAATGTCTACCGGAAGCAGTAAATAGCATTTTACTCTGTCTTTAGATTTAATCTGACATGCTGTGATGTACCTCGATATATGTTTACTTATGCATCAAATGCAGCTGCACCAGTAATGGGTGGAACAATGTGCAATATAACGCTTGTTACAATACCTGCCTTTTCATGTGAATGATTTAGCAATACCAAGCAGCTAATTAATGGAAGTAAGCACTGACGTACAAGCACTAAAACATGCCAGCTGTCTGCTACAGGTTCCGGTACCGAATAACGTGAGCCGCGTTGGAAGATTGTGGTTGCCCGTATTGGTGTTAGGCAAGTCCCAATAGGGAGGGGGAAATAACACGTGCGTCATATTTAAGCGTTTCTAACTCCCATTAGGATGTAGATACAATGTTCTACTATAGTATATTTAGTCTCGACGTCTTGAAACACAGAGAATTTATCAGAGCATAACACTATTTTAATATTGTACAAACAGCACCCTGATTCAATGGCTATACAAGCAGTTGATTTGATTGCACATGCTCGATTTGATCATTGCTTAATTTATATAATGTTCTATTTTAGGTGATTGATTTGTAGCATAATATCGTTTGACATCCAGACAGTCTAACCGCCAGATAAAGCCTAGTTTACTGCAATATGGTAATAGGGCAACGTTATATACGCCAGGGAAAAAAACAGCATGGGGTACGCGAAAGAGAATACCATTTTCGCAGTTCGATGGCGACAACCATCCTAATAAATGTCAACAAAAACAAACTAATCGCTTTGGCGACCTGCCTCTGCACATTCTGATATGTGAGACACAACTCACCATGGTCATACATTACAAACCATGCTGAAACTTGTGGCGGATCATTCAATTGATGATGCGATGCGCTTGTGGCAAGATCCAAATTCTGCCTTCGATTTAAATGCAACAGAGTTCTACTGTAGTATGACCTTTCACCTTTGCAGCGTATTGTTCGGCCCGGATTCGGTGCTGTGTAGCATCAATAGGCGTTGGAGTTTAACCACTTGATAGCCATTAGTCTTTTGAAAATTATTAACCATAACCATAAGTGTTATTTTGAGGCTTATGCATCTGGCACCAAAAATAGCATTTGCTTTATCCACAAACAAAATAATCGACCTCGTGTTTATGGTTGAACAGAACATGTAATTATCTCATATATATAGCATGTGTTTGCCACCATACGTGGTGTTGTAGATACAGGCACAACGTGGTATTATGTCCTACGAAATATCCATGACTGCAAAATCATTGCAGGTACTGATGCAGTGTTATCACATAACCATAAAGTTTCCATCTTAATATTTGGAATATCATAAAAGCGTTTGCTTCTATTAGCCATTAAAGCATTGGTTTGAGTTTGTTGTTTGAGTCACTCATTAGATTGATGTCCAGCAATAGCACATTCATCAAAAGAACATTAGTCAGTGCGTCCAGCGAAATGAAAGCCACAAACAGTTCGGTTCTATTCTAATGTGGTCTAGCATTGCAACAGCAACCTAGCAGCTGAACGCATAAACTTTGATCGAAATCCTCACTACTCATAAAGGATATTGCTATTGCATGAAGGGGCCCGTTATAATGTTATCACTCGGTACACGTGCATCAGTTTGCTGCCGTCTGTTAAATATCTCACTGATATAATGCAAGGGTCTACATATGCATTGTCAATAGCGGTAACATTTGCACAAATAAGAAAGAAGTAGTGATATATATGTCAACAAAGCCTCTGGTGATATCTAACAGGTCGTCATCCACTCAGGAGTTGATTTAATTAGAGCAGGTGATGTAGCTGATGCCAGGGGAATTTGGTCAAGTCAATAAAGAGCTATGGGTCAAAATATGAGGCCTAGTTTCACATGCATAGACTAGTTTCATGGTAGCGATCTTTCAGCAATGGGTGTTGCTTACTCCAAATTCACCAACCACCTACCTCACCATATACCTCGCCAACACACATCCACATACATATTGTTGCATTACAGCTACCATAGAATAAATGGCATAGTGTTATCAATGTTAGGATAAATATATCTTGCAATTATAATATGCATCGATTGATACTTTTAAAGCATAAGGAAAGGAGGTGAATTCATCAAACGAAACAGCACCAGCTCCAAATTTGTACAATGTTGACAATATATATATGCAAATTCTGTTTTTTGTGAGCTTAAGGATGACTTGTACGCACACAAACGTTAATTTTGTGAATTAACAAATGAAGATATAACGGTATTGTGAAGATAAATATATACCACTGGCGTTATAAACTTGTCGTACAGCACCTAATTTGCCTAATTTGCAAAAGGCTCCTTTCAGAAGAGATGAATCGCAACTCACATGTATGTGCCCTTCTAGTTACAAAGAATAAAAATTTACCTTAATAAACTCCAAAAACGACAAAAATATCAACTTGGGCCAGTCTGCGGTAGGTGAGTGAATCTCACATACCGAGTAAGGTGGTCTCGCGAATGTTCATTGTTCATGTATATTTGCAAGGTAACCTTTGGGATGCAAACAGATTCACAACAAAAATACAAAGGCAGGAAATTGAAATAGGCGTAAGGATCTAGCTGTAGGTGTACATGACCCAGTAATACGCATTAGTAAAAGCTTGTATACCGAAGAAGAAATGAAATGCCTAATACCAGATATTGTGAGGATATCCTATTTCTACATCATCTCACCATGCAAGTTTGTTTGTATAAGGCAATGAAAATATAAATGTACTCATTTCTAGGATAAATTAACATCGTTCACTTTCTTTGAATTTGGTAGAAGAGCGCCGTATTTTTCTTTCACCTTCGATCAGTAAAAGCCGTTTCCTGCTACGTAGTGGTAAACTGCTTTCAACCCACAGGTTGTGGGTTCGATACCAAGGTGTAAAAACCTGACTGGTACCCCGTGACTTGGATGTTCACGTTGAATGGCGGTCCTATCTCGGAAAAGGGATGCACCTGACATGGTAGCTCAAGAGTACTTGGCCGAACCTTCGTCCCAGCGGCGTGGATTTCGCAGCCCGGTCTAGTCTGCCAAGTAAGCGCTGGCACATAAGGACAGTTTTCCAAGCATCACAATCATCCTCATCCATCACCGTCGCGATATCACCTCGTTGTTGAAAGTGACTTTAAACCCCAATATACCATTACCATTAGATCAGTAAATACAATTATATAATCTGATTAAATACAATTATATATTCAATATAAAAAAGTAAAGAAATGGTTGTGTGTATGCGCGCGTGTGTGTGTGCGCGCGTGTGCGCGTGCGTGCGTGTGCGTTTGCGTATGTGCGCGTTTGCGCGTGCGCTCTTGTGTGCGTGCGTGCGTCCGCGCGTATGTACGTGCGTGCGTACGTGCGTCCGTCCGTGCGTCCGTGCGTGGGTGCGTGGGTGCGTGTATGTGTATCATAAGTGCAGTGATGCCGTGGTAAAGACGCAACTTTTCGGCTTATCCAGTTATCATCGAGTTTGCTTACCGATTAGCACCCAAAATGGATGCCCAGTTTCGTAATACCAGGCCATGTACCTAATTAAATAAACCTTGAGCCAATGTAGTGCTTGCAAAATGCACATTGTACAAAGTCTAACACATGAGGCAATGTTTGCAATGTCTGCTTTGAAAGTATGGTACGTGTGAGGTGTACACGCATTGCCAACGTAAGTAAACTTGGGCTGATATTCATTTGACAACAAGACTTTGACTCTAATCATTTGACTTTGTGTGGGCAATATACCAGCTGGCTAACAGATGGGCCCTTCCTCAATCTAAACAATGTGAATTTCTTTCAAACGCTTCTTCATGCGTTAGTTTAGTGCTCCTATCAGGTGAGTGGATCCTGGGTCATCGCTGCACCCTGCATCGTATTCTGACATAAATGCCTGCCAGGTGTGTGTCTAGATTTGATTCTATGACCTGCTTTACAAGATTACCGCAAACGTCATCAACGTTATGGTCAGATAGGATGGAATGTAACAGTTGGGCCCGGGCTCTTTCTCGAAATGTAAATAACGACTGCATCAGCATCAAATCTTATTGGGTCTTAGGCGGATATTTCCAGCCCCATTTAGATTGTTGGCTGCGAGGTTGCTACATAGGTCACGGTTCTATTTCGTGTAGCCACCCGACGCCAAACTATTACGAGGATGTAAACGTCTCTCTGGGCTAACAGCTGGCCGGGATACGACCTTGATTGATTTGCAACAGGGAATTTGGTCATCTGAGCGCTAGGAAGCAGCATCCATGGTCTTGTAATACAACAGTGTCAGGGATAAAATGCTCTCACTAAACCGAAACGGATCTGCTCCGTGCACCTGTGCAACCCAGATAATAATTAAGCCGCATAATGTGTGTCCGAAATTGCTTATTGAGGGAGATGCTACAGCTCAAAAACCTACATATGAAGTATATCGCCATCTGGTGTGATCCAACAAAGATTATCATTAATTTGTGTCAGATAGAAGCATTTTTCAAGCATTCCTTTCACCAAGATAAATTTAATTGATGTTTTTTGTTGCCCTGCATTAGCATAAATTATTGGGTCAAATTTCATGACATTTTAAGTGACAGAACAATTTGCACGATATGGATATATTTCCATGAGATGATTCGACAATGACCTCCGATAAGTCTTATTTGTATTAATGGCTGATAAGCGCACATCTGCAGTGTCTTATTTACTTGATATTTTATATATCAGTCAGATTGAAATGCTCTAGAACTGGGTTCAGTAGGCTTCGTACATCACAGCCTGTCATATCACCCCCACTGACAAGACACAGTTTATGGTTGCACTTGAATGATGGCAGTGGGTTCAGTCGGGTTAAAAGCTATCTGTTCTGTCGACTGGATTCGTTTAGATCGAATCTCTACCTAAACGAACACAACAAATCTAAGGCACACAGACCATCGGTGTTTAATCACAGCTGAGACAGATTGGCGTTTGATAATACAAGGCCACAACGGTTTACGTGAGGGAACCGATATGCAACACAATCTACAAATACCGCCCGAGAATAATAGCTGATCAGTGTGTGCCGATACCGATTGTAGCGTTAAATGCATTATATTGATAACATATCACATAGAAAGGGATACACCAATTAAAACCAACATTCTGCAGCAAGCATATATTTTTGGTTTGTACTTAAGTCGTTGGTAAATGTGTTCTGGGTTTCGACGTATGCAACAAAGCTTCCCACCTGCTTGTCAATATTAGACGAATAGAGTGTAATATCTTATTTCCTTCATAACAAAAGATATCAACGTCAGTTGCAGTGAGCCATTAGAAATTCCATGGCCAGAATTCCCCAAACAAATGATAAAACATTAGCATAGAGTACATCAGATTCTAAACGCTTGTCAACAAGTCTTTGGCCAATGTAAGATTAAATACTGTTCAGACTTGGCCACAGGAAGCTCTGGTAAAGAGAGTTGATCTCAGGTAATTCCTGCAAACACCATACCATCGAGTTATGTCAAGTTCATATTACTTGTGTACTGTCAGATTTCAAACCACAATTTGATATAATTGGTGTAATGTAATAGGAGCTCTACATGACATGTACATAACTGCTTCTTCAGTATCAAATCTTCATGAATCTTGAGCAGGCGTTTCCGACACCTATACGATTGTGATATGTACTTTGATAGACGCAGCAGTTGTGATAATGCTATACAGACCAATCACTCAATGCCAGTGTACTTCAGCCAGGGTAAGCACCTTTCTGAACGAAAGCATTGGGTAAGTTAACTTGGCAACAGGCTGTTTGTTCATTCAAACCTGATACAGATGTGCAGTTAAAGTGGACGATCTTACCACCAAGCCAAAAAAAGTTTCGGTTTATAGCTTCAGACATTAGAACAGGACTCTGATACCATGATGATCTTACACAACAATCTAGGTTGACCTAAATTATCCCCCAGAAATCTTCGCTGCTTACATCAAATGCTTATATTGATTATATGCTAAGCGCGCATCCACGTGAATCCCTGTCCGGGAAGTGAGAACATTGGAATATGTGAGAGTAATGGACAATAGTTATACAGTGATATGTATTTTTCATAATACTGTATTAGCATTTGTATAGTAGGTTGTAAGCATTCAGCAAGACTACCCAGCGCACAGACAACACGCAAAAATACAAATAACACGTGAGAACACTGATCACACGCAATAACACTGACAACACGTAGAAACACTACCTACATGCAGGTCAGTCAATGTCTACCGGAAGCAGTAAATAGCATTTTACTCTGTCTTTAGATTTAATCTGACATGCTGTGATGAACCCCGATATTTGTTTACTTATGCATCAAATGCAGCTGCACCAGTAATGGGTGGAACAATGTGCAATATAACGCTTGTTACAATACCTGCCTTTTCATGTGAATGATTTAGCAATACCAAGCAGCTAATTAATGGAAGTAAGCACTGAAGTACAAGCACTAAAACATGCCAGCTGTCTGCTACAGTTTCCGGTACAGAATAACGTGAGCTGCGTTGGAAGATTGTGGTTGCCCTTATTGGTGTTAGGCAAGTCCCAATAGGGAGGGGGAAATAACACGTGCGTCATATTTAAGCGTTTCTAACTCCCATTACGATGTAGATACAATGTTCTACTATAGTATATCTTAGTCTCGACGTCTTGAAGCACAGAGCCTGTATCAGAGCAGAACACTATTTTAATATTGTACAAACAGCACCCTGATTCAATGGCTATACAAGCAGTTGATTTGGTTGCACATGCTCGATTTGATCATTGCTTAATTTATATAATGTTCTATTTAAGGAGATTGATTTGTAGCATAATATCGTTTGACATCCAGTCAGTCTAACCGCCAGATAAAGCCTAGTTTACTGCAATATTGTATAATGGCAACGTTATTTACGCCAGGGAAAAAACAGCATGGGGTACGCGAAAGAGAGTACCGGTTTCGCAGTTCGATGGCGACAACCTTCCTAATAAATGTCAACAAAAACAAACTAATCGCTTTGGCGACCTGCTTGTGCACATTCTGCCCAAGCTGCCTACATTATATTGTAATACAAGGCACAATGCATTGATAACTTAGGATGATTTATTTAGCAGCTCCAGAATATATTGTGCTGTTATAAAATCCCAATTCCAAACTATTTTAAGCCCATTTCTCTGGTCATGTGTCACTATAAAATGCATGTAAACATCTGTCAAATGTCATAGCTAACTATGATTGCTAAGTATTAGAACGATACATCTTCTTTGCAGACTAAGATTGGTAGGAGCAAGCAATATGCATCGAGTTTCTCAGATGAGGCCCTACTATAGTCCAAGCAATTGATAACTCAATGAGACGCCTCTTAGACATCTTTAGCATTGTCTTCCACCCCTTCAGGCGAGAAAACCAGTTCTTTAACACCTAGTCATAGGGATTCCAATAGGTTCTGTCAACGTGAAGGTCTTAGACAATACAATGTATTAGAGAGTACCGTGTATTCATGGAATGTAGCCTTGAAGACTGCTATCCTTTCCATTAGTGCAACATACAGCGAGTTTATTAAGTAGCAGGGGCTTGTGGTCGAATGTTATCAAACCTGGAACCATTGTTTTAAAACATGGGTATTACGGAGGTGTTGATTATTCTGTATAAAGTGTGTAGTCTGATGCTGGTCTCGACAGTACTTTCCGCTCCCTCTGTTGAAATGAATTCAATGAATATACAAATCTCTTTACTCAATAATTACGTGAATTGGTGTGGATTAGGCTGGATTTTGACCCCGATTTTAACTCAATGTGAACGTCGAATATCTTCCCTGAATGAGACTAGTACCAAATAGATGCTGTCATCTGTGGACACAGAAAGCAAAAACTCAGCCCCACTGATTGCTGACAGGAAAGCTGAACTAAGCGCCAATGCAATGTGCAGCTTAGAAATATTATTCTATACCCCATATTTCACGATAAAACACACAGATAACGTTATGGTGACAAAGGCCTGCTGTGGTTATTTGACTGACATGAATTGCTATGTACAGGACATGCTCATCGATGCAACAAACTTCTACATACTCGACCATGGTTTGCATAAATCTACAGGATGGAGCTAGAAGCTAAATTAAGGCCCAGGTGAGTATGTAACGTCAGTGTGGTAAGCTAGGTGGTTTACAACAAATAAGGTGATTCTATGTGGTTGACAATAAATAAGGTGTAACCAGGTTGTTGAAAATCAATAATATGAATCCGGGTGGTAGACAGAAAATAAGGTGAAACCAGGTTGTTGACAATAAATAATGTGAATCCAGATGGTTGACAGAAAATAAGGTGAAACCAGGTTGTTGACAATAAATAATGTGAATTCTGGTGGGTGACAGAAAATAAGGTGAAACCAGGTTGTTGACAATGAATAAGATGAATCCAGGGGGTTGACAGAAAATCAGGTGAATCCAGGTCGTTGACAGCAAATGCTTTGAATTCAGGTGGATGACAACAAATGAGTTACAACAGGTGCACGACTTCTGTAATGTTAACACAGGTATGCTACTGAGAGTGAGCTAATACAGTTGAGTTTAACCTTTGAGGGAAACCGATATAATATAACAAGTTGGCTATACATAAACGTTGCTGCGCGTGCGTCTACCACAGAATGTCGCCTGTCTCTGTGTCATCAGTGTGGGATGTGTATAGAGTCTACCACTGAGTGTCGCCTACCTCTGTTTCATCGCATGGGAGATGTATACAGTCTACCACTGAGTGTCGCTTTTCTCTGTGTCATCAGAGTAGGATGTGCATAGTGCAACAACTGAGAGTCGCCTGTCTCTGTGTCATCAGTGTGGGAGGTCGATAGAGTCTACCACTGAGAGTTGCCTGTCTCTATGACATCAGTGTGGGATGTGTTTATCACTAAATGTCGCCTGCCACTTTGTCATCAGAGTGGGATGTGTATAGTGCTACCACTGAGAGTCACCTGTCTCTATGTCATCAGTGTGGGAGGTGTATAGAGTCTACCTCTGAGTGGCGCCTGTCTCTGTGTCATCGGTGTGGGATGTGTATAGTGCTACCACTGAGTGTCGCCTGTCTTTGTGTCATCAGTGTGGGAGGTGTATTGAGTCTTCCACTGATTGTCGCCCTTCTCTGCGTTGATTCATTCACTGGAAAAGTTCCTTTGTACTCTTTCTTTTGGTTCCTTGACAAGAACTCTCTTTATATACAGCAATACTGCTATTTGTTTTTCCATTCATGCCGTGCATATGAAAGCAATGAGTGTAGAATAAGATAACATTAGGATAAACTCCACAGTGAAGCAACGGCTGTGGTCGAAGGCGGGTGGATCCCGACGTTATCACTCATAGGTGTTCCCGTATATTACGGAAGTATATTACAGAAAGTCCTTACGGCAAAATGTAAAGGTCCCTCTCTAAAAGAAAACCACCTCTCCTAGATGGGCAAAGCTGTCAGGATTCTGAGCCACCGGGTCATCGTGATTTACGGCGGACGCCATATGGAGAAAAAATGGCCCCCTCCGACTGCAAAGATTCAAGTTTTTAGAGGTATGCAGCTTCACGCCTCCCCGCTGCAGATGTCGTCGGTTACTGGCGCATGTTTGTTTGTCTTACTTGAGCCAGGTAAGGCGGTCGTCAGTGAAGTTATGACGGCCTTGGTAATCAATATCAGTAGGTGAAAGGTAGTAAGTCACTAGTGGTTTAGGAACGGACAGATGTTTTACATAAGATGATGACAACTTGTGCTCGGTTGCCAACACCATGCCTCCTAGCGCCGAATCGTTCGATTTACATAGAACAAGCGACGTAGAGGCTTGCCATCGGGTGGGTGGGGGGGGGGGGGTGCTAAGCTTGTGAGTTCCACTTACGATGCTATTGACCCTAGAACTACCAATGGCTAGGACACATCGATCATTTATTAGACTGGTTAGAGATATTCAATCGATACAATTATGCATACAACAATCTACGCAACAACACACGACGGATTATATTTGTAGACACACCCACATGAACAAACTTGCTAAACGGAACGATTATTTAATCGATTAACGCCGATATTGTTACACAAACAACATAAGAGTGCATACAATTCATGATAGCACATGTTTTTAGATTGCACTCTCTCTGCGATTACTTTAACATCAACATTGGGTTTATTTCATAGCTTCCCGCTCTTCTTCACTACATATACATTATGATTGCATATGCATGAAGATCACATGCGCTTCATTATTGCCCACTAGGCAAGAGGGTTCTACAACATCGAAACCAAATCTACCTCACAAGTTGGTCAATTTGAACCTAGTTGAGGCCCACGATTCGATCTAGCCTCGTTTATTCATCGGTGCGAACGCCTTCTTGTTGTAGATAAGGCAAATTGAGCAAACCACGAGGGAGCATCCTCTATCGCAATTGTACGCATCAATACGTATCTGATTCGTAAGTGCCTTTCTATAACATCACATGACCATCAACTTTAAATTCAGTCCAACAATTAACACTGTAAACAGAATGTGTCACCGGTGAGTCATTCATGAAACAGCTGTATTGTATTTCTAAGAGCGGGTATGAAACGACATGAAAGATAGCAGGGATCACTGATTAGCTCAACCTTGGATGGAATGAGCAGCCACTTACAGCGTGAGGGCCTAAGGTTCGATCACAAAGGGTAACTACAATTTAGTGCAAATAGCAGCAGCTAAAACCTTTTACCTTTGCGCTGTAAATCATCGAATGATAGGCTGGACAGCGGCTAGTCTTGATTGCAGGTGTGTGTCACTGTACCCGCCGCCCAGAGCTTGGTCCAAGCCAACCTGCAATCACAAGGTACAGCCGTACGACGGATATCAATCTCTAAGCCAAGGTTGAGTCCCAGTGCCCCAGGAGCCGTGCATAAGTTCTCAATGCTGGTTAAGTTTGGGTCAATCCTGACATCTATTTGAATCAGCGTCGGGATTGCCAGCAAGTCGGCCACGCGCACCTGTCCAACTCGATTCCCCGGCATCCAGATGGACTCAGCCTTTAGACGTGGAATTGCCGAGAGCTTGTTATCGTTCAATGTTAACACAAAGAGTCCATGGGTAGGAAAAGCCGTGTCGGGAAAATGTTCCAATTGGTTTCCTTTGAGTTGTAAATTCCTTAACTTTTGAAGTCCCTCAAGTAGCCGTACATCAATTACACGGATCTTGTTGTATGTGACGTTAATTAGCGACAAGCCAGGCGCTTGCAGCAGGTCAGGAAATTATTCGAGCTCGTTAAACGGCAGATAAATTCGATCTAAAACAGGCATGGGGTCCGTGAATGTGAACGATGTGAGCAAGTTGTTTGACAGGTCGAGAATTTCCACGCTCGAGTTGAATACAGCGGGCACTGTGAATTGACTGTTGCTGTTATCAGCGACAAGTACGTCGTCGACAATGCTGTATTGTCCCTCTACTTCACACACGGAGACAAGAATGATGGCAACCAGCGACAGAACTGCGAACATCGTGACCAATATCACAGGTTAATTCTACTGGCGAGGAAGATGAGTACCAACAATGAATGGTCCAATGGATTGTTTACACCGGCCAGTGGTTGTTGGAGGCTGATCAGCACGAGAGAGAGGGAGGTGTAGTGGTAGTTCCTCTCATGTGTCCTGAAGCTCGACCGTTGTCAATTACCGGTGACGTTGATATGTTTGGACCATGTCTCGAACGTAAGTTCTTGGAACATACGACTAATGCGACCTATGCTATGTTGGGCATTGGAAATCGATCAGCCAATTGAAATAAGCCAGGGACGCATTTCCGAGTTTGCACAACCTTTCTACCGGTTATTGTTACGAGTATGCAAACAAGGAATTGAGCAACAGCATATTCAGATGACGTAATAGGTTCCTGCATTTACAACAAATCGGGATGGATCAAGACACAGGGACTGTATTTATCATTTGCATAAACAGTGCCGCCATTCATACAGGTAACAACAGTGACGTGTCATGCTGATAACCACAGTTACGCGTTATACTGGTAACCACAGTAACACGTCATACTGATTACCACAGTAACGGGTCATACTGGTAACAACAGTAACACGTCATACTGATAACCACAGTAACGGGTCATACTGGTAACCACAGTAACGGGTCATACTGGTAACCACAGTAACATGCATACTGATAACCAGATTAATATGTCATACTGGTAACCACAGTAATGTGTCATACTGGTAACCATAGTAACATGCATACTGATAACCACATTAACGGGTCATACTGGTAACCACAGTAATGTGCCATACTGATAACCACAGAAACGGGTCATACTAGTAACCACAGTAATGTGTCATACAGGTAACCACAGTATTGTGTCATACTGATAACCGCAGTAACGTGTCATACTGATAGCCACAGTAACGGGTCATACTAGCAACCACAGTAATGTGTCATACTGGTAACCACAGTAACGGATCATACTGGTAACCACAGTAACGAGCCATACTGGTAACCACAGGAACGGGTCATACTGGTAACCACAGTAATGTGTCATATAAGTATCCACGGCAACGTGTCATACTGATAACCACAGGAATACTGGTAACCGCTGTAACGTGTCATACTGGTGACCACGGTAAAGCGTCATACTAGTGACCACGGTAATGCGACAAACTGGTGATCGCAGTAATGGGACATACTGGTAAATTGCAGTAGTGTGTCATGCTAGTAACCATGTGCCATACTGATGACCACAGGAATACTGGTAACCACAGTAACGCGTCATAGTGGTTACCATAGTAACGTGTCATAGTGGTGACTACTGTAATGCGTCATACTGGTGACCACGGTAATGCGCAATACTGTGTGTTTTTCACACTGTGCAATCATAGGGTCACGCAGTAATGTCGGTTTTGTACCATCTGCGTGATTGGTCAGACTCCCATGAGAGGATTTAAGGAGGTTACAGCACATATGTGGAATTGTTTTTGTCAGCAGTTGGGTCATAGGTCAATCGAGACAGAACATAAATCTGATTTCGCGCGCATTGCGTTTGCAACGATCATTTAAGCCGGTCGTCGCGCGAATTATTGACAAGCCTTACAGATCGAGCATGGGACGTATTTGTGCTGTCGTCGGATGCGGTAATAGCACTAACCAGGTGGAAAATTGGAAGAAATGTTTTGGCAATTACGTGCGAAATGACCATCTTACCCTATTCCCGGCTGTGACACAGTTTTCCACATAATTGTTAGCTGTCCGGCGTGTCACGGTAGACAATCATAACGTATCAACATTATGGCAGCGTGATATGATATGTAATTCTGCCACCACCTCGCGACGACGACCCAACCCTCATGTGCAACTGACGAGATGCAGCCGTTTGTGATCCTATTTACGTCCTCAGATGACTCAGATATCAAATCTAATGTGCCCAAGACATTCATCATGAAAGTTTACCTCAAATGAACTTACTTAGACATTTCTAGAGCTCTTAATATGAATACGCATCAAAAACAAACAAAGAGACATACGCTCACAAGTATGTATACCCCATCAGATGAACCCGTAGTCATGTCACGGGTGAAAACTGATAAAGATAAGCAATACATAACTTCTATATTTCCTAGTCATCAGTGACACCCCACCCTACTCCCCCACCAAAACTCCTATTCACAATTCACATGGTGTGAATTACAACAGGTTGTGTGTTGTATTCGGTAATGACAAATGGGTGTATCCATATCTCATGAGAGATCGATCGCCAATGAACATGTTTTGTATATCAATTCTACGGATGGTGAATAATTTTCTGCAAGCCAAAGGTTGCACAAACGTTGCATGTTGTAAAACACTGACTCCGTGAATAATACGACAAATACGTCTGCTTCAGGCAGTATGGCATTGGGAATTCTTCAGCTGAAAGTTGCATGGGCTTGTCTGGGATTCACATTGCGCATGCTCATGTTAGGAATAATGCTCAAGCTGCTTTATTTTGGCGGGAAACTAACTGAAATCGTCATGTGTGATATAAATATGGAAGCATCGGACTGGGTTCACTCCCTTATAACGTAGGTAGCTTGGAAATATGGTAAAGATTCTACAATCTGCCACTTGTTCGGATAAGGATATAACGCTAGATTGCACAATTTGGATAGTACATCAGTTAAACTCCTGGACATGGCGAAAGCAGGTCGCCCTATGGTGTTCAACTGTGGCAGCTGGTTTTTGAGCCCCATTCATGGTGAAATTCGCTGACTTTTGCCGACCTGCGGCAAAATATGCAAATTTGGCGGCAGACTTTGTTGTTATTTATGTAAACGAAGCTCATGTTGTCTAAGGATTGCATATTGCCAAGAACCCCTACTCTATTCAAAAACACAAAACAGGACACGACGGAATCGAAGCTGCTAAAATGCTTTTTGAAGTCATTCCAACCGACCTTACATTTCCGCTTCTTGTTGATGATGATGCTAATGGTGGCTACGCTGCTCCACCCGAGAGGCTCTTTATCCTGAAGGAGGGTAGGATTGTGTACATGGGAGGTCACGGACCCGAGAGGCTCTTTATCCTGAAGGAGGGTAGGATTGTGTACATGGGAGGTCACGGACCCTTTCATTACTACCTGCATGACGTCGATGATTGGCTCGAGAAATATAAAGCTTCTATCTAAAGTTTCTACAGTTTGTATCGATGGCAGACTAACCCAAATGGATATGTTATATATATAGAGAGATATAGATAGAGAGATAGATGAGAGATATGTATAGATAGTATTAACCTTTAATTAAAGAGACAGAGATATATATGTATATTCATATATATATAAATATATATATATATATATATTATATATATATCATATATATATATATATATATATATATATATATATATATATATATATAGATATATATATATATATATATATATATATATATATATATATATATATATATATAATATATATATATATATATATATATCTATATATATATATATATATATCTCTCTCTCTCTCTATATCTCTATATATATATATATCTCTCTATCTATATATCCATGAATATATATCTATCAATATATATATAAAATCAATATATATACATATATGTTTTATACAGATAAACACGCACGCATATATATATATATATCTATATATATCTCTATATATATATATATATATATATATATATATATATATATATATATATATATATATATATATATATATATATATATCTATATAAAAGTCTGATACGATGTTAGTTCCAGTACACCATCAAAATACATGTTGTATTAACCATGACCACTCTCTATCAAGGTTAGTGTAAATCAAACGTGTAATGGTAACCACTTAATAAATCTGCACATGAACAATCTATCTGATTGCATTAAGTAAAAAGGAAAAGAATCGAGTAAATGAATGAAAACTAATAATAAATGAATTAATGAATTAGTGTATGTATTGCGGCATGACTATCATGATTTCTATTGATATATTGATATTCCTGTAATGAACAGTGTGATATCGTTTTGATATTGCGTTTTATAGACTATATTAGAGTGGGTTAGTTTAACTGGCAATGGTCTTATCTATATTAAAAGGGAATATTACCCACGGTTTTAGCCGAATGCATTGCAATTGATTTTCGTTAACGTAAATCTCCTAGAGCAAGAATGATAATGTTGGTCGGCTCTTTCTGAATGGTGTAGATAGTTGTGTGATATTTGTCAGATATTGGTCTGATATTTGTCAGATATTGTTTTGATATTTGTCAGATATCGGAATGATATTTGTCAGATATCGGAATGATATTTGTCAGATATTGGTATATATTTGTCACATAGTGGTCTGAAATTTGTCAGATATTGGTCTGATATTTGTCAGATATTGGTTTGATATTTGTCAGATTTTGGAGTGATAATTGTTAGATATTGGTCTGATATTAGTCAGATATTGGTCTGATATTTGTGAGATATCGGAGTGATATTTGTGAGATATAGGTATAATATTTGTGCGATACTGGTGTGCCGTAAATATCTAACCTGTAAAGGAGTCAAATATTTTTTCTATATCGGAGTACTTCAGAAATAGCAATATATGCAAGATACTATGGGTTACGTTATCCTTATAGATATCCTCCCTTCCGGGTAGGATAGTACAATTGTAATGCCAACCTATGCTTACGTCATTGGCGATTATGATCATTTACAAATAGTACCGAATAGTTGAAAACAGTATAATGAAGAAGATATCACTTAACGACGAGCACAGTACAATGCTCACGTGCAATCAACAGATTAAGAAAGAGCAAGCTAACGCTAGATTCCACATTTGCTCTTCGATGAAAATGCTTTACTTAAACAGATTAACATGTATGGCATTATATCTAAAACCAACGAATCCATACTGTGTGTAAGAAGAGTGCTGGTATATCCATGCATTCTACATTAAGATACATGACCAACTATCTGAAGGGAAACAGTCAAATAGGAAATACGAAGATTCCGGTACATTTACAATGTAATGAGCGCTGTAGAGGCCCGGGTTAACGGTTAATGATTTCCCCAATTGTTATGGGCAAAGTACCAGTAGCGAGGTATAAATAAACAACCAGTGCATCATACATAAAGGTTCTTCCTCTTGTTCTTTTGTTTGGCTGCTGGATTAAGCACATTAAGCTTTATTGGCTGGCAGAGATCAACGGCTGCTTGTCGTCAGAAATAGTTGCTAGAATTACAATCATCTCTATTGAAAACGCAGGGCAATGTATGAACGCAAAGGTTACTGCATCGTTTCAAGTGTTAATTTGCAGATGATACCATTGACGTCTTCCTAAAATATCCTGGAAGCATTTGTAAGCAATTTACTACTCATCTGTTTTTTAAAGTTGTGTTGTTTATCTGGTGCTATAAGGATTAGATTTCCACACAACTGATTTGAATGTTCTTATATGACATATCATATGCAATACCAGATATATCCATGTCTTATGCTTTTATCCAGTAATTGCTGCTTCTTTTTATGCAATCTAAGATTATTTCCTTGCGAAGTACTCAAATATAAAATTTCAAGACAAAAAGGCAGAGGACACAAATGATAAGGGGAATAAGAGACCATGTTCGTTGATTCGATGGCGAGCACATTGTTAAATAAATTGTCAACAAAAATAAATTGATAACATTAATAAGCTCTCTGCCTATAAGCTGCCTATATCACCTATATCTAATTATTAAGTTAACTTCGATAAGCTCTTGGTCCATAAGCCATATGTATCACTTATATTTTATTCTCAAAATAACCTTCCTTAAGTGACATCCACATTGAACCTTGCGAAAGAAATCTGTTTGTTGTGGATTAAATGTGGCGACTTGCAGAAAAGTGTACTTGTTTTGAACTTTTAAGAATCGGAAGTACCAGTTTAGGACTAACCCCGTTTGACGTTCTTATATTTTGTTAATTAGCGAAACAATAACGCAATAATAGTGCGGCGGCGTTGCCAAGTTGGTGTCAGATTGTAAGACTTGGCTTTGAAATTGCTATTAGTTAAGCTGGAATAATCAAAACGTTAGTTGCCGGATTGTTAGGAACTGTTTTGTAATTGCTATCCGTTCAGCTGGACTGACCAAGGCCGTATGTGCCAGATTGTGAGACCCGGTTTTGTAATCCGCGGAAGCGTTCCTCTTATCTAGGACTTTCGGTATTGTTGTGCCGTCATATCAACATCCTGTTAATCATCACAATGAGTCAAAACACCTGCTTTGATTTGATTCAAACAGAATATCATTTCCTGAAGCTTTATTAAAGTCAGCAGGAATGCAAACAGTTAGCCTGGTTTGTAACACTGAACACTGTTCGCCTTTAATATGAATAGGCTGACCGGAATTTAAACAATATAAAAATTAGATTAGCGAAGAGCATCCTGGGTTAGTTTGTACAGCAGTGTCAGGTAACATATACTATCTAAGTCGATAGTGCATTTTAACACTCGTCACACCCAGTCTATTTATTTCTTCCGGGTACTTACTGTTCAATCAATATCAAATGAGCAATCTAAGTGGAACATGCTGTTTATATAAAGTAACCTGCTGCATCCCTTGAATGGAAATTTACAATGTGCCACTTGTCATATTTTTCGATGAAATATCAATAGGTAGAGATTGATAGGTACAGAGGCAGTAACGATTTAACGTCAGAAAAAGAAACGCTACGGAACGGTGTACATGCGCCGGACTGTTAAGTATACATGCAAGTTGTCTATTGCAGGTTCCGGCACATTTATAAAGGGAGGAGTGCCGCAGATTATTGAAAAGAGGCTTGTTTATAAGTGCTAACCACATCCTGGGAACAACAAATGGTGAATGTTTTCGTGGTTGGTTTTGGCAAAGCACCACCAGGAACGGGGAATATTACAACACGTGCCTCTTATTTAAGTGTTCTTGCTGGCACAAGCGGTTGAGCATTTGGTGAATTGATTAAGCAATGAACTGGCAGGGATTGTGAAACATTTCATCGTCATACAATTAACAAAAGTCTGACGCGGAACTGTGTTGGTGTCAATAAGACTTTACAGATGATGTTATAAAGAGAGTACAATACATAAAGTGACATTTTCTTAGATATCTATGTATAATTCATTCAATGCCGCATATTTGTTACTGTTACAGGGAAGTATTGCATTATTGCAGAAACATTTCAAAAAATAAGTAGTGAGCCAATTAAGGAAACGAGCGAAGCACAGTAATTTGTCCCGTAACACAGACATCACACATTGCCTGTGGTCAATATCTTAAAATTGTTTGTTGTGTCGATATTCAGCTAATTTTACTTTGCCTCATGTCCAATGCGCACCTTGAGGTTGCCGTTAAAATAATTTACAGAACGTAACAGAAAAACGGGGCCCAGCATGTCAGATATATTTGCTTATGTAATGTAGCTAAGCCGTGATTTATATGTCGCACACGACACACTAACATAAGCCTGGTATATCTGTAAAACACTCACTGAAATAACAAAATAGATTTCCAATGCAATTGATGCATGGGGTGTATTGAAATCGGCCAATATTGCCTATGTGACTGCAACATGAGCACGCTGCAATGTATTTTACCAGGGAGAGATAATCGGCTGAGCTGCAACTGAATAGACGACCAATTTAAATACTTATGATGGCGACCACAGATATTCGCTCTTCATTAATCCTGTCGTATTGTGGATTGGTAGAGGTAGAGATGCATGTATGCTTTCGTGAATGCAG
>CM067358.1:9964756-10053334 GCA_034190875.2 Urechis unicinctus
TTATCATTTACTTTCATCATCACTCTCATAATGAGGTATATTTTGTTTCCTTTTAGGCGCCTTGGCATATGATCTTATCAGCATAGATATTTATTGCTGTCGGGCTTGCGTGAACCGACAAAGTAAGCAATATCTGTGTATAATGTGGAAACTGCTTGTGCTCTTTGCTATCCATTGTTGATTTTGTTTGAATCAGCAATGTCAAGATGTGTTGACCGTGCTTGGTAAAGCCGTCGGCAATGTATGAATGACACAGAAGCAAAACATCTGCACCGCCGATTGTTGCATGACATTAAAGCATGACATTATCCTACCCAGCTTTGTTATTCCAACATGTTAATAAAAAACAGTGTTTATCTTAGTAGACCTAAAGTAGACTTACACAGAGTATGGTGATAAATGCTAGTAATTTATCCGTGAAACACTATCTTAAGTAATGCTTACGCTTAGTTTATATTGCCTTCGTGGTTGAAGCAACTCGAACTTTAGTAAAGTCCGTACAATGATAAATTTCGAGTAACTAATGGACGGATAAATTCATGGCCGAATGTATGAAGGTTAGTGAAGTCGAATGGATTGGTTCATGGAAGCATCAATTGACTCACGATTCAATTGTTTCTCATCTACTTGAACATTCACCTTACATGAATTGGTTGGCCTTGCTATCTGGTACATGACGCTTATGAATAACTACCCTCCGAGGAATTGAACACAAACTATATCTCAGACTATGAGCAAAGTTGTATGCAGCTGGGCCCTAGCAAGTCGAGCTTCTTACAATGCGCCCGTACGTGCCTTAACATGCACTTACCTATGCTAAACGTAATGCTATTTGTTCTCGAAAATTCGGCTTTCCAAATGTTTGGAAATAATTGTTGACTGATTTGACCAGAAATATGGCAGCAAAATGTAATTAATAACGTTCAAGATCTCATTCAGGTTTTGATAATGTTAATTATTGTGATCATTCGAATGCTATATTATGCAATTTTCTCAAGTATCTATCTAGTGGTAGTACTGTGAGAGCGTCCTGTGGTATAAAATCTACTATGTATTCAACTCTACCATTTTTTGAATCTATATAAATTATTTGTGGCGTGTGAATTAATGGTAAGCTTTTCAAGGGGTATTTTGAATAGTGTTTGATTGCAAAAGTGAGTTAATGGGCTTTGTATAAAACGCAAGGAGGGCGATCACATTCTTGGTGAGTGGTAACCTTTTGACAGGTGCCAATCATGTAAAACAACCTGCAGTAGATGTGACTTCGTAACATCAACTACAGGGTGCATTGTTATTTTACAATGGTGGATGCCATTGCCAGTACCAACTGTTCCACTATGCCTGGGACTGATCGAGGTCATACACTTCAGGCAAACAATAAGCGAGCCAAATAATTGCCAATCGGCCTTGACCTTAGAGCTCAAAAGGATGCCGCATTGGGTGGTGCTTTTTAGATTTTTCAAATAGCCCCAGCAAGATTCAATAACCGATGAATTACGTTTAAATCGATAAAGCGAGTCCATGTAAACTAGAAATTAGGTGTTAAAATATAAATGTACTTATTCAAGGGACTGGATTACACTTCAGGCAAACAATGAGCGTCTTTCAGTCATCATTCATCCTAGCCAGGACGGAGATGTCCTGGTTTTATCCTGTGTTGGCATTGAGGTTGGGGATCGCTGTATGTCTTGATTTCCTGGCTTCCCTTTTTGCAACTGCAGACACGATTCGGTCAGCCTCATATGCCTCAGCTCCTTTAATGGTTTTGGAACGCCAGACTTGTCTGTCCTGAGCTATTGTCTCCCAGCTTGTGTGGTAGATGTTACAATCCTTTAAAGACACCTTTAGGGAGTCTTTGAACCTTTTCTTCTAGCCACCACAAGATCTTTTTCCAGTGGTGAGTTCGCCATATAAGAGCTGTTTTGGTATTCTTTTGTCCGACATTCTGAGGACATGGCCAGCCCAGCGGAGTTGGATCCTTTTGACCTTAGAGCTCAAAAGAAGGCCGCGTTGGGAGGTGCCTTTTAGATTTTCCAAATACCCCCAGCAAGATTCAATAACCGATGAATTACGTTTAAATCGATAAAGCGAGTCCATGTAAACTAGAAATTAGGTGTTAAAGATATAAATATATTTATTTAAGGGACTGGGTTACAGACAGCTTACTCAGTTTCCAGTTTCTAAACAATGGAATAAGAAGTCAGCAATTGTGATAAATTATTCTGTATGCCGAAAAACATAACAGGTCAACCAACATTTCATTTGTACCTGTATATGTGTACTACCTGACGTAGCGTAAAAACGTGTGATTAAGTTGAAGATTTTATGCAAAGAGAGGCAATTAGTTGCGAGCTAGAATGTGAGGTCCTGTGTAGTACTTCAATGCCGAGTACTTAATACGAAAACCTCGTGCCAATGTTATGCTTGGCACAATACATACCGTTCCAAGTATACCACACGACACGTCTTGTTAGAAATGGTTGTTTTTCTTTATATAGCATGATATGAAATGAGCGAATAAATGATGCAGGTGGTTAATGCCATATTCTGTGATATAGCGTATGCTGAAATTGATGATTTGGTTTAGGATACATTATTGCAGCTATTAGTGATAATACTCGTTATCATCTACTATCGATCACTATACGGTTGACTGCACTGAACGTCCGCTGCAGAATTTATTCAGTTGTCATTTTATGGACCTTCTGCAGTGTACGTAATGTATTTCCCTTACTTATTAGATGCAGTAGTGTACTGTCCACAATTGTTATAATTATCAGCATTGCTATACAGATTTCTCACTGATATGCGTGATATATTTGTAGATAGTGTAATACACAAACGTTTAAGTGTGGGTGGTTAAACTGCATGACAATCATTGGTACTATCCATAAAACAGGTGCATCATTCACAAATAACAAATTCATGGTTGTAGACATGTTCAAAGCAATAAGGGCACCTTGCAACACTTAAGCTATTAACTCTATTCAGAACAAACCAATAGGGTGTATATCTAAAATGACAGAGTGGTCAAGGATATAAATAACAGGAAGTTAACTCATTCATGTTAGTGACAGAAGCCAGAAAACGGCAGCTGTAGCCCTTGGTGTCAATTTAAGAACTTGATAGTGTATATCATGGAATGCCGAAGATTTTATTTCAGCCAACCAGATTGTAGGCTGCAGTTAATGAATGGATTCGGGTAAGTGGGAAGTTTCAATTAGCACTGACCACCCATCATACGTTTGTTATCATCTTTCACCGCCATATTGCTAGATTCAGAACATGCATTGTCGGTTCGTGAAACAATTGCATAGACAACACTTCTTCTAAATGCCGGTTTATTGGCAGCGAGCAGACAGCAAACATAGCCTGTGGTGTTATCTGGTCATGCTGAGTTCTCTGCTGACTTTACATTTATCAGAGCGTTATTCGCCATATACTTGAGGAATGTGCCAATGAAAGCCAAATGTACACAACAAGCTCTGTAATGATAGTATTGTGCAATACTAATAGTACAAGTCCAGCTCTCATCCCGACGTAAAATTCTCTGATGTGATATAGCATATGAAACTATAGAGGAGTATTCTAATGATGTTATTAAGGTTATGTCGCATGATTTGCATGTTTCGGATTGTTTTTTTATAAAAAACAACTCATTGACACAGTTTCACATGAAACCAGCATAAAGATGTGCAAAGTTTCACCAGCTATGACGCTATGATGGTGACGAGAGAAATAACAAAAACTGGTATGCCATAATATGGGCCCCTGCGTCGTAAAACAGCACAAAAACCAATATTCATCGCTCCGTATTATTGTGATAAGTACATAACTTGGTATTCAAAATAACTCGGCTTCAAATGCAGCTGTAATAGCAATAGATATAAGAACGTGCGATCTCATGTTACCTTCATTTTGCCGCTAGTGTGAACGATTTACACCAGATATAAAATAATATCTACATCCAACAAATGCAGCATATAAAACAAAACATACAGAAATAATTCTTCTCGCGTATTTCGGGTATTTGAGTGGCACACTCTGTGTATCTGGAGTATGGCACATACATTCCACATCCATTCATGCCAAGTTACAATGCACTGGCCAATGATTAAGTCAAAAAAATATATGCAAGACCGTCCTGCCGCAGTTCCCGAAACAATTATAACGTGAAGAGTGCTATACATTTTAGCTTGTCTATATGTGCTAACCACATCCCGTGGGCGATGTTGCTTTTTTTAATTGGTATGGGTAACATACAGATAGGGAGGATATTACAGCCCGTGCATCATATACAGTTGTTATTTATTTGGTTGGCGGACCAAGCAGCAAGCTTTATTGACTTACGGAGATGAAAGATTTCATATGGTCAGAAATATCTCCAAACAATTACGATGAATATGCAGCTAAATATATAAAGACATTTTTACTGCTTTGTTGGATATGTCACTTTGTGTTTACTCGCCTCCTTCTCTATTGCTGCATCTGCTCAGTTCTGTAATAGGGTAGATGCGATAGTGTAGTCTCGAAGCAGTGAGCTATTATTAGAGCAGCAAATAAATGAAAATGATGCTAACTGCGCCGTTGTACATTCCACCGGCTGCCTTTTCCTAATGCCAATGGATATGACAGCAGTCATATAATAATTCCATGTTTGATTGAACGTTTATTCACTTGACACTTGCTGAATGTGGGAAGTGCTATATTGGAAGCCCTTAGTGGGCATACAATAACGCTCAACGTTCGTTTGTATACTTTAGCATCAAGCCCCACGAATAATAATAAATTGTATTTAATCCAAAAGTAATAACAATGCGATAAAAAAACTACATGAGTAACAAATGCTCCAAGTAGAAAAACCTGACATAATCCTCTACAACAACATTAGGTGTCAAATATAATGACTTCATACCCCAACAAATGACAATAAGCTTTAGTAGTGGCAGAAATGGCAGAAAGTTTCGTATCACATAGATATATTAATGTTATTTACAAATATTTTCAGTATGTATTTATTTTATCACTATATCGTTCAAATTTATCTTGGTTTGACTCGTTCTTAGGACCTATAGTCACTGTCTTCTATAGTTGCTACGTTATGTAAACGCAAACTGTTAGAAAGTGCATGAGAGTTTCATGGTAATGTTGGTGAGTTTGATAAGTGAACAATTCTTAAGATTTCGGAATAAACTGCATCCTATGTCTTCTTTTTAAAGATGCTGTCTATCGCACAGGGTAATTTGTTTTTGCTTACCTGGTGCCGCAATCATTACAATACAACACATCTGATTCGAATGATCTATTTTGAGATATCATATGACATTGCAGATGGGTGCTTGACATATGCTACTATCAGCATTTGCTGTCAGTGTTCACCAAACAACACATGTTTTTAGGAAGATGCATAAGTATACACCTGGTCTGCAGAGAGCATTACCTAGCTATGCACATGAATAAAACCCAGCAATAATTCAAGGATGAATAAAAGAAGGCGGAAATATTATATAAAACTATGTATGTGTCCCCAAGAACAAAACGCTGTTAACATTGAACCTGGCGTGACTCCTTACCCTCCTATGTGAGCTTACATATATATATATATATATATATATATATATATATATATATATATATATATATATATATATATATATATATATATATATATATATATATATATATATATATATATATATATATATATCTTATATATATATCTCTCTCTCTATATATATATATATATATATATATATATATATATCGATGCACACGTTAATGCAACTTCTGGGTATAAAAATATATATATATATATATATATATATATATATATATATATATATATATATATATATATATATATCTATATATATATATATATATCTTATCTACCCAGAAGTTGCATTAACGTGTATATATATATATATATATATATATATATATATATATATATATATATATATATATATATATATATATATATATATATATATATATATATATATATATATATATATATATATATATATATTATCTACCCAGAAGTTGCATTAACGTGTGCATCGAAGGCAGATGTACTGACAATAAAAGGATCAAGGAGCAATCTAACGCTTGTTGCACAATCGGCTATATTATGTAAACGATTTAGCAATACATAATTGCTGGTCCCTTCAATATATAACAAAAGATGCGGAAGCTTAAAGATGGAGGTTAGCATTGAATTATTAGCACTCGACTCCTGAAATGAAAATATGTTAGGAGCCCGAGCCGTTATCAGAGAAGCACACTATTGGAAACTGCACCTTGACTCAAAAGCAATGCAAGCAAAGTTCGAATAATATTGTTGCACATAGCCCGACTTGTTCATTGCTTGATTTGTTCAATGTACTATTTGAGGCGATTAGGTTGTAGTACAAAAATCTTTGACATTTAGCCATGCTTTCTATCGGAATACAGGATTTCAGTTTCGATTGCCTCGACCCGAAAAGGTGAGCCATTGTCATGGACAATTTGCATTCCGTGACTTGGTGTATTGCCTACGCACCTGCAGATTAGCCCAATTTGCTATGTCAGCGCATATAGAATAAGTACGTGTGTTGCTCAGTGTAGATCCGCTTGATACCAGCTATATCATTACAATAACACTCGAGGGCCGTTTGTAACTACAACTTTGCATCAAGCCATACTGCCAATTTAGTAACAGATCTGATCCAATGATTACTTTAGTAAAGATGCTGTTGATGGCAAAGGTTAAATATATAATGTTCTTATTTGATGCACTAGTTGAAGGGAAAATGCCATTGTAATACTGGAAATATTAGCGCCCTAAAGCAATAAGTTAACAATAAAAAATGTGCTTTGTTTCAGTTCACAATTATCTCACACTTAGCTGATGTTTTTTGTCAACCATCAGTGTAAATTAGTTTTTCAACCCTGAGATCAAACCTGGTGTTATCCAACAAAAGTTATCATTAATTTTATGTATAATGGAACCATTTTCACAAATGGTTGAATACGGTCCATAGCAGATTTATGCAATGCACCGGAACATATTCATATAAAGATATGCCATGCTTTCCTATAATCAGATGTTCAATTGCTATTCGTTGTTCTGTTTTAACAATAGGGATATTTTGGCATGGAAATATTAAAGAATTATCCCCTCCGCAAGTATGTTTCAACATGCTTAGGAATGTTATGTTGAGTTCCAACAAGTCTATTGCGGTTTCAGTAGTGAGGCTTTCAAGTGTTTCGATTATTTTGAGGTGAGCATCTCCTCGAAGTCTTCTAAATTTGTCAAGTGAACAAATCTGGATCCTTTTGAAACAGGGTATCGCGTGTACACCTGCTCGGTTTATTTCTAGAGTCAACAAGGGCAATGGAATGCTCTACAATGACACAGACGGGTAAGCTGGAATTTGTTTGAGGTTGTGGGGGATGAGTCTTGGTCCACACTTTCACGAAATCTGATTGGCAAGTTACCGTGAACTTGACATATCAAATCTCGCGTCTTATTTATCTTCATGGCTCGTCAATTATATTTATTTGAAGTAGACTGCGGTTCGTGTTATAGCAAGTACATAACGAACTGGCCTTAACTCTGTATTTATTTTTTATTTGGGCACCACTGCAGTATCTTGTTTACATTATATATTTTTATAACAGCCAGACCGCAATGAGCGCTTATTGCTTCTATGAATGTGACCGGGTTGAACTGCACCAGAACTCGGTTCAACGAGCTTCGTACATCACCCCCACTGACCCTAGTTTATGGCAGCACTTTTCGATGACGTTAAGTTCACAGGAAGTGGGTTCGTTAGGGTTAACAGCTCTCAGCTAACAGTGCTGTCTGTTGTCATTTTTATCTATTCATCTTATTTTATCTGCATCTACATAAGTGAACAAAACAATGCATTCAAAATGTACCTAGCAATTCTGTTGGTTTCACAGTGATGTATCATAATACTGGACCACAATGGTTCACGAAAGGGGGCTAGTAGGCAATCATATCCTCATATACCGGCTTCACTTTTCGTATATTTGATACGTTAAATGGCTAATGTTGTTACTATTGCACATAGTCAGGGTTGCACCAAATAAAATGCACTTTCTGCGACCAACATAGATTGATGCATGTAATAACAATTAACCAGTATTTTGTCTTATTCAATTGCTTTGTGGCTGCAGTTCAACAATAACCCTATGCAGTGCTAACGAATGCTTAACGGTAAGTCCAGACAATTATGAATAATGCATTTCCATCAATGTCAATTGTAGCGATCCATTAGTAAACATCTGCAAAAATGATCAACAATGAACGCCTGATACATTTGCTGTATATTTATCGGCCTTGTATCGTAAGGCCCAAATGGATTGCACATCGTGTGGTGAACTGTAAGAGTTGCGAATTGGTCTTACAGATTTCATTTACCGATGCTTTGTTCGAAGAGTGTCAAATCTTGCATTTGATGAGTATGCAAGTCTACGAAAACGTCAAAAGAGAGCTATATACCGGGGAGACAATATCATGCCCACCATCAGATAGTTCACACACGGCCCGTTATGTGCAACATCTAACCATCAAGTACAAGCTGATATGTATAAGGCATTGAATTAATGTAAATGAACTCATTTGGTAGACTGGGTTATTTAAATTTCACTCTGTTTCCATAGGCTGAACAATACAATAAATAAAGACGACGTTTTGCGTCACTAGTTCAGCCAAAGTAAATTATGTGTTTTGCGCAAGAGGGCGAAGAAACGTTTCTTAAAAAAAGGTCATGGTTCGGATATTGTATTATGTAACATGGTTCAGCCCGGGTTTTCCAACAATTGTTATCAATCACACACGTATTATTGATTGCTTGAGTCATGTCTACAGCGTTAAGAGAATCGGGAAAGTATTATGATAATTGCCAATTATCGACCAATATCGATCTTACCAGTACTTAAGCCTTTGGCAAAAATAGGTATAACAGTCTTTGCGCATTTTTACAGGTTAATAACACAATATGATAGCTAACACGGCTGACGCAGTTATAAATGAATTTGTTTTATGAGAATAAACAAGGTTTAGGTGCTTTTCTTGATCTCTACAAGGCATTCGACACGATTAACCATAAAATACTTGTGGCAAAGATGCATTACTATGGCTTTAGAGGGTTACCCCATCAATGGTTCCAAAGTGTCCTTGATAATCAGTTGCATTATGTTACTTGGAAAACGGTTTCTTCGAATAAGTGCACAATCAAGTATTCTGTACTTGATCCTCTTCGTTTCTTATTACACATGAATGTTCTGCATCTCTAGTTCACCCCATGCATACTGTTTGCAGATAACACTACTCTATTATGCACAGATACAAATGAGCACACTTTATTTTGAATGCTGACTTTGATAACATCTGTTCGTGATTTGCAGCGAATGGACTCTATCTCGACGCATCCAATTTGCAGGATCTTCATTTAACTAAATCACAAACAACCCCTGTTGCTCACAATATCACTCTTTCAGTATGTAATCGATCAATCATTAAAAAACTGTGTTTACTTGGCGTAATCATTGACTCTCGTTTCAATTGGCACGAGCATATTCATCATATCAAACATATATTAGCTTCATCTCTGTTTATCATTAAAAAGATTTTCCGATAATTTATCACAAAACCAGCCCTTATTATTATACCATTCTCTAATCCTTTCATATTTAGAATATGGTCTTGTCTTGTGGGGCAATACTCACCAATCTCACTCAGCAAATGTAAGCAGTACGAGCAACGCACAACGCTACTTACATCGCCTACACACATATTCTATTTGTACAATCCAATATTCTGAAGCTACCTGATTTAATTAGTTTACATATTGCATAGTAGGGGGAGGAGTATACAACTTCTCTATCCGACACATGAGTTCTTGTGCTTCTGTTATTATTAACTGCTATGTTATTTGGGTAGTTTCTCTGTAAATTATTATATTATTGTTATTTATGTTAACTATGAATACGGTATACCTTAATAATTTAAAGTCATTATTCTTTTACTCGTTATTCGAATCATGCGTTATCCGAACTGGATCTGACCTACTTACTAGCTTATCGTAGTCTGTGTTATTCTACTACATACACTACACAGAGACTATCAGTCACTTGCCTATCTCTATGCGCAGTCCATATATGTCTTCACCCTACCGCCCTTTAGCCTTGACCTCTTCATTCTTCACATAACATTGCTCTATCTACCACTTAACTTAAGCTCCCCTTCAACAGTCTCACAGAATTGCTTGCCCGATACATACAAGGACCTACGAGGCGCTGTGTTGGTTTGCACTACAATATGAATAGTTAAATGGACGATAAGATTACAAATGTGTGCACACCACTTTATGTAAATCGCTGCATGAAAATAACATATTGCTATTACGAAGTCTGAGGATGATCCATTTTTTTGGAATGTCCGATATGTTAGACACAATTCACAATGGTTATACAACACAAACGATGCTGAAACGTACAGTCAATCAGTCAATCGACGATGAGATGCACATGTGGCATGATCCAAATTCATTCTTTGGTTTAAATGCAACTGCATTGTGTTTGATAGATTGTCACTACTATGCACTGTACAGCAATCTGACGTTTTATCTTTGTATTGTATTGTATTGCTCGGATTCGGTGCTGTTTAACATAGATAGGCGCTGGAGTTCAACCACTTGCCGTACATTAGCCTTTCGGAAATGCTAAGCCATAGCCACTAGTGTTGTTTAAAGCTTTATTCATGCCGCACAGCACTTAGGTCAATAGGCAACAACAATAGTTTTTGCTTTATCCAATATCAAAATAATCGACCTCGTGTTTATAGATGAACAAAACATGTAATCGTCACTAGTACAGCACGTGTTTGAAACCGACATGTTATAGCTATAGGTAAGAATTTAACAACTTGTTATTATGTCCCGTGAAATATCAATGCAGTTACTGATACGTATCATTAGGTCACACATCCGAAAATGCACATTGACGTCAGACAATAAAATTGTCAAAAGAACAAAATTCAGTGCATCCAGCAAGAAGACGCCTCAGACCGGTTGTGTATCAACGTGGTCTAGCATTGCAAGAGCAACGTAGAAGCTGAACGTTTGAACTTTGGCCGATCGCCTCACTACTCTTAAGGAATATCGCTGTAACAAGAAGAAGCCGATTCAAAAAGTTATCAGTGGGGACACATGCATCAGTTTGCTGCCGTCAGTTAAATATCTCACTGATATGATGTCAGGGTCTAAATATTAATTGCCAATATCAGGAACATTTGCACAAACAAGAATGAAGTTAGTAACAATTTGGTTGAGTAGGCAAAGCGCTATGGGCCAGAATGTGAGGCCTAGTTTTACATTTGAGCCGAGTACTTTGTAACATCAAATCTAGTATACGAATCTACGTCCATATATACCAAATAGTAGCACCTACGTATGATAGAAAAATATTGCCAGAGTTACACTTTTGTGATGCCTTAAATATAGTTTGATGCCCCCGTCAGGGGAGTTAATCTCAGATGATCACTTTGTTGTTTTGGCGATGATTGTACTTTAGCATTAACACCTGAGTGGTTTCTTTCCCTTATCCAGGATTCGCTTTATAACGGTCAGGGTCATAAACGATGGAATGCAAGAGTGGAAGCAAGTTCCGACAAGAAGGTACCCTGTACTCTGGTGCGCTTACCACATACAGCACATAATATAATGGACTAACGAAGGCATATAACGATGAATCTCAATTGGTATAGAGCAGGCAGTCCCGATCCGGTTTGAAATGTTGCAACGCATAGGAACATTATAACAGACCACAAGAGGGTCAACGGAAGAAGATTATGATAACTGTTTATTACATAACAAACATATTAAAATCTCACTCGGGTTGCATTTGATAACCATTACATAAGTATTCATGCACCTATTGATGAGCAGCAGGAAAAGCGACGAAGGTATATCAACCAATGTATACATGTAATGCTATGATCTACACCAAAACGTCAATTTGTTTTGATCTCAACAGAGCAGTGATGGCGAAAACAATTTTTTTTTGGCAGCATATGAGGCCCCGTTTCGTAATTTGTAGGCGAGTTCCTTATACAATAAACGTCAATGGAAGCATTGTAAGAAACTACGACCAATTTCGACAATAAACGGTTCTATATTTGGATAGCATGAAAAATAATACAACATGCGAATCAGAATTTTGCCAATGATGTATTCCATATTTTATTGTAAAGAGTTACAAGTTTCTTAAGCTTACGCTATAGAAGATATAATTATGATTTATTACAACCTTAACCTATGCAGTTGCCAACAATGCCTGTCTGCACCAACATTGTAGCGCTGTTAACTACGCAATCGGTCAGCATAGCAAAATGTTGGTCCGGCTTATACTTTCACGTTGTTAACTTGACATTTATTGGGAAATATCCCATAGATTTTTAAACACTTTTTCAATCCGGTACTTTACTGCCCTCGTTAGGTGTGTCGGTGATCTCTGCATCATGTTGGTCTTCACGTTATGATGTTAACACCTGTCCGTTGTGCTGTCAGATTACATTCCAGTGCCAAAACCTCTCAATTCCTGAAGCTTGATTGACGTAAAGGGCGAATTTACTGGAATATAATATTTATGCCTTTTTAGTAGGTAACCCTGAGCTCTGATCTCTTCTGGTATAAACCTCACCAGGAATAAAATTTGCAGCATACATACCGTAGATAATGAGGCACTAGTAAGGTGAGCTGTTGGATTGCACAAGATCTACACGGTTTAACGTTGGGTACTAACTTTTTTGTTTTGCACGGTCGGGGTGTTTTGTGAAGGGTTAAGCTATTTTTTTTTGCATGGTATAACATTGAGAATGGTGTACTTTGCGATACGTTGATGCAGTGTTTCTTGATATCAGGGCCTTTGCTGTTTGACTAATTGCAATTATATTAATCCAGCCAAAACAAAAGTACGGCAATGGTGTAGCGTCATCGGAGCTGTTTTCTGTACTTAGACAAAAATCGACTGCATCGCCAATACCAGCTGTTCGTTTGGACATGGGGGAAACTGCGGTTAGACACACAAAATATACGATGAAGACCTGGCGAGTCTGCCACAACAGATACAGAGTGGCCCCTGGAAACGGACTTAAGACGACTGATTGTGTATTTTGTCATGCCTTACAGCAAAGGAGCTGGCAAAAGTCAATCACTGGTGCATACATATTCAAATTGAGATTATGGACAGATTTCACCGATCAGTATAAAGCAATTGAACACACAAAATAAACAAGAAATTGTTTATTCTACAATGGCATCCCTGCATGTATATAATACCAGGATTGATTCAATTCGCTAAATCTTATAGTTAAGATTGATAAAGCAACTCTAAGAAGGGGTAGGCTCTGTGATGCATAGACTATGTTCATGCTACCAATCTTTCAACAAGAGGTGTAGTTTACCCAACATACACCAACAACCTATTAACCAGATATCTCGCCAATACACATCGAGACATCGTGCCATAACTGTTAATTATGTTACTCAAGGATAGCAATAGGGTTATTTCGGTATTGTTAAAAAATAAAACTATAACACTAAAGTTATAAGCACTTTATGAGCTGTCGGTGAATTGCACGAGGCTCCTTTCAGCGTCAAGTGGATCCAGCTGACGTATGGCGTCGATGAATTGTAACCCGATGGCAAATACACCACATTCCCAAGGTTGTTTGTTACTGTGTGTGCCATTCTAGTAACATAGCATATTAACTTATCTCAGAAATCTCCAAAAACGACAAAAATATCAACTAATAATCATTTAACATCGAAACATTGACTCTGATCACTTGACTTTATGTGGGAAATGTACCAGGTGGCAAATACATGAAGCCCTTCCTCAATCTAAGCAATGTGAATTCCTTTGATATGTAAAAATGGTAATATTGGGGTTTAACGTCACTGTTAACAACAAGCTGGTATCGCGACGGTGAGGTATGAGGATGATTTTGATGCTTGCCCAGATCCCATTACGTGCCAGCGCCCACTTGGCCAGTTGCCCAGAACGGGCTGCAAAACCCACTCCGCTGGGACGAAGGTCCAGCACGGTACTTTTGAGCTACCGGGTCGGGTGCATCCCCTTTTCAGAGATGGGACCGCCATTTGACGTGATCATCCGAGTCACGGTGAATTCCTTTTAAATGTGTTTCACCCGTTAGATGATTTCAACGGCTATAAAAGCAGTTAAAAGGAATAATTTTATTGAAAATAGCTCGATTTTATCACTGCTTGATTTGAATTATGTTCTATCTGAGGTGTTTGCTTGTAGTATAATATCGTTCGACATTCGAATTAACTAATATTTGTCATAAAGAAACAATTCAAATTCGGAAGATTTTGCTTATCACGCAACTCGGGATTCAGGAATGCTCGCCCGATGCCTTAATTGTAGCATTGGAACGGATCTGATTTGAATTATCTCGCTTGATATAACGTATAAAAAGGTGGCAAAACAAAAACAAAATATATTCACAATAGCGAAAAAAGAAGAAAGGAACGAAGGTAGGGCAAAGGAATCCGTTTACTTTTATATTCAAGAATTGCCCAGGCCAATTACTTTCAATTGTTTGACGTACCAATACCTAGAATTTGCTTATTTTACTCGGCTTCTATTTCTCCAAGCAATTTTGTGTCAGTTGGGCACGTATGTAATGATTTTCCCCAAGATCAGAAAACTGTAATCAACCAGTCAATCTTACCGCCAGACATATCTAAACAAAACTTCTGATAAATCGTAGGTTACTGCAATATGATATCAGTTCAACGTTATATACGCCAAGGGAAAACAGCGTGGGGTACGCGTTTTGCAGTTCGCTGTCGACAACCTTGTTAATAACTGTTAATAAAGACAAACTAACGCTTTGGCACTTTGGCTGTATGTTCCCTATATTTGATTGTGATTTAAATAACAAAGATTTAATCAATGGATGATTTTCTTGGCAGTTGCAGAATACTATGCTGACATAAACACCCAATTCCAACATATAACCTATTTTGAACTCATAGCTCTGATTACGTGTTACTATTCTAACGCAAGTGAATCTCTTTCAAATGTCATAATAAGATTGGCAGGAGCACGAAATATGTGTTGAGGTTCTCAGATAAGGTCTTTCTCCAGTCCAAGCAAATTATAACTCAACGATACGCTTGTTATACATCTTTTGCATTGTCATAACTAACTGTGATCGCTAAGTATGAAAAATACATCTCCTCTCCAGACTAAGGAGCAAGAAATATTGATTGAATTTCTCAATTGAAGCCTACTATAATCCAAGCAATTTATAATTCAATGTGACGCCTCTAAGACACCTTTATCATTGTCTTACACACCTTTCAGGTGATCAGGTGAGCAAAACATCAAGTACATCAACACGTGTCGCTTGTGCAATCCGATTTAACCTACACATTGGGATTCCCAGGGTTTCTATTAGCATCAAGGTCTTAATCAATTAAATATTTTAGAAAGTGCAATTTATTCCTCGAATGAAGCCTTGAACTCTGCTATCCGATCCATTATTACAACATACAGCGAGTTGCCTGAGCTCTGTGGTTGAATGTTAACAAAGTTGGAACCATTGTTTACTAAAACAAGGAATTTGCGGAGGCAGGCGTTGTTGATATTGTATATAGTTTAGTCTTATAAAGGGTTTGTGAGAAATCTCTTTACAAAACTCGCAATATTGTTTGTGCTCTGTACTATCCATTGTTGATTTTGTTTGACTCAGCAAAGATGTTTTGACCGTGCTTGGTAGAGCCGCCGGCAATGTATGAACGACACAGAAAGCAAAAAATTCAGCCTAACTGATTGTTGACAGATTTAGCAGCACAGCATGCATGACATTAAAGCTTGACATTCTCCAACCCAACTTTGTTATTCCAACATGTTAATAAAAAACAAAGTGTTCTGACTTACACAGAGTATGGTGATAAATGCTAGTGATTTATCTGTGAAACGCGGATCTGAAGCAACTCGACCTTTAGTGAAGTACGCACAATGTTAAAGATAGGAGAACTAATGGACGGATACACAAATAGCTGGATAAATGAGGGTTAGCGAAATCGAACGGATTGGTTCATGCAAGCATGGACACATCAATTGATTCACGGTTGAATTATTTCTCATCCACTTGAAAATTCAACTTACGCGTGTTAATAACTACCCTCATATTAATTGAACACAAACTGTATCTCCGATTATGAATAAAGTTGTATTCAAATGGGCCCTTGCCAGTCGAGCTTCTTACAATGCGCCCGTGCTTGCCTTTACATAACACATGCACTTACCTCCACTAAACTTAATGTTATTCGTTCTCGGCTGTCCGAACGCCTGGAATATATTATTGAAGAAGGTAATTATTAACATTCAAGATCTCATTCCGGGATTTTATGTTAGTAATTATTCGAATGTGATATTATGCAAATTTCTCGAGTATGCAGTGGTAGTCCTTAGCTATAAAATCAACGATGTATTCAACTCTATCATTCTTTTGCAAATAACCTATTTAAACTTAAAATCGTTAACATATATATGAATTATTTGTGGCGTGTGAATTAATGGTAAGCTTTTCAAGAGGTATTTTGAATAGTGTTTGATTGCTATAGTGAGTTAACGTGCTTAGTATAAAACACTAGGGGCCGATCACATTCTTGGTGAGTGGTATGCTTTTGACAGATGCCAATCATGTAAACGATATGCAGTACCTGGGGCTTCATAACATCAACTACAGGGTGCATTGTAATTTTACAGTGGTGGATGCCATTGCTAACTGTTCCACTGACTCATCAAGGTCATCTACTTCAGACAAAGAATGAGCGACTAAAATAACTGCCAATCTGCCCTGATCTTAGAGCTTAGAAGGTTGGAGCGTTGGATGGTGCATTTTGGATTTTCTAAATAGCCCCAGCAAAATCACTAAACGATGAATTGCGTTAAAATCGATAAAGCGATCCATCGATGTGTATAAGAAAAAGCTAGTCCATGAAAGCTAAAATGTACGTGTGAAAGATATAAATGTATTTATTTCTAGGACTGGATTACAGACAGCTTGCGTAGTTTCCTGTTTCTTAACAACAAGTCAGCAATGATGATAATTTACTCCGTATGCCGAAAAACAAATGAATAGCATGTCAACCAATATTTCAATTGCACCTGTACATGTGTACTAACTGATGTAGCGTAAACACGTGTGATGAAGATGAAGATTTGCTGCAAAGAGAGGCAATTAGTTGCCTGTTAGAATGTGAGGTCATGTGTAGTACCTTTCAAGGCCGAGTACTGAATACGAAAACCTTGTGTCAATATTGTGCTTGGTACAATGCATACCGTTCCATGTATACCACTGAATACGTAGTTAGGGACTATTCAACACGCCTTGTAAGAGGTTTATGTTGTTGTTTATATAGCATGACATGACTTTGCGAGTTAATGATGCATGCGGTTTATGCCATATTCTGTGAAATAGTGTATGCTAAAAGTTCATTATTATGTGTAGGGAACAGCGATAATACCCGTTTTCATCAATAATCGATCGTTGTACCGTTGACTGCTCTGGACGTCACCACAGAAAGCCTGCTGACATAATGTCGGTTTAAAAATGTCAATATTCATTTTACTGCCGATTTTATTCAGTTGGCTTTTTGAGGCCCTTCTACAGTCTACGCAATGCATTGCCCGTGTACTGTCCTCATCAGGTGAGTGGATCTCAGGTTTTCTCTGCATCCTGTTGTTCACCGGTTCATGAGGATAACACCTGGCAGGTGCGCTCTCAGATTTCATTCTATCAACAATGTACTATGGGATTTATCTACGTCAAGTGCGATGCGATGGAATGTTACCTGGCCTGAATGAGAACGTGTGTCCATATTCAAGTTGTAGTCACTGCTAAATGATCAGCGATGAATACTTTCAATGAAAACGAATGTCCACTGTTAAACTGTTACAAAATCATAGTATTTTTCAAAATACAATCAGCTGCTGCCGATCATAGCAGGTAATAAACGATCCATTGAGTGATGGATAAATAATTGAATTAAAGAATGAATGTTGAATAAATGAATACCCAATGAATGATTGAATGCCACTAACGCACAAAGCGGAAGTGTAACCCCGTATGTTTTTAAGACTTCAAGTACTTTTCGATTGGACAATGTAGCATAATTGACGCCACTCATTCATACTACACATTGGTGCCTTTTCATGCATTACGACCATTCGTCTCCTGCGAAGCGTTAACATTACTGAACACACCACCCTGTGCCTCATTTGTTATAATTATCAGCATTGCTACACAGATTTCTCACCATCATGAACAGTATGGTATCTTCGAAAATTTTGTCACGTACAAAAGGTTTAGTGTGGATGGTTGACCGGCATGACAATCATTGGTACTATCCGTCAAACAGGTGCATCATTCACAGAAAAACTAATTCATGATTTTAGCCATGTTCAACGCAATAAGGGCACCTTATCATATTTAAAGCCACGTGACTGCAGTTAAGATGACAGCAAATGATCTCGAGCATTTCAGCGAATCAGATTTCAGGCTGCGGTTAATGGATTAGGATCAATGAGAAGCTTCGCTAACAACAGGTTTCAAATTAGCACTGGTCACCCGTCATACCTTTATTATCACGTTCACTGTCTCAGTATTAGAGTCTGAACAAGCATTATAGGTTCGTTTAATCATTGCATGCACAACACTTTTTTTTAAATGCCAGCCTATATAATGATATTCGCAACGAGCAGCAAACTACGGCTAACAAGTACACATGGGTCGAAAACAATGTTGTCAATAACCCGAAAGCTAACATACATAGTTCCGCATTATCATGTGAGTTATGATGAGTACAGAACTTGATATGCAAAAATAACTCGACTTAAATGCAGCTGTAATAGCAACGGAGGAATGGAAGTGCGATCTCATGTTGGCTTCATTTGTCCTATGGTGGGAACATCTAATAAATGCAGCATTTCAGAATAACAAATAGCTTCTAGTCTTATCGGGTATTTGAGTGACACACTCCGTGTATCTGGAGTACGATACATTCATTACTCATCTATTCATGCATACTTACTATGCATTAGCCTATGGTACAAAACACTGCAAACGATACATACAAGCTTTGCCTGCCGCAGTTTCCGGAACAATTATAACGTGAAGAGTGCTATTGGTTTCAGCAAAGAGGCTCGTTTATTTGTGCTAACCACATCCTGAGGGCATACAATGGTTAATGGTTTCTAAAATAGGTCTGGGCAAAACACATATATTGAGTGGGAAAAAACAGCCCGTGCGTCATATTCAAGTGTTCGTTTGTTTGGTTGGCGGATTTGGCAGCAAACTGTATTGGGTGATAGCCTGTTCCCGTGACCCAGCGGAATTCGGCGTCGCCTTTCGACCCACAGGTTGTGGGTTCGATACCAAGGTGTGAAAACCTGACTAGGTTCCCATGACTTGGATGATCATATTAAATGGTGGTCCCATCTCTGTAAGGGGATGCACCCGACCCAGGAGCTGAAAAGTACCGTGCTGGACCTTCGTCCCGGCGGCGTCACAGCCCAGTTGGTTTTTAGTGCAGCTGGCTAGTAAGGGGCTTTTCAAGAAACTGGTTTTTCACAAGTGTAGCTGTTGTTGATTTGAGAGGAGCTTTTCAAGAATCACAAAGTTTTTTTCATATGGTCAGAAATATCTTCCAACAGTACCATCAATTATGATGAAGATGCATCTCATTTTTACTGCGTCATTGGAAACGTCACTTTGCATTTAATCGTTTTCTTCTCTATTGCTACATCTGCTGTGTCATGGGGTCTGTGCAACAGTCTAGTTTCTTTTACCAGTGCTGTATTAAAATAAAACATTATGCACACTTCGCCGTTGTACATTCCACGGGCAGCCTTTTCACACAACGCCAGTGGATTTGTCAGCAGTCATGTATTAAATCTAAGTTTGATTGCACGTTGTTCCACTCGATATCTGCAGCATTTGAAGAATGCTTTATTGTATGCGCTTAGTAGGCAGTACAATTACATCCGTTTTTACACTTAAGCTTCAAGCACCATATATTGAAACTTGTATTTGATCCAAACGCAACGTCAAAGCGATATAATATGAGTGACAAAACGTCACAAAACCTGACATACCCCTACAACGACATAAGGTTTAATGACATAATACCCCAACAAATGGCAATAACCTCTAGTATTTGTTATTAGATAACATCAATAGCAGAAAGGAATCGTGAAAAGCGTGAATCATTAAATAATGAAATGAGAGAGTTATCGTAGATTATTATTACATTGATGTATTAACAATTTTAACAAATATTTTTTTGATGACTTCAACTACATCGTTCAAAAGTATCTATGGCTTGATCTTTACGCACCGTCTTTCGTCGCTGCTCCTTTATATGAACGTATACTTTTCGTAAGTAAACACATGTAACGATTTCGGAATAAACTGCATCTTAAGTTTACTTTTTGAAGACGTGTTTATCGCACAGGGTAATTTGTTTTATGCTTACCTGAGGCCGTAATTATTACAATACAACACATCTGATTTGAATGTTCTATTTTAAGGTATCATATGAAATAGCAGATGGGTGCTTGACTGATGCTACTATCATCATTTGCTGTCAGTGTTCATCCAAAAACACATGTGGTCTACAGAGAGCCTTACCTAGCTCTGCACATAAATATAGCACAGCAATTCGGTGTGAATAAAAGAAAGCAGGAATATTATCTCAACCTATGCGTCCCCCCGAACAAGATGCTGTTAACGCGATTATGTTTCGTGATTAAGCATTTTTTTAAAGAAACCAATGTCTATATCATATCTATTTTATCCATATTTCATTAATCAGGATAACTTTCCCTAACAGATACTTGATACAATCCAGGGTTCGAAATAAAGAAAATCGGGCCAGTGACTGAATTGCTACTGGTCCACGTAATACACAAAAGAACAGCCAAAACCTGGGGAAACAATAGTTCATTCATACCAAACATTTGTAGCGCTTTCTGCCCCCCTTTCTCTTCAGCGGGTGTCATTTTAGCGATATCTGCAGAATGTGCTCTCTTATGGCGTTTACTCTTCTCGTAGGCAAGCTATAAAGGCCTGTACAAATACCACATTTTTTAAGAAGCGCCAGTGAGACCTCCAATGCATTGGATGAGTAGTTGTGACTATACTGTCGTAAATAGGCTGCATGTGCAATACCATCATTCAATCTAAACATTGTGTACACAAAACCTGTGATAAAAGTTTGGTCTCCGTCTTCAAATGCGCCTCAACAACATAAAAACCACACTGCAGACGACCTGCTGGTGAATCAAAGGGGCCACTTTATGTTCAACAAAATTTCAACATTTATACTTGAACCATGGATTATCTACCTTTCCCATTGATTTTGATTAACCTTTATATCATATGTTATACAGAATATCCACACACACAAAAAGCTTTACAGAAACAGTTTACATTTAGTGACACAAGTCAATTCAATCTGAATTACCCTTCCACACATATTTCCCACTCTCGCACTGCCGTGAAATTAATCAGAAGAATTTCCTGTTGACGTTGACGTGATCTACGATTTCGTGAGAATTTGATTCAAAACTTTGGCAATATAAGTCTGTGATAAAATAAGACGCTAAAATCAAAGTAATTTAGGGAATTACGCTTGATATTATGACATGATTGACGAGCGCGTAAAATTTTACTGGTCCGTCGGACCAGTGCTACTGGTATTTGCACTGGTCCGACCGCAAATTTACTGGTCTTGGACTATCGAACCACCGTTAATTTAGAACCCTGCAATTCACTTTAACCAGGCGTGAACCAATTTTTGTTGATAAAACATGACTACGTGCAGTGATGCATGTTCGTATTGAACGTCTAAAAACATGATTCATGAATAACTCCAAATGACTTCGCAAGTTTACCTATACTTGGATATATCCTGCTGCCCCCGTCAGGTGAGTTAATCTCAGGTTATACCTGGGAGCGGCCGATCACTGCGCTATGCTAAGTACATATTCCAGGTATGCTGCCAGATTTGATTCCATATTCACACGCTCACATGGAGTGCCACATATTGCGGGTTCATTATGTTGGATGGTATGTCAATAACAGAAGCAGCAGGATTATATTTAAATGTGTCTTGCGGAAGCGTTACCAAATCCATTTTGATTGTAAGCCGAGAGAAATACTCAGGGAAAAGCAGCGTCGCTGGGATTACTAGACCCAGGTAGTCATCTATGGCCAGACCATACCAGATATATTCATGGAATGTAAACGTCCCCCAATCAACACTTACAAAAGGCCAGAAATAGTTCTTATTCAATATACTCAATTATTCGTATTAATGATTACAAAAGATTTCTTAAGATGGCTTTGCCGTAGAGGAGTTTTCCGTTAGTTCAGATGCACCAGCAAACATATCAGCAGAAATATCATTTTGAAGCCGCAGCAATGCACAGCAATTCACCATTGTATTTGACGGATGGAGACCAATAATATTAATCGAATGAACTATTCCAATTGATATTCTGGCACACGCTGTACACTAAACGTATACTGATATGACCATGAAACACTATATTCAGTAATCAAACCATCACAGTTGATGCATAGATGAATTGCACGCTGTTGATACGGCCTACGTGACTGCAGCATACGGCGCAATGTATTCCATCTGAGCACGGTTATCTGCTGCGTGACAATTAAATTATATAACAAAGTGAAGGGATATGTGTTTATATGCATAGATGCATGCACGGATACATGCATGGATGCATGCATGGATATATACATGTATAGATTGATGCATGTATCATCATCGTTAAATACCAGCATGGTCATTATTACAATGATAAACAGGCTTATGTGTACATGATTAGCTATGTAGAAAGCGATTTATTAGTTTTCGTGTTTGAAGAGCAAAATTCCATCTGTACAAATGTAGTTCCAAGTGGTAATGCTTGGCACAATAGGGTGGAATTGCTAATTGCTGTTGGTGAATTTCCCGTGGCTTCTTTCAGAAGAGACTTGTTTGCTTTGATAGCGCGGCATCAGATGGAACCAGTCGATAGATGACGCAAACGGATAATAACCATCTGATGAATTAAAGACAACAGATGTTCTTCCATCTGAACAGGGTTGTTTGTTACTGGCCTATAACCAGAGGAATTCCACAAGTATGCCTAAGCTGCACTTCACATGTCAAATATGCTTCAGTGAATATCTTCTAATGTCCCTATTTGCAGGCAGGTATACATGTTACTTGATATAGCTTGTAAGAAAATGAGTGAATTGCTGTGCAGCGGATCGTTGTGCACACAACAACGTGGTCTTGTGTGAAATATGGCGCACTAATAGATTGCTGCGAGCACCTATGATGCATTCAAGTGGATTTGCTATCATGAGGTGAACATATGGGAGAAGACCACTGCCCTCGTCAGGTGAGTCAATCTCGGGTCATCTCTGATACATGCTGAGAGCCCTTGCCCTTCTACGTGAGCTGTCAGGTGCTACAAGGCCAGACGGGTATTCTGTGTTCCCCCAGATGAGTCGAAGTTATTGTCCAAGCATCTTTCTGTCCGTAGATATTGGTGTTGATTTATCCATGGAACCCTATTTACAGGCTGCTGCATCAACTTAAAATGCGATTGATGCATGAATTAGTTGCCTTTATCTGATACTGCGTATGTAGCTGCTATTCATTTACCTCAAGTCGTGTCACCTGATATCGATAACGGTAATCAGGCAGACTTATGTGTTCACGATTTGCTGTTTAGCTGTGGTATTTCTAATGGTATTCCAGAAGTGCAAGGATAAAAAAATTGGACACAATACACCATCAATGAATTTCTTTTGGTGGGTGGCACGAGGCGGCATATAATTGTCTCATTTGCGAGCATAACGTTACACAGGGGAGCAAATATCCATACGCCTGCGCATCCAATTATTGTAGTCCTGTCTGAAACCAGCGTTAGGTTATTTGTGACTTGTTTGAATGGTAGATTAATTTAAATTAAACGATCCTTGTTGCTGAATTACCCAGTAGTAGTTCGCAACATGCTAAGGTATGCAATGGTGGTGTTCATATTGGTCTCTTGATGCTTCAGCAGTGATGACTTCCAGCGTATGGATTATTTCAAGATGAGCATCTAGGAGAAGTCTGGTCCATTCTTCAGTTGAACGAACGTTTGATTAAATGTGGATCTTATTAGAAATACACATCGCAGGGACACCTGTCTGTCGTAGTTATCAGATGCCATCATATCAACAAAAACGTTAGGTATCAATTCCTGTGACATATTATTGCAGCTCGTCCATTCTATCTATTATACATAGTCTGAGAATCGTGTGGTAGTGAGAAAAAAGCCCATTGCAGTCGACCCAGTATTTACGCTTTATTTGCCCACTTCTGTTGACTTGCTCTGTTATTACTGCCAGACCTTGGTGAGACATTGTTGCTCCTACGAAAATGACTGTGTTGAACTCATCAAGAACAGGGTTCCGCGAACTGTGTTCATCACAGCCAGTCATATCACCCCTACTGACCTGGCGTAGTTTATTGTTACACTTCCTTGTAAATGACGTTTTATTCACACAGGGTGTGGGTTCACTGAGGTTAATAACTCATAACTCTCTGATCTCTTAAGTCTGCTGCTGCTCTGTTGATCTCAGGCTATATCTGCAAGCTGCAGATCATCGAGTTTTGTCAAGTATAAATGTCGGTTCTCAACCCACAAAGAACAAGGTTATAAACGATAGATTGTAATAGGGGATGTCAGGTAAGGCGAGGAGGAACCCCTGATCTATGTAACCCTCACAATAAGATTTGTCATGGTAAATAGATAACAGTTGCTTTAGCATCCAGCATTTATGAGTCTTGAGCATGCGTTCCCAGCTCCATTACGGAACGTGGAATGCGACAAGCACTCTCACAGACACAATATGTGCGATTATTCTGAGCAGGCCTCGATTGTGCATCATATTAATTACTCAATGTCTATTTTATTCAGACAAAATGGGAAGCATTGAGCAAGACTACTGCCACCGCAAGGGTTCGTGAATGGTTTATGTATCAATGCTCTGATCATGATGAATGTCAATGTCATACCATAAAACATCATTAATGTACGATCAGAAGATAATCCGTTCGTGGCAACTAACCAACGAATATGCTATATTTCTATTGCAGCTGTATGCGCGTCACTATACACGATCACTTACCGGAAACACTGACCTCATGCAGAAACACTGACAGCAGACGGAAGCACTAATTACAGGCGGAAATACTGACCACATGCTGAAACACTGACCACATGCGGAAACACTGACAACAGGCGGAAATACTGATAACATGCGACAACAATGATAACAGGCGGAAATACTGATAACAGGCGCAAACACACACAACATGCGGAAATAATAACAACAGACGGAAACCCTGACCACATAAGAAGAAATAATGACCACATGCAGAGACACTGACCACACGCGGAAACACTGACCACGTGCGGAAAAACTGACAACAGGCGGAAACACGGACCACATGCGGAAAAACTGACAACAGGCGAAACACTGACCATACGGACTAGTTGTAATATACAGCAATTGCTACCTGTATTCATCCAACCATGCTGCGTTTGTCTGAAGAAGACTAGGGTTATGAACATGAATTAGCGATCCCAAGCATTGGCTTGGGCGAGAAATATGCATATATAGTCCAAGCAATGTATAAATGAATGTCGTTAGCATCGTCTCTTCATTAGTTGAGATGTTTTCCTTTATATCATAAATCACAGAGGTTCTATTTACGTCAAGGTCATAAAAGATCAAATGCTATCAGAGGATGCCATGTATTCCGCGAAAGCAGCCCTGAACTCTACTATCCTCTCCACAAGTACCACATAGGGTCTATCAAGTTGCTTTGAGCTCTGCGATGGAATGTTTACAATAGCGGCATCATTGTTAAATCTTTGCGGAGGCGTTGCTGAATCTAAATAAATCGTAGGCGGATGGAATGAGATTGAGTAAGTTGTCCGTAACAATCAGGTCGCAAATGGACTACACATTGTTGGCCGAGATTAAACATATCCCTACTCAATAATTACGGGCAAATCATCAATGGAAACGGGTGATCTAGATTGAACCCCATTTTTAACTTGACAGAGCGATGAGACCATCGAAATATCTGCCCCGAATTACACTTACACAAAACTGATTCGTGGACTGGTTATCCAAGTTTATATTATCTGCATAGCATTTCACATGCCGCTATTTTTAGAAGTTACGAGATACAATGTAAAATAAGTAATATAACATAATGATAACAAATCCGTAATTATTTTTTTACAAATTCCTTACAGGAGGCTTTGTGTACATCACAAACAATCAAGTATAATGCGATGAATATATCACATGTTCATTTCTCAATTCATAATTGCTCTGATATCATGGAACGTTACATTTCTATTCAGTGCCTCAGTAAATGGGCATATCAGCATTGATATTTACCGCTGTCTGGTTGGTATGAATCATCAAAGATAGCTGTTGCTGAGTATAATGTGGAAGTGGCGGAATCTACTATCAATTGTTTATTTTGATCCTGCTTGGTATTTGAAAATATATTCTGGAGTTTGCAGCATAACATACCAGTCATTAAAGTTTATTTGAGTAGATCTACGTGCTGACCAAAACCGAGCATGGTGAAAAATGCTCGAAATAAATCTGTGAAACATTATCTGAAGTTATGTTGTAGCCACAAAATACTTTGATAATGCAGTTGGATTTATTGTCAGTCAATATTGCCTACGTGTCTTTTTCTTCGTCCAGAGAAGGTTATGAATTGCAACTCTACTTTAAGAGAGGTCCGCACAATGATACAAGATATGTAAGTAATCCGGGTCCTAGGGTGTATAATCTACGACGTATTCATCTGAATCAATTATTTCCAAATGACTAGCTTAAATTATCTTACAAATTCAATTACCCATGCACAACATTTAAGTTGATAAAGCAAGAAATTGATGAGACCAAGAAAATGTGAGTCCATGACAACTATACATCAGGTGTGAAATACATTAATGTACTCATTTCAGCTTTCATCTTTATGGTAATATATTCCATATGCCGGAAGTGGAAAAACAAATCAACCGGCGTCTCAGTTTCATCTGTACTGTGTCCTTCGCAGATGTTGCGGTTGTGTTGTGAAAATAAGGATTTGTTGCCCACAGAGTCAAGCATGAATTAACATGGCGTTGTGCCAGAGTGTGATATCCTGTGTAGGGTGTAAAATCATGTGCCTGGTACACTGCGCAATTTACCTAGTAAACAACACGCTACGTCATTAGTGACTAACCCAACACGTCAAGTGAGAAATGGTTGTTTCTTATTATAGCATGACATGAAGTATATGGTTCACAGTATGCTTACATATAAACTGCTTAAGTATAGATTATTGTGATTATTGTGGTTCCAATATAATAAGCGAACATGCATGGTTACATTAAATGACATTGACCGATCTAGACGTCACCACAGGTAGTCTTCTAACGTCAGGTCAGTTTACACAAAGGTTAATCTGCATATAACTTTAAATCATTTGTCGTTATGTTGCCAGATCTCATTCCAAGTAGTGAATATTATTCTGAAGCACATATTGGATTCAGTAGCTTACTGTCCTCATCGGGCTGGTGGATCTCTGCATCCTGTTGTTCGATTCGTTTTGACTATGACACTTGCCAGGTGTTCTGTGAGATTCCATTATATCATCAACGCATTCCAATTTCGTATGCATTGAAAACGAAAGATTAATGCAACGCAGCATCTTAACATGAACAAACTGCCAAATTACATTTCGTAGTAAAGAAATGAATTGAGTCAATGAATTGGTGAATGAACAAACTAATAAATAAATGAGTGAATGAATGAATTCATTAATTATATAAATCCAAACTGAAGGCAAGTACGTTTTAACGAACATTTTCGAATGGAAAACATTCTATTGAAAGCCACTTGTTTTTACAAGGCTGGTTTCCTTTGCATGCGTTCAAACCATTACTACCAAGAATATATCTAGCTGCATAACTGTCGTAAGTATAATTGCTATAACTATAGCTCCTCATTATGTACGGTAAGGTATGATTTGGATATTGCGTTATGTGCATGTGAAGCGTATCACTTAATGGCGAGTAAAGTACATTACTCAAGTACAATCATCCGAGGAATTTTAACGGCGACGATGCTTCTATATATGCAGACTTTGTCGGCACAAGTTGTATACATTACTTATATCTTACAAAATGGAGCTGCTTCCGATTACCGTCTGCTTAAGCTGCGAGTTTTTGTTGCAGTCTAACAACATCCGGTCCGGTTGCAAGCCTAGTGCTAAGTACCAACAATGAATGAAAGAAAGAGTGAGCGCACGCTAGCTTCGACATTTACTCTGCGGTATAAATGGTTTACTCAAACAGATCAACAAGTGCAACATTATATTTTAAACCAACGAATGCAGCAACTCGAGTATTTGAGTGTCACATACTGTGTGTGTGGAGTATGTCGGTATATCCATACATGCCATGTTAAGATTCATAAGCCATTATACATCTGATGAGAAACAGTGCAAGAGTATATGCTAAATTTAGAGGCATTGCTCCAATAATATATGATGTCTATTTGCAAAGATGAACTTTCAACCGAGACATAAAGTTAGAAATTGTTAACAAGCACTCGACTCTGACGAGGCTAAATGCAGCGACGCAGATTCCGGTACAATTACAACATAAGGAGGGCTGTAGATCGTAACAAAAGGCTCGTTTACATATGCCAACCAGGTCCTGCAGGCGAGTTCGTGATTAATGGTTTCCCCAATCGGTATGGGCAAAGAACCAATAGCGAGGGAGAATTTGGCATCCCGTATATCATATATAAATGTTCTTCTTGTTGTTCTACTGTTTGGTTGGCGGATTAAGCACCAAGCTTTATTGGACTGACAAAGAGATGAAGGGCTTCTCGTGGTCAGAAATATCTCGTAGAACTATTATCTTTTATGGTAAAAATGCAGGGCAATATATGAAGGCAACTGTTCCTGCATCGTTGCAAATGTTAATTTGCAGATGATTCCAATACGATCCACAAATTGGTATCTTCCTAAAATACCCAGGTTGCACTATACATTTGATGCAAGTATTGATCCAACACATGCATGTCTAAAGAGGATGTGCAAATATACAGTTGGTCTGCTTAGATCTTTGCCTAGCGATGAACTCAAATATAAGACATCAATTCAGGGAGATGAAAAGAAGGCGAAAAAATAAATTAATATGGCGAATATGAGACCATGTTCCGCGATTCGATGGCTGACACATTGTTTAAAAGTACTATCAGCAAAAATAAATTGATAACTTCGATAAGCTCTTTGTCTATAAACCACTTATGTCACCCATATTTTATTAACATAACTTCGATAAACTCTTTGTCTATAAATCACTTATATGAACTATATTTTATCGACAAGATAACATTCCCGCAGTTACCCTTGATACAATCCGAACCTTGCAAAACCCATTTGATGTCTGTAGATCAACCGTGACTGCGTGCAGGGGGGTGTACTTGCTTTGAAAGTTGAAGAACACGTAGTATCAGTTAAGGACAAATACCGATAGACTTCTCAAGTGTACATGCACTACGATATCTATCCTGCTGCCCCCGTCAGGTGAGTTGATCTCAGGTCATACCTGTAAACGGTTGATCAGCTCGTTATGAAACGTACATCTGCCTGGTGTGCTGTCAGATTTTGTTCCATCAACGCATTCAGATTCCCAGGAGCTCTAGTAACATCAAGGTCATACGCAATGGAATGTAAACGTGGGTAGCATGCTAGGCGGGAAGGCAGCCCTGAACTCGGTTATCCTCGCCAATACCAAATAATGTGGCTTTATCAAATCAAATAAGCTTAACCATGGTATGGTAACAACGGAAGTAGCAGGATTAAATCTAAATGTGTTTTGCGGAGGCGATGCCGAATCTATGTTGATTGTAAGCCGATAAGAGTGCTTAGGGGAAAGCAGCGTCGTCCTGGTCAAGTATGCGGACCCCATGGGGGCACCCATGGCCAGACTATATCAGGAATATTCGAAGAATACTCGTTTTCATCTATAATCGATCGTTGTACCGTTGACTGCTATGGACGTCACCACAGAAAGCCTTCTGACATCATGTCGGTTAAAAATGTCAATATTCATTTTACTGCAGATTTTATTCAGTTGGCTTTTTGCGGCCCTTCTACAGTCTACGCAATGTATTGCCCTTTGAAGTACTTCGTGCAATAGCGTACTGTCCTCATCAGGTGAGTAGATCTCAGGTTTTCTCTGCATCCTGTTGTTCACTGGTTCATGAGGATAACGTCAAGGTGCGATGGAATGTTATCTGGCCTGAATGAGAACGTGTGTTCATTTTCAAAGTTGTAGTAGATAATAAACGATCCATTGAGTGATGGATAAATAATTGAATTAAAGAATGAATGTCGATCAAATGAATACCCAATGAATGATTGAATGGCACTAACGCACAAAGCGGAAGTGTAACCCCGTATGTTTTAAAGACTTCAAGTACTTTTCGATTGGACAATATAGCATAATTGACGCCACTCATTCATACTGCACATTGGTGTCTTTTCATGCATTACGACCATTCGTCTCCTGCAAAGCGGTAACATTACTGAACACACCACCCTGCGCCTCAATTGTTATAATTATCAGCATTGCTACACAGATTTCTCACCATCATGAAGAGTAAGGTTTAGTGTGGATGGTTAACCGGCATGACAATCATTGGTACTATCCGTAAGGCGGGTGCGTCATTCACAGAAAAACTAATTCATGATTTTAGCCATGTTCAAAGCAATAAGGGCAACTTGCAACACTTAAGCCATTAGCTTTATCCAGTAAAAATCAAAAGGATGTATGTTGAAAATGACTAAGAACATAAATAAAATGAAGCTAACTCACATTTATTAGTGACAGAAGGGGGCTGTATCCCTTGGTGTAAATTTAACAACTTGATTGTATAAACCTTGAGCGCCGACGACCTCGACATATGATGGGTGTGAAAATATTCAAAGCCACGTGACAGCAGTTACGATGACAGCAAATGATCTCGAGTATTGCTGACGCTTTATTTCAGCGAACTAGATTTCAGGCTGCGGTTAATGGATTAGGATAAATGAGAAGTATCGCTAACAACAGGTTTCAAATTAGCACTGGCCATCCGTCATACTTTTATTATCACCTTCACTGTCTCAGTATTAGAGTCTGAACAAGCATTATCGGTTCGTTTAATCATTGCATGCACAACACTTTTTTTAAATGCCAGCCTATATAATGATATTTGCAACGAGCAGCAAGCTACGGCTAACAAGTACACATGGGTCGAAAACAATGTTGTCAATAACCCGAAAGCTAACATACATAGTTCCACATTATCATGTGAGTTATGACAAGTACAGAACTTGATATGCAAAAATAACTCGAATTATTTGGCTTAAAATGTAGCTGTAATAGCAATGGAGGAATGGAAGTGCGATCTCATCTAATAAATGCAGCATATCCAAATAACAAATAGTTTATAGTGTTATCGGGTATTTGAGTGGCACACACACTCTGTGCATCTGGAGTATGATACATTCATTGCTCATCTATTCATGCATAGTTACTATGCAATGGCCACTGGTCAAGTCAGCTACAGTTAACAGGCACAAAACACTGCAAACGATACGTACAAGGTTTGCCTGCCGCAGTTTCCGGAACAATTATAACGTGAAGAGTGCTGTTGATTTCACAAAAGAGGCTCGTTTATTTGTGCTAACCACATCCTGAGGGCATTCCATGTTTAATGGTTTCTAAAATTGGTCTGGGCAAAACACATATATTGAGTGGGAAAAAACAGCCCGTGCATCATAAGTGTTCGTTTTTTTGGTAGGCGGATTTGGCAGCAAGCTGTATTAGGTGATAGCCTGTTCCAGTGACGTAGCGGAATACGGCGTCGCCTTTCGACCCACAGGTTGTGGGTTCGATACCAAGGTGGGAAAACCTGACTGGCTTCCCGTGACTTGGATGATAACATTAAATGGCGGCCCATCTTTGTAAGGGGATGCACCCGACCCGGGAGCTCAAAAGTACCGTGCTGGACCTTCGTCCCGGTGGCGTGGGTTTCGCAGCCCAGTTGGTTTTTGCCAAGCGGAAGCTGGCATTTAAGAGGAACTTTTCAAGCATCACAATCATCCTCATCCGTCACCATCGCGATATCACCTGGTTGTTGATAGTGACATAAAGCCCAAAAATTACCAATGTTTTTTATATGGTCAGAATTTTCTCCCAACAGTACCATTGATTACGATGAAGATGAATCTCCATATATAAAGATATTTTTACTGCATCATTGGAAATGTCACTTTGTATTTAATCGTTTTCTTCTCTATTGCTACATCTGCTGTGTCATAAGGTCTGTGAAACAGTCTAGTCTCTATCACTCGGGCAGTATGTAAGTAAAACATTATGCACACTTCGCCGTTGTACATTCCACGGGCAGCCTTTTCATACAAAGCCAGTGGATTTGTCAGCAGTCATATGATAAGTCTAGGTTTGATTGCACGTTGTTCCACTCGATATCTGCTGCGTTTGAAAAGTGCTCTATTGGATGCACTTAGTGGGCAGTACATTCGTTTGTACACTTTAGCTTCAAGCCCCATATAATATAACTTATTTGATCCAAAACGCTAAGTCAAAGCGATATAACATAGCATGAGTAACAAAACGTCGTAAAACCTGACATACCCCCTACAATGACATAAGGTGTAATGACATAATACTCCAACAAATAACAATAACATTGAGTATTTAATATAAGATAACATCAATAGCAGAAATGAATCGTAAAAAGCGTGAAGCACTAAATAATGAAATGAGAGAGTTATCGTAGATTCTTATCACATAGATGTATTAATGTTATATTATCAGTATGTATTTATTTGATAACTTTAATTATATCGTTCAAATATATCTAAGTTTGACTGGATCTTTACGCACCGTCTTCCGTAGCTGCTCCTTTATATGAACGTAAACTGTTCGTCAGTGAACAAATCTAACGATTTCGAAATAAACAGTATCCTAAGTTTACTTTTTGAAGATGTTGTTTATCGCACAGGGTAATTTGTTTTATGCTTACCTAAGGCCGTAATTATTACAATACAACACATCTGATTCTAATGTTCTATTTTAAGGTATCATACGAAATAGCAGATGGGTGCTTGGCTGATGCTACTATCAGCATTTGCTGTCAGTGTTCATCCAAAAACACATGTTTTACGGAAGATGCATAAATATATACCTGGTCTGCAGAGAGCATTACCTAGCTGTGCACATAAATATAACACAGCAATTCGATATGAATAAAAGAAAGCGGGTATATTATTTCAACTTCATGATGCATTCCCCCGAACTAAGTGCTGTTGACGTGTTTCGTGATTTAGCATTTTGTAAAGAAACTATTACCTAAAACACGTCAGCTATACCTATATCATATCTATATCATCTATATTTTATTAATCAGGATATCTTTCCCTAACAGATACTTGATACAATCCAGGGTTCGAAATAAAGAAAATCGGACCAGTGGCGGAGAATTTCTACTGGTCCGACTGAATTTATACTGAACCACGTGATATACAAAAGAACAGCCAAAACTTTATTCATACCAAACAACTCACAAACTTGCAGCGCTTTCTGCCCCCCCCCCACCCCCTTTCTCTTCTGCAATATGTGCAGAATGTGCGTTTACTCTTCTCGTGAGCCATCTATAAAGGCCTGTACAAATACCACATTTTGTAAGAAGCGCCAGTGAGATCTCCAATGAACTGGATAAGTAGTTGTGACTTGATTGTTGTAAAATGGCTGCAGGTCCAATACCATCATTCAATCTAAACATTGCGATAAAACTTTGGTCTATAGAGTCTCCGTCTTCAAACGCGCATCAACAACATAGAAACCACCCGCTAGTGAATCAAAAGGGCCACTTTATATTCGACACAATTTATGCTTGAAGCATGGATTACCTACCTTTCCCATTGATTTTGCTTAACCTTTAATACAGAATATCTACACGCACAAAAGCTTTTCAATCCCAAACAGAAACAGTTTACTTTTAGTGAATTCAATATAAATGACACCTCCCTACATGTTTCCCGCACTGCCGTGAACTTAATCAGAAGAATTTCATGTTGACGGAGACGGGATCTACGGTCTCGTGAGAATTTGATTCAAAACGTTGGCAATATATGTCTCTGATCAAACAAGGCTCTAAAATCGAAGTATATTTAGGGAATTACGCTCGATGAGTAATTGTTATGACATGATTGACGAGCGCGTAAAATTGTTCTGGTCCGTCGGACCAGTGCTACTGGTAATTGCACTGGTCCGACCGCAAATTTACCGCTCCTGTGACTATCGGACCACCGTTAATTTAGAACCCTGCAATCCATATTGAACCAGGCGTGAACCCATGTTTGTAGATAAACATGACTACGTGCAGCGATGCATTTTTGAATTGAACGTCTAAGAACATGTAGAATTGGTTCATGAATAACCCAAGATGACTTCGCAAGTTTACCTATACCTGGATATATCCTGCTGCCCCCGTCAGGTGAGTTAATCTCAGGTCATACCTAGGAGCGTTGATCAATGCGCGATGCCAAGTACATATCACACGTAAGCTGTCAGATTTCATTCCATATCCACACGCTCACATGGAGTACCACATATTGCGGGTCCATTATATTGCATGCGCTCTACCATGGTATATCAATAACAGAAGCAGCAGGATTATATCTTAATGTGTCTTGCGGAAGCGTTGCCAAATCCAGGTTGATTGTAAGCCGAGAGAAGTACTCAGGGAAAAGCAGCGTCGCTGGGATTACTAGGCCCAGGTAGTCACCTATGGCCAGACCATACCAGATGTATTCATGGAATGTAAACGCCCTCCAAATCAACACTTACAAAAGACCATCTTATTCTGTATACTCAATTATTCGTATTAATGATTACACAAGTTTGCTTAAGATGGTCGAGGATAGTGCTTTGCAGTAGTGGCATTTTCCGTTAGTTTAGATGCACCAGCAAACATATCAGCAGAAATATCAATTTGAAGCCGCAACAATGCACAGCAATTCACCTTTGTATTTGACGGATGGAGACCAATAATATTAATCGAATGAACTCTTCCAATTGATAGTCTGGCACAAGCTGTAAACTAAACGTATACTGATATGACCATGAAACACTATATTCAGTAATCAAACCATCACAGTTGATGCATAGATAAAATACACGCTGTTGATACGGCCTACGTGACTGCAGCATACAGCGCAATGTATTCCATCTGAGCACGGTTATCTGCTGCGTGACAATTAAATTATATAACAAAGTGAAGGGATATGTGTTTATATGCATAGATGCATGCACGGATACATGCATGGATGCATGCATGGATAAATAGATGTATAGATGGATGCATGTATCATCCTCGTTAAATACCCAGCATGGTCATTACTACAATGATAAACAGGCTTATGTGAACGTGATTAGCTATGTAGATAGCGATTTATTAGTTTTCGTGTTTGAAGAGCAAAATTCCATCTGTACAAATGTAATTCCAAGAGGTAATCCTTGGTACAATAGGGTGGAATAGCTCATTTCTGTTGGTGAATTTCCCGTGGCTTCTTTCAGAAGAGACTTGTTTGCTTTGATAGCGCGGCATCAGATGGAACCAGTCGATAGATGACGCAAACGAATAATAAGCATCTGATGAATAAAAAACAACAGATGTACTTCCACCTGAACAAGGTTGTTTGTTACTGGCCTATAACCAGAGGAATTCCACAAGTATGCCTGCGCTGCACTTCACATGTCAAATATGCTTCAGTGAATATCTTCTTATCTCCCTCTTACCAGGCAGGTAAACTTGATACTTGATGTAGCGTGTAAGAAAATGGGCAACGTGGTCTTGTGTGAGATATGGCGCACTGATAAATTGCTGAGAGCATCACCTATGATGCATTCAAGTGCATTTGCTATCATAAGGTGAACATATGGGAGAAGTCCACTGCCCTCGTCAGGTGAGTGAATCTCGGGTCATCTCTGATGCATGCTGAGAGCCCTTGCCCTTCTACGTGAGCTGTCAGATGCCACAAGGCCAGACTAGTATTCTGTGTTCGCCCAGATGAGTCAAAGTTATTGTCCAAGCATCTTTCTGTCTGTAGATATTGGTGTTGATTTATCCATGGAACCCTATTTACAAGCTGCTGCATCAACTTAAAATGCGATTGATGCATGAATTAGTTGCCTTTATCTGATACTGCGTTTGTAGCTGCTATTCATTTACCTCAAGTCGTGTCACCTGATATCGATAACGGTAATCAGGCAGACTTATGTGTTCACGATTTGCTGTTTAGCTGTGGTATTTCTAATGGTATTGCAGAAGTGCAAGGATAAAAAAATTGGACACAATACACCATCAATGAATTTCTTTTGGTGGGTGGCACGAGGCGGCATATAATTGTCTCATTTGCGAGCATAACGTTACACAGGGGAGCAAATATCCATACGCCTGCGCATCCAATTATTGATGCTCTTTGTAGTCCTGTCTGAAACCAGCGTTAGGTTATTTGTGACTTGTTTGTATGGTAGATTAATTTAAATTAACCGATCCTTGTTGCTGAATTATCCAGTAGTAGTTCGCAACATGCTAAGGTATGCAATGGTGGTGTTCATATTGGTCTCTTGATGCTTCAGCAGTGATGACTTTCAGCGTATGGATTATTTCAAGGTGAGCATCTAGGAGAAGTCTGGTCCATTCTTCAGTTGAACGAACGTTTGATTAAATGTGGATCTTATTAGAAATACACATCGCAGGGACACCTGTCTGTCGTAGTTATCAGATGCCATCATATCAACAAAAACGTTAGGTATCAATTCCTGTGACATATTATTGCAGCTCGTCCATTCTATCTATTATACATAGTCTGAGAATCGTGTGGTAGTGAGAAAATAGCCCATTGCAGTCGACCCAGTATTTACGCTTTATTTGCCCACTTCTGTTGACTTGCTCTGTTATTACTGCCAGACCTTGGTGAGACATTGTTGCTCCTACGAAAATGACTGTGTTGAACTCATCAAGAACAGGGTTCCGCGAACTGTGTTCATCACAGCCAGTCATATCACCCCTACTGACCTGGCGCAGTTTATTATTACACTTCCTTGTAAATGACGTTTTATTCACACAGGGTGTGGGTTCACTGAGGTTAATAACTCATAACTCTCTGATCTCTTAAGTCTGCTGCTGCTCTGTTGATCTCAGGCTATCTCTGCAAGCTGCGGATCATCGAGTTTTGTCAAGTATAAATGTCAGTTCTCAACCCACAAAGAACAAGGTTATAAACGATAGATTGTAATAGGGGATGCCAGGTAAGGCGAGGAGGAACCCCTGATCTATGTAACCCTCACAATAAGATTTGTCATGGTATATAGATAACAGTTGCTTTAGCATCCAGCATTTATGAGTCTTGAGCATGCGTTCCCGGCTCTATTACGGAACGTGGAATGCGACAAGCACTTTCACAGACACAATATGTGCGATTATTCTGAGCAGGCCTCGATTGTGCATCATATTAATTACTCGATGCCTATTTTATTCAGACAAAATGGAAAGCATTGAGCAAGACTAATGCCACCGCAAGGGTTCGTGAATGGTTTATGTATCAATGCTCTGATCATGATGAATGTCAATGTCATACCAAAAAACATCATTAATGTACGATCAGAAGATAATCCGTTCGTGGCAACTAACCAACGAATATGCTTTATTTCTATTGCAGCTTTATGCGCATCACTATACACGATCACTTACCGGAAACACTGACCTCATGCAGAAACACTGACAGCAGACGGAAACACTAATAACAGGCGGAAATACTGACCACATGCTGAAACACTGACCACATGCGGAAACACTGACAACAGGCGGAAATACTGATAACATGCGGCAACAATGATAACAGGCGGAAATACTGATAACAGGCGGGAACACACACAACATGCGGAAATAATAACAACAGGCGGAAACCCTGAGCACATGAGGAAATAATGACCACATGCAGAGACACTGACCACACGCGGAAACACTGACCACGTGCTGAAAAACTGACAACAGGCGAAAAACACGTACCACATGCGGAAAAACTGACAACAGGCGAAACACTGACCATACGGACTAGTTGTAATATACAGCAATTGCTACCTGTATTCATCCAACCATGCTGCGTTTGTCTGAAGAAGACTAGGGTTATGAACATGAATTAGCGATCCCAAGCATTGGCTTGGGCGAGAAATATGCATATATAGTCCAAGCAATGTATAAATGAATGTCGTTAGCATCGGCTCTTCATCAGTTGAGATGTTTTCCCTTACATATCATGAATCACAGAGGTTCTGTTTACGTCAAGGTCATAAAAGATCAAATGTTACAGAGGATGCCATGTATTCCTAGAAGGCAGCCCTGAACTCTACTATCCTCTCCACAAGTACCACATAGGGTCTATCAAGTTGCTTGAGCTCTGCGATGGAATATTAACAATAGCGGCATCATTGTTAAATCTTTGCGGAGGCGTTGCTAAATCTAAATAAATCGTAGGCGGATGGAATGAGATTGAGTAAGTTGTCCGTAACAATCAGGTCGCAAATGGACTACACATTGTTGGCCGAGATTAAACATATCCCTACTCAATAATTACGGGCAAATCATCAATGGAAACGGGTGATCTAGATTGAACCCCATTTTTAACTTGACAGAGCGATGAGACCATCGTAATATCTGCCCTGAATTACACTTACACAAAACTGATTCGTGGACTGGTTATCCAAGTTTATATTGTCTGCCTAGCATGTCACATGCCGCTATTTTTAGAAGTTACGAGATACAATATAAAATAAGTAATATAATATAGTGATACAAATCCGCAATTATTTTTTTACAAATTCCTTACAGGAGGCTTTGTGTACATCACAAACAATCAAGTAAAATGCGATGAATATATCACATGTTCATTTCTCAATTCATAATTGCTCTGATATCATGGAACGTTCCATTTCTATTCAGTGCCTCAGTAAATGGGCATATCAGCATTGATATTTACCGCTGTCTGGTTGGTATGAATCATCAAAGATAGCTGTGGCTGAGTATGATCTGGAAGTGGCGGAATCTACTATCAATTGTTTATTTTGATCCTGCTTGGTATTTGCAAATATATTCTGGAATTTGCAGCATAACATACCAGTCATTAAAGTTTATTTGAGTAGATCTACGTGCTGACCAAAACCGAGCATGGTGAAAAATGCTCGAAATAAATCTGTGAAACATTATCTGAAGTTATGTTGTAGCCACAAAATACTTTGATAATGCAGTTGGATTTATTGTCAGTCAATATTGCCTACGTGTCTTTTTCTTCGTCCAGAGGAGGTTATGAATTGCAACTCTACTTTAAGAGAGGTCCGCACAATGATACAAGATATGTAAGTAATCCGGGTCCTAGGGTATATAATCTACGACGTATTCATCTGAATCAATTATTTCCAAATGACTAGCTTAAATTATCTTACAAATTCAATTACCCATGCACAACATTTAAGTTGATAAAGCAAGAAATTGATGAGACCAAGAAAATGTGAGCCCATGACAACTATACATCAGGTGTGAAATACATTGATGTACTCATTTCAGCTTTCATCTTTATGGTAATATATTCCATATGCCGGAAGTGGAAAAACAAATCAACCGGCGTCTCAGTTTCATCTGTACTGTGTCCTTCGCAGATGTTACGCTTGTGTTGTGAAAATAAGGATTTGTTGCCCACAGAGTCAAGCATGAATTAACATGGCGTTGTGCCAGAGTGTGATATCCTGTGTAGTGAGTAAAATCATGTGCCTGGTACACTGCGCAATTTACCTAGTAAACAACACGCTACGTCATTAGTGACTAACCCAACACGTCAAGTGAGAAATGGTTGTTTCTTATTATAGCATGACATGAAGTATATGGTTCACAGTATGCTTACATATAAACTGCTTAAGTATAGATTATTGTGATTATTGTGGTTCCAGTATAATAAGCGAACATGCATGGTTACATTAAATGACATTGACCTCACTAGGCGTCACCACAGGTAGTCTTCTAACGTCAGGTCAGTTTACACAAAGGTTAATCTGCATATAACTTTAAATCATGTGTCTTTATGTTGCCCGATCTCAGTCCAAGTTGTGAATATTATTCTGAAGCACATATTGGATTCAGTAGCTAACTGCCCTAATCGGGCTGGTGAATCTCTGTATCCTGTTGTTCGACTCGTTTTGACTATGACACTTGCCAGGTGTTCTGTGAGATTCCATTATATCATCGACGCATTCCAATTTCGTATGCATTGAAAACAAACGATTAATGCAAAGCAACATCTTAACATGAACAAACTGCCAAATTACATTTCGTAGTAAAGAAATGAATTGAGTAAATGAATTGGTGAATGAACAAACTAATAAATAAATGAGTGAATGAATGAATTCATTAATTATATAAATCCAAATACGTTTTAACGAACATTTTCGAATGGAAAACATTCTATTGAAAGCCACTTGTTTTTACAAGGCTGGTTTCCTTTGCATGCGTTCAAAATGGAAATATCATGCTAACTGTCGTAAGTATAATTGCTATAACTATAGCTCCTCATTTGTACGGTAAGGTATGATTGGATTTGCGTTATGTGCATGTGAAGCGTATCACTTAATGACGAGGTTACCTTTGCAGGCTTTCAAACCATTACTACCAATAGTATATGTAGCTGCATAACTGTCGTAATTTTTATGGCTATAACTATAGCTCCTCGTTATGTACGGTAAGGTATGATTTGGATATTGCGTTATGTGCATGTGAAGCGTATCACTTAATGGCGAGTAAAGTGCATTACTCAAGTACAATCATCAGAGGAATTTTAACGACGACGATGCTTCTATATAAGTTGACTTTGTCGGCACTAGTTGTATATCTTACAAAATGGAGCTACTTCCGATTACCGTCTGCTTAAGTTGCGAGTTTTTGTTGCAGTCTAACAACATCCGGTCCGGTTGCAAGCCTAGGGCTAAGTACCCAACAATGAACGAAAGAAAGAGTGAGCGCACGCTAGCTTCGACATTTACTCTGCGGTATAAATGGTTTACTCAAACAGATCAACAAGTGCAACATTATATTTTAAACCAACGAATGCAGCAACTCGAGTAATTGAGTGTCACATACTGTGTGTGTGGAGTATGTCGGTATATCCATACATGCCATGTTCATAAGCCATTATACATCTGATGAGAAACAGTGCAAGAGTATATGCTAAATTTAGAGGGATTGCTCCAATAATATATGATGTCTATTTGCAAAGATGAACTTTCAACCGAGACATAAAGTTAGAAATTGTTAACAAGCACTCGACTCTGACGAGGCTAAATGCAGCGACGCAGATTCCGGTACATACACAACATAAGGAGGGCTGTAGATTATAACAAAGAGGCTCGTTTACATATGCCAACCAGGTCCTGCGGGCGAGTTCATGATTAATGGTTTTCCAAATCGGTATGGGCAAAGAACCAATAGCCAGGGGGAATTTGGCATCCCGTATATCATATATAAATGTTCTTCTTGTTGTTCTACTGTTTGGTTGGCGGATTAAGCACCAAGCTTTATTGGACTGACAAAGAGATGAAGGGCTACTCGTGGTCAGAAATATCTCGTAGAACTATTATCTTTTATGGTAAAAATGCAGGGCAATATATGAAGGCAACTGTTCCTGCATCGTTGCAAATGTTAATTTGCAGATGATTCCAATACGATCCACAAATTGGTATCTTCCTAAAATACCCAGGTTGCACTATACATTTGATGCAAGTATTGATCCAACACATGCATGTCTAAAGAGGATGTGCAAATATACAGTTGGTCTGCTTAGATCTTTACCTAGCGATGAACTCAAATATAAGACGTCAATTCAGGGAGATGAAAAGAAGGCGAAAAAATAAATTAATATGGCGAATATGAGACCATGTTCAGCGATTCGATGGCTGACACATTGTTAAAAAGTACTATCAGCAAAAATAAATTGATAACTTCGATAAGCTCTTTGTCTATAAACCACTTATGTCACCTATATTTTATTAACAAGATAACTTAGATAAGCTCTTTGTCTATAAACCACTTATGTCACCTATATTTTATTAACATGATAACTTCGATAAACTCTTTGTCTATAAATCACTTATATGAACTATATTTTATCGACAAGATAACATTCCCGCAGTTACCCTTGATACCATCCGAACCTTGCGAAACCCATTTGATGTCTGTAGATCAACCGTAACTGCGTGCAGGGGGGTGTACTTGCTTTGAAAGTTGAAGAACACGTAGTATCAGTGAAGGACAAATACCGATAGACTTCTCAAGTGTACATGCACTACGATATCTATCCTGCTGCCCCCGTCAGGTGAGTTGATCTCAGGTCATACCTGTAAACGGTTGATCAGCTCGTTATGAAACGTACATCTGCCTGGTGTGCTGTCAGATTTTGTTCCATCAACGCATTCAGATTCCCAGGAGCTCTAGTAACATCAAGGTCATACGCAATGGAATGTAAACGTGGGTAGCATGCTAGGCGGGAAGGCAGCCCTGAACTCGGTTATCCTCACCAATACCAAATAATGTGGCTTTTTCATATCAAATAAGCTTAACCATGGTATGGTAACAACGGAAGTAGCAGGATTAAATCTAAATGTGTTTTGCGGAGGCGATGCCGAATCTAGGTTGATTGTAAGCCGAGAAGAGTGCTTAGGGGAAAGCAGCGTCGTCCGGGTCAAGTATGCGGACCCCGTGGCCAGACTATATCAGGAATATTCGACGAATACTCGTTTTCATGTATAATCGATCGTTGTACCGTTGACTGCTCTGGACTTCACCACAGAAAGCCTTCTGACATCATGTCGGTTAAAAATGTCAATATTCATTTTACTGCAGATTTTATTCAGTTTTTGCGGCCCTTCTACAGTCTACGCAATGTATTGCCCTTTGAAGTACTTCGTGCAATCGTGTACTGTCCTCATCAGGTGAGTAGATCTCAGGTTTTCTCTGCATCCTGTTGTTCACTGGTTCATGAGGATAACACCTTCCAGGTGCGCTCTCAGATTTCATTCTATAAACAATGTACTATGGGATTTATTCACGTCAAGGTGCGATGGAATGTTATCTGGCCTGAATGAGAACGTGTGTTCATTTTCAAAGTTGTAGTTAATGCTACATAATCAGCGATGAATACGTTCAATGAAAACGAATGTCCACTGTTAACTGTTACAAAATCATAGTATTTTGCCCGGACCATCAACTGCTGACGATCATTGCAGATAATAAACGATCCATTGAGAGATGGATAAATAATTGAATTAAAGAATGAATGTCGATCAAATGAATACCCAATGAATTATTGAATGCCACTAACGCACAAAGCGGAAGTGTAACCCCGTATGTTTTAAAGACTTCAAGTACTTTTCGATTGGACAATGTAGCATAATTGACGCCACTCATTCATACTGCACATTGGTGTCTTTTCATGCATTACGACCATTCGTCTCCTGCAAAGCGGTAACATTACTGAACACACCACCCTGCGCCTCAATTGTTATAATTATCAGCATTGCTACACAGATTTCTCACCATCATGAACAGTATGGTATCTTCGAAAATCGTGTCATGTACAAAAGGTTTAGTGTGGATGGTTAACCGGCATGACAATCATTGGTACTATCCGTCAAACAGGTTCATCATTCACAGAAAAACTAATTCATGATTTTAGCCATGTTCAACGCAATAAGGGCACCTTATCATATTTAAAGCCACGTGACTGCAGTTAAGATGACAGCAAATGATCTCGAGTATTGCTGACGCTTTATTTCAGCGAACTAGATTTCAGGCTGCGGTTAATGGATTAGGATCAATGAGAAGCTTCGCTAACAACAGGTTTCAAATTAGCACTGGCTACCCATCATACTTTTATTATCACCTTCAATGTCTCAGTATTAGAGTCTGAACAAGCATTATCGGTTCGTTTAATCATTGCATGCACAACACTTTTTTTTAAATGCCAGCCTATATAATGATATTCGCAACGAGCAGCAAACTACGGCTAACAAGTACACATGGGTCGAAAACAATGTTGTCAATAACCCGAAAGCTAACATACATAGTTCCGCATTATCATGTGAGTTATGATAAGTACAGAAACTTGATATGCAAAAATAACTCGGCTTAAATGCAGCTGTAATAGCAATGGAGGAATGGAAGTGCGATCTCATGTTGGCTTCATTTGTCCTATGGTGGGAACATCTAATAAATGCAGCATTTCAAAATAACAAATAGCTTCTAGTCTTATCGGGTATTTGAGTGGCACACTCTGTGTATCTGGAGTACGATGCATTTATTCCTCATCTATTCATGCATAGTTACTATGCATTAGCCTATGGTACAAAACACTGCAAACGATACATACAAGCTTTGCCTGCCGCAGATTCCGGAACAATTATAACGTGAAAAGTGCTATTGGTTTCAGCAAAGAAGCTCGTTTATATGTGCTAACCACATCCTGAGGGCATTCCATGGTTAATGGTTTATAAAATAGGTCTGGGCAAAACACATATATTGAGTGGGAAAAAACAGCCCGTGCGTCATATTCAAGTGTTCGTTTGTTTGGTTGGCGGATTTGGCAGCAAGCTGTATTGGGTGATAGCCTGTTCCCGTGACCCAGCGGAATTCGGCGTCGCCTTTCGACCCACAGGTTGTGGGTTCGACACCAAGGTGTGAAAACCTGACTAGCTTCCCGTGACTCGGATGATCATATTAAATGGTGGTCCCATCTCTGTAAGGGAAGGCACCCGACCCAGGAGCTGAAAAGTACCGTGCTGGACCTTCGTCCCGGCGGCGTGGGTTAGGCAGCCTAGTCGGGGAAACTGGTTTTTGTCAAGTGGAAGCTGGCGTTTAAGAGGAGCTTTTCAAGAATCACAATCATCCTCATCCATCACCGTCGCGATATCGCCTGGTTGTTGATAGTGACTTAAAGCCCCAATATTACCAAAGTTTTTTTCATATGGTCAGAAATATCTTCCAACAGTACCATCAATTATGATGAAGATGCATCTCAATATATAAAGACACTTTTACTGCATCATTGGAAACGTCACTTTGTATTTAATCGTTTTCTTCTCTGTTGCTACATCTGCTGTGTCACAGGGTCTGTGCAACAGTCTAGTCTCTTTTACCAGGGCTGTATTAAAATAAAACATTATGCACACTTCGCCGTTGTACATTCCACGGGCAGCCTTTTCACACAACGCCAGTGGATTTGTCAGCAGTCATGTAATAAATCTAGGTTTGATTGCACGTTGTTCCACTCGATATCTGCAGCATTTGAAGAATGCTTTATTGTATGCGCTTAGTAGGCAGTACAATTACATCCGTTTGTACACTTAAGCTTCAAGCACCATATATATAAAAACTTGTATTTGATCCAAACGCAACGTCAAAGCGATATAATATGAATGACAAAACGTCACAAAACCTGACATACCCCCTACAACGACATAAGGTTTAATGACATAATACCCCAACAAATGGCAATAACCTCTAGTATTTGATATTAGATAACATCAATAGCAGAAAGGAATCGAGAAAAGCGTGAATCATTAAATAATGAAATGAGAGAGTTATCGTAGATTCTTATTACACTGATGTATTAACAATTTTAACAAATATTTTTTTGATGACTTCAACTACATAGTTCAAATGTATCTATGGCTTGATCTTTACGCACCGTCTTCCGTCGCTGCTCCTTTATATGAACGTATACTTTTCGTAAGTAAACATGTAACGATTTCGGAATAAAGTGCATCCTAAGTTTACTTTTTGAAGACGTGTTTATCGCACTGGGTAATTTGTTTTATGCTAACCTGAGGCCGTAATTATTACAATACAACACATCTGATTTGAATGTTCTATTTTAAGGTATCATATGAAATAGCAGATGGGTGCTTGACTGATGCTACTATCAGCATTTGCAGTCAGTGTTCATCCAAAAACACATGTGGTCTACAGAGAGCATTACCTAGCTCTGCACATAAATATAGCACAGCAATTCGATGTGAATAAAAGAAAGCAGGAATATTATCTCAACCTCTGCGTCCCCCCGAACAAGGTGCTGTTAACGCGATTATGTTTTGTGATTAAGCATTTTATTAAAGCAACCAATGTCTATATCATATCTATTTTATCCATATTTCATTAATCAGGATAACTTTCCCTAACAGATACTTGATACAATCCAGGGTTCGAAATAAAGAAAATCGGGTCAGTGACTGAATTTCTACTTTCCACGTAATACACAAAAGAACAGCCAAAACCTGGGGAAACAATAGTTCATTCATACCAAACATTTGTAGCGCTTTCTGCCCCCCTTTCTCTTCAGCGGGTGTCATTTTAGCGATATCTGCAGAATGTGCTCTCTTATGGCGTTTACTCTTCTCGTAGGCAAGCTATAAAGGCCTGTACAAATGCCACATTTTTTAAGAAGCGCCAGTGAGACCTCCAATGCATTGGATGAGTAGTTGTGACTATACTGTCGTAAATAGGCTGCATGTGCAATATCATCATTCAATCTAAACATTGTGTACACAAAACCTGTGATAAAAGTTTGGTCTCCGTCTTCAAACGCGCTTCAACAGCATAAAAACCACACTGCAGACGACCTGCTGGTGAATCAAAGGGGCCACTTTATGTTCGACACAATTTCAACATTTATACTTGAACCATGGATTATCTACCTTTCCCATTGATTTTGATTAACCTTAATATCATATGTTATACAGAATATCCACACACACAAAAAGCTTTACAGAAACAGTTTACATTTAGTGACACAAGTCAATTCAATCTGAATTACCCTTCCACACATATTTCCCACTATCGCACTGCCGTGAAGTTAATCAGAAGAATTTACGATTTCGTGAGAATTTGATTCAAAACTTTGGCAATATAAGTCTGTGATAAAATAAGACGCTAAAATCGAAGATCTTTAGGGAATTACGCTTGTTATGACATGATTGAAGAGCGCGTAAAATTGTACTGGTCCGTCGGACCAGTGCTACTGGTATTTGCACTGGTCCGACCGCAAATTTACTGGTCTTGGACTATCGAACCACCGTTAATTTCGAACCCTGCAATTCACTTTAACCAGGCGTGAACCAATTTTTGTTGATAAAACATGACTACGTGCAGTGATGCATGTTCGTATTGAACGTCTAAGAACATGATTCATGAATAACTCCAAATGACTTCGCAAGTTTACCTATACTTGGATATATCCTGCTGCCCCCGTCAAGTGAGTTAATCTCAGGTTATACCTGGGAGCGCCGATCACTGCGCTATGCTAAGTACATATTCCAGGTATGCTGCCAGATTTGATTCCATATCCACACGCTCACATGGAGTGCCACATATTGCGGGTTCATTGTGTTGGATGGTATGTCAATAACAGAAGCAGCAGGATTATATTTAAATGTGTCTTGCGGAAGCGTTGCCAAATCCATGTTGATTGTAAGGCGAGAGAAATACTCAGGGAAAAGCAGCGTCGCTGGGATTACTAGACCCAGGTAGTCATCTATGGCCAGACCATACCAGATGTATTCATGGAATGTAAACGTCCTCCAACTCAACACTTACAAAAGGCCAGAAATAGTTCTTATTCTGTATACTCAATTATTCTTATTAATGATTACAAAAGATTTCTTAAGATGGCTTTGTCGTAGAGGAGTTTTCCGTTAGTTCAGATGCACCAGCAAAAATATCAGCAGAAACATCAATTTGAAGCCGCAACAATGCACAGCAATTCACCATTGTATTTGACGGATGGAGACCAATAAAATTAATCGAATGAACTCTTCCAATTGATAGTCTGGCACACGCTGTACACTAAACGTATACTGATATGACCATGAAACACTATATTCAGTAATCAAACCATCACAGTTGATGCATAGATAAAATACACGCTGTTGATACGGCCTACGTGACTGCAGCATACAGCGCAATGTATTCCATCTGAGCACGGTTATCTGCTGCGTGACAATTAAATTATATAACAAAGTGAAGGGATATGTGTTTAAATGCATAAATGAATGCACGGATACATGTATGGATGCATGCATGGATATATACATGTATAGATTGATGCATGTATCATCATCGTTAAATACCAGCATGGTCATTACTACAATGATAAACAATGATAAACAGGCTTATGTGAACGTGATTAGCTATGTAGAAAGCGATTTATTAGTTTTCGTGTTTGAAGAGCAAAATTCCATCTGTACAAATGTAGTTCCAAGTGGTAATGCTTGGCACAATAGGGTGGAATTGCTAATTGCTGTTGGTGAATTTCCCGTGGCTTCTTTCAGAAGAGACTTGTTTGCTTTGATAGCGCGGCATCAGATGGAACCAGTCGATAGATGACGCAAACGGATAATAACCATCTGATGAATTAAAAACAACAGATGTACTTCCACCTGAACAAGGTTGTTTGTTATTGGCCTATTCCCAGAGGAATTCCACAAGTATGCCTAAGCTGCACTTCACATGTCAAATATGCTTCAGTGAATATCTTCTAATCTCCCTCTTTGCAGGCAAGTATACATGTTACTTGATATGGCTTGTAAGAAAATGAGTGAATTGCTGTGCAGCGGATCGTTGTGCACCCAACAACGTGGTCTTGTGAGAAATATGGCGCACTAATAGATTGCTGCGAGCATCACATATGATGCATTCAAGTGGATTTGCTATCATGAGGTGAACATATGGGAGAAGACCACTGCCCTCGTCAGGTGAGTCAATCTCGGGTCATCTCTAATTCCTGCTGAGATCCTTGCCTTTCTACGTGAGCTGTCAGGTGCTACAAGGCCAGACGAGTATTCTGTGTTCCCCCAGATGAGTCGAATGTATTGTCCAAGCATCTTTCTGTCTGTAGATGCTGGTGTGGATGTATCCATGGAACCCTATTTACAGGCTGCTGCATAAACTTAAAATGCGATTGATGCATGAATTATTTGCCTTTACCTGATACTGCGTACATAGCTGAAAACATAAGCTGCAATTCATTTACCTCAGGTCTTGTCACCTGATATCGATAACGGTAATCAGGCAGACTTATGTGTTCACGATTTGTTGTGTAGCTGTGGTATTTCTAATGATAATCCAAGGTCCAAGGATTACAAATTTGGGTACAAAACACCATCAATGAATTTATGTTGGTGGGTGACGCGAGGCGTCTTATAATTGTCTCATATGCGAGCATAAAGTAGAACCAGCTGACGTGTGACGTAGATGAATTACATCTCTCAGACGTATTAAGCACATATAACTCAGGGGAACCAATATCCATACGCCTGCGCATCCAATTTCAATTGATGCTTTTTGTAGTCCTGTCTAAAACCAGCTTAAGGTTACATTTTGTGACTAATTTGTATGGTAGATTAATTCAAATCCACCGATCCTTGTTGTTGGAGATCAAAGCGTAATTGCTGAGTTATACCGTAATAGTTCGCAACATGCTAAGGTATGCAATGGTGGTGTTTTAACTTATCTCTTGTTGCTTAAGCAGTGATGACTTCCAGTGTATGGAGTATTTTAAGGTGAGCATCTTGGAGATGTCTGCTCTGTTCTTCCGTTGAACGAATTAAATCTGGATCATATTGGAAATACACATCGCAGGGACACCTGTCTGTCGTAGTTATCTGATGCCATCATATCAACAAGAACGTTAGGTATCAATTCCTGTTACTACAATCGGAAACACTGACCACATGTGGGCAGGCTGAAACACTGATAACAGACGGAAATACTGACCACATGCGGAAATACTGACCACATGCGGAAACACTGACCACACGCGGAAACACTGACCACATGCGGAAACATTGACAACCGGTGGAAACACTGACCACATTCATCCTGTATTCATCCAACCATGCTGCGTTTGTCTGAAGAAGACTAGGGTTATGGTCATGAATTAGTGATTCCAAGCATTGGATTGGGCGAGAAATATGCATATATAGTCCAAGCAATGTATAAATGAATGTCGTTAACATCGTTTCTTCATCTGGTCAGGTGAGATCTTTTCCCTTACATATCATGAATCACAGAGGTTCTATGTCAAGGTCATAAAAGATCAAATGTTACAGAGGATAACTCGAAGGCAGCCCTGAACTCTACTATCCTCTCCAGAAGTACCATATACCACGGGTTTGTCAAGTTGCTTAAGAGCTGCGATGGAATGTTAGCAATAGCGGCATCATTGCTAAATCGGAGGCGTTGCTGAATCTAAATAAACTGTAGGCGGATGGAATGAGATTTAGTAAGTTGTCCGTAACAAACAGGTTTCAAGTGGACTACACATTGTTGCCCATAGTCGAGATTAAACATCTCTACTCAATAATTACGGGCAAATCACCAATAGAAAGGGGTGATCTGGATTGAACCCCATTTTTTAACTTGACAGCAATGTGACCGTCGAAATATCTGCCTTGAATTACACTAACACAAAACTGATTCGTGGACTGGTTATTCAAGTTTATATTGTCTGGCTACCATTTACCATGCCGCTCTTTTTAGCAGTTACAAGACACAATGAAAACTGATATAACAGATTGATAACACATCTGTGATTATTCCTTACAGGAGGCTTTGTGTACATTAACCAAGAATCAAGTGAAATGCGGTGAATGTATCACATGTTCATATCTCAGTTCAGAATTGCTCTGATATCAGGGAACGTTACATTTCTATTCAGTGCCTTAGTAAATAGGCAAAACAGCAATGATATTTACCGCTGTCTGGTTGGTATGAATCAACAAAGATAGCTGCTGCTGAGTATAATGTGAAAGTGCCGGAATCTACTATTAATTGTGTATTTTGATCCAGCTCGGTATTCGCAAATATATTATGGAATTTGCAGCATAACATACCAGTCATTAAAGCAAGTTTATTTGAGTAGATCTACGTGCTGACCAACAGCGAGCATGGTGAAAAAATCTGTGAAACATTATCTGAAGTTATGTTGTAGCCACAAAATACTTTGATAATGCAGTTGGTACAAGTAGGATTTATTGTTAGTCAATATTGCCTACGGAGGTTATGAATTGATACTCCACTTTAAGTGAGGTCCGCACAATGATACAAGATATGCAAGTAATCCGGTATATAGGGTATATAATCTACGACGTATTCATCTATATAAATTATTTCCAAATGACTAGCTTAAATTATCTTACAAATTCAATTACCCATGCACAACATTTAAATTGATAAAGCAAGCAATTGATGAGTTCAAGAAAATGTGATCCCATGACAACTATGCATCAGGTGTGAAATACATTAATGTACTCATTCCAGCTTTCACCAAGAAGTTAGCCTTTATGTTAATATACTCCATATGCCGGAAGTGCAAAAAAAAAAAAAATCAATCAGCGTTTCAGTTTCAACTGTACTGTGTCCTTCGCAGATGCTGCGGTTGTGTTGTGAAAATAAGGATTTGTTGCCCACAGAGTAAAGCATGAATGAACATGGCGTTGTGCCAGAGTGTGAGTTCCTGTGTAGTGAGTAATTTATACGCAAAAACTTGTGTCAATCATTAGCCTGGCACACTTCGCTACACCATTAGTGACTAACCCAACACGTCAGGTGAGAAATGGTTGTTTCTTATTATAGCATGACATGAAGTATATGGTTCACAGTATGCTTACATATAAACTGCTTAAGTATAGATTATTGTGATTATTGTGGTTCCAATGTAATAAGCGAACATGCTTGGTTACATTAAATGACGTTGACCTCACTAGACGTCACCACAGGCAGTCTTCATTTTTAAATCATTTGTCTTTATGTTGCCCGATCTCAGTCCAAGTTGTGTACATTATTCTTAAGCACTATTTGATTCAGTAGTTAACTGTCCTCTTCGGGCTGGTGGATCTCTGCATCCTGTTGTTCGACTCTTTTTGACAATGACACCTTCCAGGTGTTCTGTGAGATTTCATTATATCACCAACGCTTTCTAATTTCGTATGCATTGAAAACGACAGATTAATGCAAAGCAACATCTTAACATGAACAAACTGCCAAATAACATTTCGTAGTAAAGAAATGAATTGAGTAAATAAATTGGTGAATGAACAAACTAATAAATAAATGAATGAGTGAATGAATGAATTCATTGATTATATAAATCCATACTGAAGGCAAGTATGCTTAAACGAACACTTTCCAATGGAAAACATTCTATGAAAGCCACTTGTTCTCGAAAGGTTACCTTTGCATGCTTTCAAACCATTACTACCAATAGTATATGTAGCTGCATAACTGTCGTAATTTTTATGGCTATAACTATAGCTCCTCGTTATGTACGGTAAGGTATGATTTGGATATTGCGTTATGTGCATGTGAAGCGTATCACTTAATGGCGAGTAAAGTGCATTACTCAAGTACAATCATCAGAGGAATTTTAACGGCGACGATGCTTCTATATAAGTTGACTTTGTCGGCACTAGTTGTATACATTACTTATATCTTACAAAATGGAGCTGCTTCCGATTTCCGTCTGCGTAGCTTCCAGTTTTTGCTGCAGTCTAACAACATCCGGTCCGGTTGCAATCCTAGTGCTAAGTACCCAACAATGAATGAAAGAAAGAGCGAGCGCACGCTAGCTTCGACATTTACTCTGCGGTATAAATGGTTTACTCAAACAGATCAACAAGTGCAACATTATATTTTAAACCAACGAATGCAGCAACTCGAGTATTTAAGTGTCACATACTATGTGTATGGAGTATGTCGGTTTATCCATACATGCCATGTTAAGATACATGGACCACTATACATCTGATGAGAAACAGTTCAAGAGTAGATGCTAAATTTAGAGGAAGTCCTCCAATAATGTATGATTAATGAGTCTATTTGCAAAGATGAACTTTCAACCAAGACATAAAGTTAGAAATTGTTAACAAGCACTCGACTCTGACAAAGCTAAATGCAGCGACGCAGATTCCGGTACATTTACAACTAAGGAGGGCTGTAGATTGTAACAAAGAGGCTCGTTTATATATGCCAACCAGGTCCTGCGGGCGAGTTCATGATTAATGGTTTCCCCAATCGGTATGGGCAAAGAACCAATAGAGAGGGAGAATTTGGCATCCCGTATATCATATATAAATGTTCTTTTTGTTGTTCTACTGTTTGGTTGGCGGATTAAGCACCAAGCTTTATTGGACTGGCAGAGAGATGAAGGACTACTCGTGGTCAGAAATATCTCGTAGAACTATAATCATTTATGTTAAAAACGCAGGGCAATAAATGAAGGCAACTGTTACTGCATCGTTGCAAATGTTAATTTGCAGATGATTCCAATACGATCCAGAAATTGGTATCTTCCTAAAATACCCAGGTTGCACTATACATTTGATGCAAGTATTGATCCAACACATGCATGTCTAAAGAGGATGTGCAAATAGGAGTTGGTCTGCTTAGATCGAAAACCTAGCGATGGCGAACTCAAATATAATACGTCAATTCATGGAGATGAAAAAAGGCGAAAAAAATAAATTAATAAGGCAAATATGATACCATGTTCTGCGATTCGACAGCTGACACATAGTTATGAAATACTATCAACAAAAATATATTGATAGCTTCGATAAACTCTTTGTCTATAAATCACTTATATCAACTATATTTTATCAACAAGATAACATTCCCGCAGTTACCCTTGATACAATCCGAACCTTGCGAAACCCATTTGATGTTTGTAGATCAACCGTGACTACGTGAGGTGGGTGTACTTGTTTTGAAAGTTGAAGAAACACGTAGACTTAGGACTAATACCGATAAGAGACTTCTCACGTGTACATGCACTACGATATCTCTATCCTCCCCCGTCAGGTGAGTTGATCTCAGGTCATACCTGTTAACGGTTGATCAGCTCAAGTACATCTGCCCAGTGTGCTGTCAGATTTTGATCCATCAACGCATTCAGATTCCCAGGAGCTCTAGTAACATCAAGGTCATAAGCGATGGAATGTAAATGTGGGTACCATGCTAGGCGGGAAGGCAGCCCTGAACTCGGTTATCCTCACCAATACCAAATACTGTGGCTTTATCAAATCAAATAAGCTTAACCATGGTATGGTAACAACGGAAGTAGCAGAATTAAATCTAAATGTGTTTTGCGGAGGCCATGCCGAATCTAGGTTGATTGTAAGCCGATAAGAGTGCTTAGGGGAAAGCAGCGTCGTCTGGGTTAAGTATGCGGACCCCGTGGAGGCACCAATGACCAGACTATATCAGGAATATTCGAAGAATGTAAACGTCTTCCGGCACAACACCCACGTAAGGCAAGCCTACGAAATTAATCTTATTCTGTAAAATCAGTTTTTCGTATCAATGATTACACTTAATTGTATCAGAAGATCAATTACAGTGCGTTACACTAGTGAAAATTCCTGTTGAATTAGCATCACCAGCAAAAGTTAGAAAAGCAGAAATTTCAATATAATGCCGCAGCAAACTACAACAATTCACGCTTGCTTGTGACGCATGTAGATAAACAAAACATGCATTGAACCGATTCCTTCTTTGAGCCAGACATTATGTATCTATGAGCCAATTTAATAGCCTAAAAACATCGCTATTTGCTACGTGCAGCTGCCACACAATGCACTCTGGACTTGTAATATCCTAACACATTGGTAAGAAACATTATGTTATTACTGCCTATGTGACGGCAACGAAGGCCTCGACTGTTTCTTCTAAAAATAGATTAGCTACAGAGCGTCGATTGGATTATTGGTCAATTCGTATTCTGTTAATTTGTGAGTTATGTTATAGTGTGATAATGGATTTTTTAGCAAATATATTATTGAATTTGCAGCATAACATACCCGTCATTAAAGCAAGTTTATTTGAGTAGATCTACGTGCTGACAATCACCGAGCATGGTGGAAAATGCTCGTAATAAATCTGTGAAACATTATCTGAAGTCATGTTGTAGCCACAAAATACTTTGATAATGCAGGTTTGGACTTATTGGCAGTCAAAATTGCCTACGTGTCTTTTTCTTCGTCCCGAGGAGGTTATGAATTGCAACTCTACTTTAAGTGAGGTCCGCACAATGATACACGATATGCAAGTAATCCGGGTCCTTGAATATATAATCTACGACGTATTCATCTGTATCAATTATTTCCAAATGACTAGCTTAAATTATCTTCCAAATTCGAATTTCCCATATACAACATACAAATTGAAAAAGCAATCAATTGATGAGTTCGATATGAGCCTATGACAACTATACATCTGGTATGAAATACATTAATATACTCATTTCAGCTTTCAGACAGCTTGCGCAGTTTTCTGTTTCTTAACAACAACTCAGCAATGTTAATAATTCAATCCGTATGCCGAAAAACATATAAATAGCATGTCAACCAATATTTCAATTGTACCTGTACATGTGTACTACCTGATGTAGCGTAAACACGTGTGATGAAGATGAAGATTTGCTGCAAAGAGAGGCAATTAGTTGCCTGTTAGAATGTGAGGTCATGTGTAGTACTTTTCAAGGCCGAGTACTTAATACGAAAACCTTGTGTCAATATTGTGCTTGGTACAATGCATACCGTTCCATGTATACCACTGAATACGTAGTTAGGGACTATTCAACACGTCTTGTAAGAAGTTGATGTTGTTGTTTATATAGCATGACATGAATGTGCGAATCAATGATGCATACGGTTTATGCCATATTCTGTGAAATAGTGTATGCTAAAACTCATAATTATGTGTAGGGAACAGCGATAATACCCGTTTTCATCAATAATCGATCGTTGTACCGTTGACTGCTCTGGACGTCACCACAGAAAGCCTGCTGACATAATGTCGGTTTTAAAATGTCAATATTCATTTTACTGCCGATTTTATTCAGTTGGCTTTTTGAGGCCCTTCTACAGTCTACGCAATGCATTGCCCTTTGAAGTACTTCGTGCAATTGTGTACTGTCCTCCTCAGGTGAGTGGATCTCAGGTTTTCTCTGCATCCTGTTGTTCACCGGTTCATGAGGATAACACCTGGCAGGTGCGCTCTCAGATTTCATTCTATCAACAATGTACAATGGGATTTATCTACGTCAAGGTGCGATGGAATGTTACCTGATCTGAATGAGAACGTGTGTTCATATTCAAAGTTGTAGTTACTGCTAAATGATCAGTGATGAATACTTTCAATGAAAACGAATGTCCACTGTTAAGCTGTTACAAAATCATAGTATTTTGCCGGACAATTAGCTGCTGCCGATCATAGCAGGTAATAAACGATCCATTGAGTGATGGATAAATAATTGAATGAATATAAAAAATGAATGTCGAATAAATGAATACCCAATGAATGATTAAATGCCACAAAAACGCACAAAGCGGAAGTGTAACCCGGTATGTTTTTAAAGACTTCAAGTACTTTTCGATTGGACAATGTAGCATAATTGACGCCACTCATTCATACTACACATTGGTGCCTTTTCATGCATTACGACCATTCGTCTTCTGCGAAGCGTTAACATTACTGAACACACCACCCTGCGCCTCATTTGTTATAATTATCAGCATTGCTACACAGATTTCTCACCATCATGAACAGTATGGTATCTTCGAAAATCGTGTCATGTATAAAAGGTTTAGTGTGGATGGTTAACCGGCATGACAATCATTGGTACTATCCGTCAAACAGGTGCATCATTCACAGAAAAACTAATTCATGATTTTAGCCATGTTCAACGCAATAAGGGCACCTTATCATATTTAAAGCCACGTGACTGCAGTTAAGATGACAGCAAATTATCTCGAGCATTTCAGCGAATCAGATTTCAGGCTGCGGTTAATGGATGAGGGTAAATGAGATACTTCGCTAACAACAGGTTTCAAATTAGCACTGGTCACCCGTCATACTTTTATTATCACCTTCAATGTCTCAGTATTAGAGTCTGAACAAGCATTATCGGTTCGTTTAATCATTGCATGCACAACACTTTTTTTTAAATGCCAGTCTATATAATGATATTCGCAACGAGCAGCAAGCTACGGCTAACAAGTACACATGGGTCGAAAACAATGTTGTCAATAACCCGAAAGCTAACATACATAGTTCCGCATTATCATGTGAGTTATGATGAGTACAGAACTTGATATGCAAAAATAACTCGGCTTAAATGCAGCTGTAATAGCAATGGAGGAATGGAAGTGCGATCTCATGTTGGCTTCATTTGTCCTATGGTGGGAACATCTAATAAATGCAGCATTTCAGAATAACAAATAGCTTCTAGTCTTATCGGGTATTTGAGTGGCACACACACTCTGTGTATCTGGAGTACGATGCATTTATTCCTCATCTATTCATGCATACTTACTATGCATTAGCCTATGGTACAAAACACTGCAAACGATACATACAAGCTTTGCCTGCCGCAGTTTCCGGAACAATTATAACGTGAAGAGTGCTATTGGTTTCAGCAAAGAGATTCGTTTATATGTGCTAACCACATCCTGAGGGCATTCAATGGTTAATGGTTTCTAAAATAGGTCTGGGCAAAGCACATATATTGAGTGGGAAAAAACAGCCCGTGCGTCATATTCAAGTGTTCGTTTGTTTGGTTGGCGGATTTGGCAGCAAACTGTATTGGGTGATAGCCTGTTCCCGTGACCCAGCGGAATTCGGCGTCGCCTTTCGACCCACAGGTTGTGGGTTCGATACCAAGGTGTGAAAACCTGACTAGCTTCCCGTGACTTGGATGATCATATTAAATGGTGGCCCATCTCTGTAAGGGAAGGCACCCGACCCAGGAGCAGAAAAGTACCGTGCTGGACCTTCGTCCCGGCGGCGTGGGTTAGGCAGCCTAGTCGGGGAAACTGGTTTTTGCCAAGTGTAAGCTGGCGTTTAAGGGGAGCTTTTCAAGAATCACAATCATCCTCATCCATCACCGTCGTGATATCACCTGGTTGTTGATAGTGATTTAAAGCCCCAATATTACCAAAGTTTTTTTTCATATGGTCAGAAATATCTTCCAACACTACCATCAATTACGATGAAGATGCATCTCAATATATAAAGACATTTTTACTGCATCATTGGAAACGTCACTTTGCATTTAATCGTTTTCTTCTCTATTGCTACATCTGCTGTGTCACAGGGTCTGTGCAACAGTCTAGTTTCTTTTACCAAGGCTGTATTAAAATAAAACATTATGCACACTTCGCCGTTGTACATTCCACGGGCAGCCTTTTCACACAACGCCAGTGGATTTGTCAGCAGTCATGTAATAAATCTAGGTTTGATTGCACGTTGTTCCACTCGATATCTGCAGCATTTGAAGAATGCTTCAAGCACCATATATTGAAACTTGTAATTGATCCAAACGCAACGTCAAAGCGATATAATATGAGTGACTAAACGTCACAAAACCTGACCTACCCCCTACAACGACATAAGGTTTAATGACATGATACCCCAAAAAATGGCAATAACCTTTAGTATTTAATATTAGATAACATCAATAGCAGAAAGGAATCGTGAAAAGCGTGAATCATTAAATAATGAAATGAGAGAGTTATCGTAGATTCTTGTTACATTGATGTATTAACAATTTTAACAAATATTTTTTTGATGACTTCAACTACATCGTTCAAATGTATCTATGGCTTGATCTTTACGCACCGTCTTTCGTCGCTGCTCCTTTATATGAACTTATATTTTTCGTAAGTAAACACATGTAACGATTTCGGAATAAACTGCATCCTAAGTTTACTTTTTGATGACGTGTTTATCGCACAGGGTAATATGTTTTATGCTTACCTGAGGCAATAATTATTACAATACAACACATCTGATTCGAATGTTCTATTTTAAGGTATTATATGAAATAGCAGATGGGTGCTTGACTGATGCTACTATCAGCATTTGCTGTCAGTGTTCATCCAAAAACACATGTGGTCTACAGAGAGCCTTACCTAGCTCTGCACATAAATATAGCACAGCAATTCGATGTGAATAAAAGAAAGCAGGAATATTATATCAACCTCTGCGTCCCCCCGAACAAAGTGCTGTTAACGCGATTATGTTTCGTGATTAAGCATTTTTTTAAAGAAACCAATGTCTATATCATATCTATTTTATCCATATTTCATTAATCAGGATAACTTTCCCTAACAGATACTTGATACAATCCAGGGTTCGAAATAAAGAAAATCGGGCCAGTGACTGAATTTCTACTGGTCCACGTAATACACAAAAGAACAGCCAAAACCTGGGGAAACAATAGTTCATTCATACCAAACATTTGTAGCGCTTTCTGCCCCCCTTTCTCTTCAGTGGGTGTCATTTTAGCGATATCTGCAGAATGTGCTCTCTTATGGCGTTTACTCTTCTCGTGGGCAAGCTATAAAGGTCTGTACAAATACCACATTTTTTAAGAAGCGCCAGTGAGACCTCCAATGCATTGGATGAGTAGTTGTGACTATACTGTCGTAAATAGGCTGCATGTGCAATACCATCATTCAATCTAAACATTGTGTACACAAAACCTGTGATAAAAGTTTGGTCTCCGTCTTCAAACGCAGACGACCTGCTGGTGAATCAAAGGGGCCACTTTATGTTCGACACAAATTCAACATTTATACTTGAACCATGGATTATCTACCTTTCCCATTGATTTTGATTAACCTTAATATCACATGTTATACAGAATATCCACACACACAAAAAGCTTTACAGAAACAGTTTACATTTAGTGACACAAGTCAATTCAATCTGAATTACCCTTCCACACATATTTCCCACTCTCGCACTGCCATGAAGTTATTCAGAAGAATTTCCTGTTGACGTTGACGTGATCTACGATTTCGTGAGAATTTGATTCAAAACTTTGGCAATATAAGTCTGTGATAAAATAAGACGCTAAAATCGAAGTTATTTAGGGAATTACGCTTGATGTTATGACATGATTGACGAGCGCGTAAAATTGTACTGGTCCGTCGGACCAGTGCTACTGGTATTTGCACTGGTCCGACCGCAAATTTACTGGTCTTGGACTATCGAACCACCGTTAATTTCGAACCCTGCAATTCACTTTAACCAGGCGTGAACCAATTTTTGTTGATAAAACATGACTACGTGCAGTGATGCATGTTCGTATTGAACGTCTAAGAACATGACTCATGAATAACTCCAAATAACTTCGCAAGTTTACCTATACTTGGATATATCCTGCTGCCCCCGTCAAGTGAGTTAATCTCAGGTTATACCTGGGAGCGGCCGATCACTGCGCTATGCTAAGTACATATTCCAGGTATGCTGCCAGATTTGATTCCATATCCACACACGCTCACATGGAGTGCCACATATTTGCGGTTCATTATGTTGGATGGTATGTCAATAACAGAAGCAGCAGGATTATATTTAAATGTGTCTTGCGGAAGCGTTGCCAAATCCATGTTGATTGTAAGCCGAGAGAAATACTCAGGGAAAAGCAGCGTCGCTGGGATTACTAGACCCAGGTAGTCATCTATGGCCAGACCATACCAGATATATTCATGGAATGTAAACGTCCTCCAAATCAACACTTACAAAAGGCCAGAAATAGTTCTTATTCAATATACTCAATTATTCGTATTAATGATTACAAAAGATTTCTTAAGATGGCTTTGCCGTAGAGGAGTTTTCCGTTAGTTCAGATGCACCAGCAAAAATATCAGCGGAAATATCAATTTGAAGCCGCAGCAATGCACAGCAATTCACCATTGTATTTGACGGATGGAGACCAATAAAATTAATCGAATGAACTCTTCCAATTGATAGTCTGGCACACGCTGTACACTAAACGTATACTGATATGACCATGAAACACTATATTCAGTAATCAAACCATCACAGTTGATGCATAGATAAAATACACGCTGTTGATACGGCCTAAGTGACTGCAGCATACAGCGCAATGTATTCCATCTGAGCACGGTTATCTGCTGCGTGACAATTAAATTATATAACAAAGTGAAGGGATATGTGTTTAAATGCATAGATGCATGCACGGATACATGTATGGATGCATGCATGGATATATACATGTATAGATTGATGCATGTATCATCATCGTTAAATACCAGCATGGTCATTACTACAATGATAAACAATGATAAACAGGCTTATGTGAACGTGATTAGCTATGTAGAAAGCGATTTATTAGTTTTCGTGTTTGAAGAGCAAAATTCCATCTGTACAAATGTAGTTCCAAGTGGTAATGCTTGGCACAATAGGGTGGAATTGCTAATTGCTGTTGGTGAATTTCCCGTGGCTTCTTTCAGAAGAGACTTGTTTGCTTTGATAGCGCGGCATCAGATGGAACCAGTCGATAGATGACGCAAACGGATAATAACCATCTGATGAATTAAAAACAACAGATGCACTTCCACCTGAACAAGGTTGTTTGTTACTGGCCTATAACCAGATGAATTCCACAAGTACGCCTAAGCTGCACTTCACATGTCAAATATGCTTCAGTGAATATCTTCTAATCTCCCTCTTTGCAGGCAAGTATACATGTTACTTGATATAGCTTGTAAGAAAATGAGTGAATTGCTGTGCAGCGGATCGTTGTGCACCCAACAACGTGGTCTTGTGTGAAATATGGCGCACTAATAGATTGCTGCGAGCACCTATGATGCATTCAAGTGGATTTGCTATCATGAGGTGAACATATGGGAGAAGACCACTGCCCTCGTCAGGTGAGTGAATCTCGGGTCATCTCTGATGCCTGCTGAGATCCTTGCCTTTCTACGTGAGCTGTCAGGTGCTACAAGGCCAGACGAGTATTCTGTGTTCCCCCAGATGAGTCGAATGTATTGTCCAAGCATCTTTCTGTCTGTAGATGCTGGTGTGGATGTATCCATGGAACCCTATTTACAGGCTGCTGCATAAACTTAAAATGCGATTGATGCATGAATTATTTGCCTTTATCTGATACTGCGTACGTAGCTGAAAACATAAGCTGCAATTCATTTACCTCGAGACATGTCACCTGATATCGATAACGGCAATCAGGCAGACTTATGTGTTCACGATTAGTTGTGTAGCTGTGGTATTTCTAATGATAATCCAAGGTCCAAGGATTACAAATTTGGGTACAAAACACCATCAATGAATTTATGTTGGTGGGTGACGCGAGGCGTCTTATAATTGTCTCATATGCGAGCATAAAGTAGAACCAGCTGACGTGTGATGTAGATGAATTACATCTCTCAGACGTATTAAGCACATGTAACTCAGGGGAACCAATATCCATACGCCTGCGCATCCAATTTCAATTGATGCTTTTTGTAGTCCTGTCTAAAACCAGCTTAGGTTACATTTTGTGACTAATGGTAGATTAATTCAAATCCACCGATCCTTGTTGTTGGAGATCAAAGCGTAATTGCTGAATTATACCGTAATAGTTCGCAACATGCTAAGGTATGCAATGGTGGTGTTTTAACTGATCCCTTGTTGCTTAAGCAGTGATGACTTCTAGCGTATGGAGTATTTTAAGGTGAGCATCTTGGAGATGTCTGCTCTGTTCTTCCGTTGAACGAATTAAATCTGGATCATATTGGAAATACACATCGCAGGGACACCTGTCTGTCGTAGTTATATGATGCCATCATATCAACAAGAACGTTAGGTATCAATTCCTGTGACATATTATTGCAGCACGTCCATTCTATCTATTATAAATAGTCTGAGAATCGTGTGGTAGTGAGAAAATAGACCATTGTAGTCGACCCAGTATTTACGCTTTGTTTGCCCACTTCTGTTGACTTGATGCTCTTTTATTACAGCCAAACCGTGGTGAGACATTGTTGCTCCTACGAAAATGACTGTGTTGAACTCATCAAGAACAGGGTTCCGCGAACTGTGTTCATCACAGCCTGTCATATCACCCCTACTGACCTGGCGCAGTTTATTGTTACACTTCCTTGTAAATGACGTTATATTCACAGGGTGTGGGTTAATACTAAGGTTAATAGCTCATAACTCTATCGAAACAACTATTTGATCTCTTGAGTCTGCTGCTGCTCTGTTGATCTCAGGCTATCACTGCAAGCTGTGGATAATCGAGTTTTGTCAAATATAAATGACAGTTCTCAAGGTTATAAACGATAGATTGTAATAGGGGATGCCAGGTAAGGCGAGGAGGAACCCCTAATCTATGTAACCCTCACAATATATTGTGTCTATATGGTGCTAGGGTATATAGATAACAACTGCTTCAGCATCCAGCATTTATGAGTCTTGGGCATGCGTTCCTGGCTTCATTACGATTGTGGAATGCGACAAGCACTTTGACAGACACAATATGTGCGATTATTCTATGCGGACCTCGATTGTGCATCCTATTAATAACCCCTATGCCTATGTATTTCAGACAAAATGGGAAGCATTGAGCAAGACTACTGCCACCGCAAGGGTTCGTGAATGGTTTATGGATCAATGCTCTGATCAAGATAGTTGTCAATGTCATAACTAAAAAAACATTAATGAAAGATCAGAAGATAATTCGTTCACGGCAACTAACCAACGAAAATGCTTTATATATCTATTGCAGCTGTGTGCGCATCTCTATATACAATCACTTACCTCATGCGGAAACAGTGACCACATGCAGAAACACTGACAACAGGCGGAAGCACTGACGATAATCGGAAACACTGACCACATGCGGAAACATTGACTACAATCGGAAACAATGACCACATGTGGACAGGCGGAAACACTGATAACAGGCGGAAACACTGACCACATGCGGAAATACTGACCACATGCGGAAACACTGCCAACACGCGGAAACACTGACCACACATGCGGAAACATTTACTACAATCGGAAACACTGACCACATGTGGGCAGGCTAAAACACTGATAACAGGCGGAAATACTGACCACATGCGGAAATACTGACCACATGCGGAAACACTGACCACACGCGGAAATACTGACCACATGCGGAAACATTGACAACCGGTGGAAACACTGACCACATTCATCCTGTATTCATCCAACCATGCTGCGTTTGTCTGAAGAAGACTAGGGTTATGGTCATGAATTAGCGATTCCAAGCATTGGATTGAGGGAGAAATATGCATATATAGTCCAAGCAATGTATAAATGAATGTCGTTAGCATCGTTTCTTCATCTGGTCAGGTGAGATCTTTTCCCTTACATATCATGAATCACAGAGGTTCTATTTATGTCAAGGTCATAAAAGATCAAATGTAACAGAGGATGCCATGTATTCCTCGAAGGCAGCCCTGAACTCTACTATCCTCTCCAGAAGTACCATATACCACGGGTTTGTCAAGTTGCTTAAGAGCTGCGATGGAATGTTAGCAATAGCGGCATCATTGCTAAATCTTTGCGGTGGCGTTGCTGAATCTAAATTAACTGTAGGCGGATGGAATGAGATTGAGTAAGTTGTCCGTAACAAACAGGTTTCAAGTGGACTACACATTGTTGCCCATAGTCGAGATTAAACATCTCTACTCAATAATTACGGGCAAATCACCAATAGAAAGGGGTGATCTGGATTGAACCCCATTTTTTAACTTGACAGCAATGTGACCGTCGAAATATCTGCCTTGAATTACACTAACACAAAACTGATTCGTGGACTGGTTATTCAAGTTTATATTGTCTGGCTACCATTTACCATGTCGCTCTTTTTAGCAGTTACAAGACACAATGAAAACTGATATAACAGATTGATAACAATATGTGATTATTTTGTACAAATTCCTTACAGGAGGCTTTGTGTACATTAACCAAGAATCAAGTGAAATGCGGTGAATATATCACATGTTCATATCTCAGTTCAGAATTGCTCTGATATCAGGGAACGTTACATTTCTATTCAGTGCCTTAGTAAATAGGCATAACAGCATTGATATTTACCGCTGTCTGGTTGGTATGAATCAACAAAGATAGCTGCTGCTGAGTATAACGTGAAAGTGCCGGAATCTACTATTAATTGTGTATTTTGATCCAGCTCGGTATTTGCAAATATATTATGGAATTTGCAGCATAACATACCGGTCATTAAAGCAAGTTTATTTGAGTAGATCTACGTGCTGACCAACAGCGAGCATGGTGAAAAATACTGGTAATAAATCTGTGAAACATTATCTGAAGTTATGTTGTAGCCACAAAATACTTTGATAATGCAGTTGGTACAAGTAGGATTTATTGTTAGTCAATATTGCCTACGTGTCTATTTCCTCATCCTGAGGAGGTTATGAATTGATACTCCACTTTAAGTGAGGTCCGCACAATGATACAAGATATGCAAGTAATCCGGGACATAGGGTACTCATTTCAGCTTTCAGACAGCTTGCGCAGTTTCCTGTTTTTCTTAACAACAAGTCAGCAATGTTGATAATAATCTACGACGTATTCATCTATATAAATTATTTCCAAATGACCAGTTCTTGAAATTATCTTACATTAAAACTCATTTCAGCTTTCAGACAGCTTGCGCAGTTTCCTGTTTCTTAACAACAAGTCAGCAATGTTGATAATTTACTCCGTATGCCGAAAAACAAATAAGTAGCATGTCAACCAATATTTCAATTGTACCTGTACATGTGTACTACCTGAAGTAGCGTAAACACATTGTGATGAAGATGAAGATTTGCTGCCAAGAGAGGTTATTAGTTGCCTGTTTGAATGTGTGGTCATGTGTAAAACTTTTCAAGGCCGAGTACTTAATACAATGCATACCGTTCCATGTATATCACTGAATACGTAGTTTAGGGACTATTCAAAACGTCTTGCAAGAAATTGATGTTGTTGTTTATATAGCATGACATGAATGTGCGAATCAATGCTGCATGCGGTTTACGCCATATTCTGTGAAATAGTGTATGCTTAACGTGATTATTATGTATTGCAAACCGCGATAATACTCGTTTTCATCAATAATCTACAGTATTTTGCCCGGACAATCAGCTGCTGACGATCATAGCAGGTAATCAACGATCCATTGAGTGATGGATAAATAATTGAATTAAAGAATGAATGTCGAATAAATGAATACCCAATGAATTATTGAATGCCACTAACGCACACAGCGGAAGTGTAACCCGGTATGTTTTAAAGACTTCAAGTACTTTTCGATTGGACAAAGTAGCATAATTGACGCCACTCATTCATACTACACATTGGTGCCTTTTCATGCATTACGACCATTCGTCTCCTGTGAAGCGTTAACATTGCTGAACACACCACCCGCGCCTCAATTGTTATAATTATCAGCATTGTTATACAGATTTCTCACCATCATGAACAGTATGGTAACTTCGAAAATTTTGTTATGTACAAAAGGTTTAGCATGGATGGCTAACAGGCATGACAATCATTGGTACTATCCGTGAGACAGGTGCATCATTCACAGAAAAACTAATTCATGATTTTAGCCATGTTCAACGCAATAAGGGCACCTTATCATATTTAAAGCCACGTGACTGCAGTTACGATGACAGCAAATGATCTCGAGCATTTCAGCGAACCAGATTTCAGGCTGCGGTTAATGGATGAGGGTAAATGAGAAGCTTCGCTAACAACAGGTTTCAAATTAGCACTGGCCACCCGTCATACCTTTATTATCACCTTCAATGTCTCAGTATAAGAGTCTGAACAAGCATTATCGGTTCGTTTAATCATTGCATGCTCAACACTTTTTTTAAATGCCAGCCTATATAATGATATTCGCAACGAGCAGCAAACTACGGCTAACAAGTACACATGGGTCGAAAACAATGTTGTCAATAACCCGAAAGCTAACATACAAAGTTCCGCATTATCATGTGAGTTATGATGAGCACAGAACTTAATATGCAAAAATAACTCGGCTTAAATGCAGCTGTAATAGCAATGGAGGAATGGAAGTGCGATCTCATGTTGGCTTCATTTGCCCTATGCCGGGAATATCTAATAAATGCAGCATTTCAAAATAACAAATAGCTTCTAGTCTTAGCGGGTGTTTGAGTGACACACTCCGTGTATCTGGAGTACGAATCATTTATTCCTCATCTATTCATGCATAGTTACTATGCATTAGCCTATGGTACAAAACACTGCCAACGATACATACAAGGTTTGCCTGCCGCAGTTTCCGGAACAATTATAACGTGAAGGGTGCTATTGGTTTCAGCAAAGAGGCTCGTTTATTTGTGCTAACCACATCCTGAGGGCATTCAATGGTTAATGGTTTATAAAATAGGTCTGGGCATAACACATATATTGAGTGGGAAAACAGCCCGTGCGTCATATTCAAGTGTTCGTTTGTTTGGTTGGCGGATTTGGCAGCAAGCTGTATTGGGTGATAGCCTGTTCCCGTGACCTAGCGGAATTCGGTGTCGCCTTTCGACCCACAGGTTGTGGGTTCGATACCGAGGTGTGACAACCTGACTAGCTTCCCATGACTTGGATGATCATATTAAATGGTGGTCCCATCTCTGTAAGGGAAGGCACCCGACCCAGGAGCTGAAAAGTACCGTGCTGGACCTTCGTCCCGGCGGCGTGGGTTAGGCAGCCTAGTCGGGGAAACTGGTTTTTGCCAAGTGTAAGCTGGCGTTTAAGGGGAGCTTTTCAAGAATCACAATCATCCTCATCCATCACCGTCGCGATATCACCTGGTTGTTGATAGTGACTTAAAGCCCCAATATTACCAAAGTTTTTTTTATATGGTCAGAAATATCTTCCAACAGTACCATCAATTACGATGAAGATGCATCTCAATATATAAAGATATTTTTACTGCATCATTGGAAATGTCACTTTGTATTTAATCGTTTTCTTCTCTGTTGCTACATCTGCTGTGTCACAGGGTCTGTGCAACAGTCTAGTCTCTTTTACCAGGGCTGTATTAAAATAAAACATTATGCACACTTCGCCGTTGTACATTCCACGGGCAGCCTTTTTACACAACGCCAGTGGATTTGTCAGCAGTCATGTAATAAATCTAGGTTTGATTGCACGTTGTTCCACTCGATATCTGCAGCATTTGAAGAATGCTTTATTGTATGCGCTTAGTAGGCAGTACAATTACATCCGTTTTTACATTTAAGCTTCAAGCACCATATATTGAAACTTGTATTTGATCCAAACGCAACGTCAAAGCGATATAATATGAGTGACAAAACGTCACAAAACCTGACATACCCCCTACAACGACATAAGGTTTAATGACATAATACCCCATCAAATGGCAATAACCTCTAGTATTTGATATTAGATAACATCAATACCAGAAAGGAATCGTGAAAAGCGTGAATCATTAAATAATGAAATGAGAGAGTTATCGTAGATTCTTATTACATTGATGTATTAACAATTTTAACAAATATTTTTTTGATGACTTCAACTACATAGTTCAAATGTATCTATGGCTTGATCTTTACACACCGTCTTCCGTCGCTGCTCCTTTATATGAACGTATACTTTTCGTAAGTAAACACATGTAACGATTTCGGAATAAACTGCATCCTAAGTTTACTTTTTGATGACGTGTTTATCGCACAGGGTAATCTGATTTGAATGTTCTATTTTAAGGTATCATATGAAATAGCAGATGGGTGCTTGATTGATGCTACTATCAGCATTTGCTGTCAGTGTTCATCCAAAAACACATGTGGTCTACAGAGAGCCTTACCTAGCTCTGCACATAAATATAGCACAGCAATTCGATGTGAATAAAAGAAAGCAGGAATATTATCTCAACCTCTGCGTCCCCCCGAACAAAGTGCTGTTAACGCGATTATGTTTCGTGAATAAGCATTTTTTTAAAGAAACCAATGTCTATATCATATCTATTTTATCCATATTTCATTAATCAGGATAACTTTCCCTAACAGATACTTGATACAATCCAGGGTTCGAAATAAAGAAAATCGGGTCAGTGACTGAATTTCTACTGGTCCACGTAGTACACAAAAGAACAGCCAAAACCTGGGGAAACAATATTTCATTCATACCAAACATTTGTAGCGCTTTCTGCCCCCCTTACTCTTCAGCGGGTGTCATTTTAGCGATATCTGCAGAATGTGCTCTCTTATGGCGTTTACTCTTCTCGTGGGCAAGCTATAAAGGCCTGAACAAATACCACATTTTTTAAGAAGCGCCAGTGAGACCTCCAATGCATTGAATGAGTAGTTGTGACTATACTGTCGTAAATAGGCTGCATGTGCAATACCATCATTCAATCTAAACATTGTGTACACAAAACCTGTGATAAAAGTTTGGTCTCCGTCTTCAAACGCGCTTCAACAACGTAAAAACCACACTGCAGACGACCTGCTGGTGAATCAAAGGGGCCACTTTATGTTCGACAAAATTTCAACATTTATACTTGAACCATGGATTATCTACCTTTCCCAATGATTTTGATTAACCTTAATATCATATGTTATACAGAATATCCACACACACAAAAAGCTTTACAGAAACAGTTTACATTTAGTGACACAAGTCAATTCAATCTGAATTACCCTTCCACACATATTTCCCACTCTCGCACTGCCGTGTAGTTAATCAGAAGAATTTCCTTTTGACGTTGACGTGATCTACGATTTCGTGAGAATTTGATTCAAAACTTTGGCAATATAAGTCTGTGATAAAATAAGACGCTAAAATCGAAGTTATTTAGGGAATTACGCTTGATGTTATGACATGATTAACGAGCGCGTAAAATTGTACTGGTACGTCGGACCAGTGCTACTGGTATTTGCACTGGTCCGACCGCAAATTTACTGGTCTTGGACTATCGAACCACCGTTAATTTCGAACCCTGCAATTCACTTTAACCAGGCGTGAACCAATTTTTGTTGATAAAACATGACTACGTGCAGTGATGCATGTTCGTATTGAACGTCTAAAAACATGATTCATGAATAACTCCAAATGAATTCGCAAGTTTACCTATACTTGGATATATCCTGCTGCCCCCGTCAGGTGAGTTAATCTCAGGTTATACCTGGGAGCGGCCGATCACTGCGCTATGCTAAGTACATATTCCAGGTATGCTGCCAGATTTGATTCCATATCCAAACGCTCACATGGAGTGCCACATATTGCGGGTTCATTATGTTGGATGGTATGTCAATAACAGAAGCAGCAGGATTATATTTAAATGTGTCTTGCGGAAGCGTTGCCAAATCCATTTTGATTGTAAGCCGAGAGAAATACTCAGGGAAAAGCAGCGTCGCTGGGATTACTAGACCCAGGTAGTCATCTATGGCCAGACCATACCATATATATTCATGGAATGTAAACGTCCTCCAAATCAACACTTACAAAAGGCCAGAAATAGTTCTTATTCAATATACTCAATTATTCGTATTAATGATTACAAAAGATTTCTTAAGATGGCTTTGCCGTAGAGGAGTTTTCCGTTAGTTCAGATGCACCAGCAAAAATATCAGCAGAAATATCAATTTGAAGCCGCAGCAATGCACAGCAATTCACCATTGTATTTGACGGATGGAGACCAATAAAATTAATCGAATGAACTCTTCCAATTGATAGTCTGGCACACGCTGTACACTAAACGTATACTGATATGACCATGAAACACTATATTCAGTAATCAAACCATCACAGTTGATGCATAGATAAAATACACGCTGTTGATACGGCCTACGTGACTGCAGCATACAGCGCAATGTATTCCATCTGAGCACGGTTATCTGCTGCGTGACAATTAAATTATATAACAAAGTGAAGGGATATGTGTTTAAATGCATAGATGCATGCACGGATACATGTATGGATGCATGCATGGATATATACATGTATAGATTGATGCATGTATCATCATCGTTAAATACCAGCATGTTCATTACTACAATGATAGACAGGCTTATGTGAACGTGATTAGCTATGTAGAAAGCGATTTATTAGTTTTCGTGTTTGAAGAGCAAAATTCCATCTGTACAAATGTAGTTCCAAGTGGTAATGCTTGGCACAATAGGGTGGAATTGCTAATTGCTGTTGGTGAATTTCCCGTGGCTTCTTTCAGAAGAGACTTGTTTGCTTCGATAGCGCGGCATCAGATGGAACCAGTCGATAGATGACGCAAACGGATAATAACCATCTGATGAATTAAAAACAACAGATGTTCTTCCACCTGAACAAGGTTGTTTGTTACTGGCCTATTCCCAGATGAATTCCACAAGTACGCCTAAGCCGCACTTCACATGTCAAATATGCTTCAGTGAATATCTTCTAATCTCCCTCTTTGCAGGCAAGTATACATGTTACTTGATATAGCTTGTAAGAAAATGAGTGAATTGCTGTGCAGCGGATCGTTGTGCACCCAACAACGTGGTCTTGTGTGAAATATGGCGCACTAATAGATTGCTGCGAGCATCACATATGATGCATTCAAGTGGATTTGCTATCATTAGGTGAACATATGGGAGAAGACCACTGCCCTCGTCAGGCGAGTGAATCTCGGGTCATCTCTAATGCCTGCTGAGATCCTTGCCTTTCTACGTGAGCTGTCAGGTGCTACAAGGCCAGACGAGTATTCTGTGTTCCCCCAGATGAGTCGAATGTATTGTCCAAGCATCTTTCTGTCTGTAGATGCTGGTGTAGATGTATCCATGGAACCCTATTTACAGGCTGCTGCATAAACTTAAAATGCGATTGATGCATGAATTATTTGCCTTTACCTGATACTGCGTACGTAGCTGAAAACATAATCTGCAATTCATTTACCACAGGTCTTGTCACCTGATATCGATAACGGTAATCAAGCAGACTTATGTGTTCACGATTCGTTGTGTAGCTGTGGTATTTCTAATGATAATCCAAGGTCCAAGGATTACAAATTTGGGTACAAAACACCATCAATGAATTTATGTTGGTGGGTGACGCGAGGCGTCTTATGATTGTCTCATATGCGAGCATAAAGTAGAACCAGCTGACGTGTGACGTAGATGAATTACAACTCTCAGACGTATTAAGCACATGTAACTCAGGGGAACTAATATCCATACGCCTGCGCATCCAATTTCAATTGATGCTTTTTGTAGTCCTGTCTAAAACCAGCTTTAGGTTACATTTTGTGACTAATTTGTATGGTAGATTAATTCAAATCCACCGATCCTTGTTGTTGGAGATCAAAGCGTAATTGCTGAATTATACCGTAATAGTTCGCAACATGCTAAGGTATGCAATGGTGGTGTTTTAACTGATCTCTTGTTGCTTAAGCAGTGATGACTTCCAGCGTATGGAGTATTTTAAGGTGAGCATCTTGGAGATGTCTGCTCTGTTCTTCCGTTGAACGAATTAAATCTGGATCATATTGGAAATACACATCGCAGGGACACCTGTCTGTCGTAGTTATCTGATGCCACCATATCAACAAGAACGTTAGGTATCAATTCCTGTTACTACAATCGGAAACACTGACCACATGTGGGCGGGCTGAAACACTGATAACAGACGGAAATACTGACCACATGCGGAAATACTGACCACATGCGGAAACACTGACCACACGCGAAAACACTGACCACATGCGGAAACATTGACAACCGGTGGAAACCCTGGCCACATTCATCCTGTATTCATCCAACCATGCTGCGTTTGTCTGAAGAAGACTAGGGTTATGGTCATGAATTAGTGATTCCAAGCATTGGATTGGGCGAGAAATATGCATATATAGTCCAAGCAATGTATAAATGAATATCGTTAACATCGTTTCTTCATCTGGTCAGGTGAGATCTTTTCCCTTACATATCATGAATCACAGAGGTTCTATTTATGTCAAGGTCATAAAAGATCAAATGTTACAGAGGATTCCTCGAAGGCAGCCCTGAACTCTACTATCCTCTCCAGAAGTACCATATACCACGGGTTTGTCAAGTTGCTTAAGAGCTGCGATGGAATGTTAGCAATAGCGGCATCATTGCTAAATCTTTGCGGAAGCGTTGCTGAATCTAAATAAACTGTAGGCGGATGGAATGAGATTGAGTAAGTTGTCCGTAACAAACAGTTTTCAAGTGGACTACACATTGTTGCCCATAGTCGAGATTAAACATCTCTACTCAATAATTACGGGCAAATCACCAATAGAAAGGGGTGATCTGGATTGAACCCCATTTTTTAACTTGACAGCAATGTGACCGTCGAAATATCTGCCTTGAATTACACTAACACAAAACTGATTCGTGGACTGGTTATTCAAGTTTATATTGTCTGGCTACCATTTACCATGCCGCTCTTTTTAGCAGTTACAAGACACAATGAAAACTGATATAACAGATTGATAACAAATCTGTGATTATTTTGTACAAATTCCTTACAGGAGGCTTTGTGTACATTAACCAAGAATCAAGTGAAATGCGGTGAATATATCACATGTTCATATCTCAGTTCAGAATTGCTCTGATATCAGGGAACGTTACATTTCTATTCAGTGCCTTAGTAAATAGGCAAAACAGCAATGATATTTACCGCTGTCTGGTTGGTATGAATCAACAAAGATAGCTGCTGCTGAGTATAATGTGAAAGTGCCGGAATCTACTATTAATTGTGTATTTTGATCCAGCTCGGTATTTGCAAATATATTATGGAATTTGCAGCATAACATACCAGTCATTAAAGCAAGTTTATTTGAGTAGATCTACGTGCTGACCAACAGCGAGCATGGTGAAAAATACTGGTAAAAAATCTGTGAAACATTATCTGAAGTTATGTTGTAGCCACAAAATACTTTGATAATGCAGTTGGTACAAGTAGGATTTATTGTTAGTCAATATTGCCTACGTGTCTTTTTCCTCATCCTGAGGAGGTTATGAATTGATACTCCACTTTGAGTGAGGTCCGCACAATGATACAAAATATGCAAGTAATCCGGTATATAGGGTATATAATCTACGACGTATTCATCTATATAAATTATTTCCAAATGACTAGCTTAAATTATCTTACAAATTCAATTACCCATGCACAACATTTAAATTGATAAAGCAAGCAATTGATGAGTTTAAGAAAATGTGATCCCATGACAACTATGCATCAGGTGTGAAATACATTAATGTACTCATTCCAGCTTTCACCAAGAAGTAAGCCTTTATGTTAATATACTCCATATGCCGGAAGTGCAAAAAAAAAATCAATCAGCGTTTCAGTTTCAACTGTACTGTGTCCTTCGCAGATGCTGCGGTTGTGTTGTGAAAATAAGGATTTGTTGCCCACAGAGTAAAGCATGAATGAACATGGCGTTGTGCCAGAGTGTAATTTCCTGTGTAGTGAGTAATTTATACGCAAAAACTTGTGTCAATCATTAGCCTGGCACACTTCGCTACACCATTAGTGACTAACCCAACACGTCAAGTGAGAAATGGTTGTTTCTTATTATAGCATGACATGAAGTATATGGTTCACAGTATGCTTACATATAAACTGCTTAAGTATAGATTATTGTGATTATTGTGGTTCCAATGTAATAAGCGAACATGCTTGGTTACATTAAATGACGTTGACCTCACTAGACGTCACCACAGGCAGTCTTCATTTTTAAAACCATTTGTCTTTATGTTGCCCGATCTCAGTCCAAGTTGTGTACATTATTCTTAAGCACTATTTGACCCAGTAGTTAACTGTCCTCTTCGGGCTGGTGGATCTCTGCATCCTGCTGTTCGACTCTTTTTGACAATGACACCTTCCAGGTGTTCTGTGAGATTCCATTATATCACCAACGCTTTCTAATTTCGTATGCATTGAAAACGACAGATTAATGCAAAGCAACATCTTAACATGAACAAACTGCCAAATAACATTTCGTAGTAAAGAAATGAATTGAGTAAATAAATTGGTGAATGAACAAACTAATAAATAAATGAATGAGTGAATGAATGAATTCATTGATTATATAAATCCATACTGAAGGCAAGTATGCTTTAACGAACACTCTCCAATGGAAAACATTCTATGAAAGCCACTTGTTCTTGAAAGGTTACCTTTGCATGCGTTCAAACCATTACTACCAATAGTATATGTAGCTGCATAACTGTCGTAATTTTTATGGCTATAACTATTTCTCCTCGTTATGTACGGTAAGGTATGATTTGGATATTGCGTTATGTGCATGTGAAGCGTATCACTTAATGGCGAGTAAAGCGCATTACTCAAGTACAATCATCAGAGGAATTTTAACGACGACGATGCTTCTATATAAGTTGACTTTGTCGGCACAAGTTGTATACATTACTTATATCTTACAAAATGGAGCTGCTTCCGATCCGATTTCCGTCTGCATAGCTTCCAGTTTTTGCTGCAGTCTAACAACATCCGGTCCGGTTGCAATCCTAGTGCTAAGTACCCAACAATGAATGAAAGAAAGAGCGAGCGCACGCTAGCTTCGACATTTACTCTGCGGTATAAATGGTTTACTCAAACAGATCAACAAGTGCAACATTATATTTTAAACCAACGAATGCAGCAACTCGAGTATTTAAGTGTCACATACTATGTGTATGGAGTATGTCGGTTTATCCATACATGCCATGTTAAGATACATGGACCACTATACATCTGATGAGAAACAGTTCAAGAGTAGATGCTAAATTTAGAGGAAGTCCTCCAATAATGTATGATTAATGAGTCTATTTGCAAAGATGAACTTCAAACCAAGACATAAAGTTAGAAAATTGTTAACAAGCACTCGACTCTGACAAAGCTAAATGCAGCGACGCAGATTCCGGTACATTTACAACTAAGGAGGGCTGTAGATTGTAACAAAGAGGCTCGTTTATATATGCCAACCAGGTCCTGCGGGCGAGTTTATGATTAATGGTTTCCCCGATCGGTATGGGCAAAGAACCAATAGCCAGGGAGAATTTGGCATCCCGTATATCATATATAAATGTTCTTCTTGTTGTTCTACTGTTTGGTTGGCGGATTAAGCACCAAGCTTTATTAGACTAGCTGGGAGATGAAGGACTACTCGTGGTCAGAAATATCTCGTAGAACTATAATCATTTATGTTCAAAAGGCAGGGCAATATATGAAGGCAACTGTTCCTGCATCGTTGCAAATGTTAATTTGCAGATGATTCCAATACGATCCAAAAATTGGTATCTTCCTAAAATACTGTGGCTCTATCATATCAAAAAGCTTAACCATGGTATGGTAACAACGGAAGTAGCAGAATTAAATCTAAATGTGTCTTGCGGAGGCGATGCCGAATCTAGGTTGATATTAAGCCTATAAGAGTGCTTAGGGGAAAGCAGCGTCGTCTGGGTTAAGTATGCGGACCCCGTGGAGGCACCAATTACCAGACTATATCAGGAATATTCGAAGAATGTAAACGTCTTCCGGCACAACACCCACGAAAGGCAAGCCTACGAAATTAATCTTATTCTGTGTAATCAGTTTTTCGTATCAATGATTACACTTAATTGTATCAGAGGATCGATTACAGTGCGTTACACTAGTGAAAATTCCTGTTGATTTAGCATCACCAGCAAAAGTAAGAGTAATGGATAAAAGAAATTTCAATATAAAGCCGCAACAAACTACAACATTTCACGCTTGCTTGTGACGCATGAAGATAAACAAAAAACATGCATTAAACCGATTCTTCTTTGAGCCAGACATAACGTATCTATGAGCCAATTTAATAACCCAAAACATCGCTATTTGGTTGCAGCTACGTGCAGCCTGCCACACAATGCACTCTGGACTTGTAATATCCTAACTCATTGGTAAGAAACATTATGTTATTACTGCCTATGTGACGGCAACGAAGGCCTCGATGTGTTTCTTCTAAAAATAGATTATCTACAGAGCGTCGATTGGATTATCGGTCAATTCATATTCTGTTAATTTGTAAGTTATGTTACAATGTGATAATGGATATTTTAGCAAATAAATTATGGAATTTGCAGCTTAACATACCCGTCATTAAAGCAAGTTTATTTGAGTAGATCTGCATGCTGACAAACACCGAGTATGGTGGAATATACTGGTAATAAATCTGTGAAACATTATCTGAGGTTATTGTGTAGCCACAAATACTTTAATAATGCAGATTGATTTATTGTCAGTCAATATTTCTTACGTGTCTTTTTCTTCGTCCCGAGGAGGTCATGAATTGCAACTCTACTTTAAGTGAGGTCGCACAATGATACAAGATATGTAAGTAATCCGGGTCCTAGGGTATATAATCTACGACGTATTCATCTGTATTAATTATTTCCAAATGACTAGCTTAAATTATCTTACAAATTCAATTACCCAGGCACAACATTTAAATTGATAAAGCAAGCAATTGATGAGTTCAAGAAAATGTGAGCCCATGACAACTATGCATCAGGTGTGAAATACATTAATGTACTCATTCCAGCTTTCACCAAGAAGTTAGCCTTTATGTTAATATACTCCATATGCCGGAAGTGCAAAAAAAAACAAATCAACCAGCGTTTCAGTTTCAACTGTACTGTGTCCTTCGCAGATGCTGCGGTTGTGTTGTGAAAATAAGGATTTGTTGCCCACAGAGTAAAGCATGAATGAACATGGCGTTGTGCCAGAGTGTGAGTTCCTGTGTAGTGAGTAATTTATACGCAAAAACATGTGTCAATCATTAGCCTGGCACACTTCGCTACATCATTAGTGACTAACCCAACACGTCAAGTGAGAAATGGTTGTTTCTTATTATAGCATGACATGAAGTATATGGTTCACAGTATGCTTACATATAAACTGCTTAAGTATAGATTATTGTGGTTATTGTGGTTCCAATTTAATAAGCGAACATGCTTGGTTACATTAAATGACGTTGACCTCACTAGACGTCACCACAGGCAGTCTTCATTTTTAAATCATTTGCCTTTATGTTGCCCGATCTCAGTCCAAGTTGTGTACATTATTCTGAAGCACTATTTGATTCAGTAGTTAACTGTCCTCTTCGGGCTGGTGGATCTCTGCATCCTGTTGTTCGACTCTTTTTGACAATGACACCTTCCAGGTGTTCTGTGAGATTCCTTAATATCACCAACGCTTTCTAATTTCGTATGCATTGAAAACGACAGATTAATGCAAAGCAACATCTTAACATAAACAAACTGCCAAATAACATTTCGTAGTAAAGAAATGAATTGAGTAAATAAATTGGTGAATGAACAAACTAATAAATAAATGAATGAGTGAATGAATGAATTCATTGATTACATAAATCCAAACTGAAGGCAAGTATGCTTTAACGAACACTTTCCAATGGAAAACATTCTATGAAAGCCACTTGTTCTTGAAAGGTTACTTTTGCATGCGTTCAAACCATTACTACTAAGAATATATGTAGCTGCATAACTGTCGTAATTTTTATGGCTATAACTATTTCTCCCCGTGATGTACGGTAAGGTATGATTTGGATATTGCGTTATGTGCATGTGAAGCGTATCACTTAATGGCGAGTAAAGTACATTACTCAAGTACAATCATCAGAGGAATTTTAACGACGACGATGCTTCTATATAAGTTGACTTTGTCGGCACAAGTTGTATACATTACTTATATCTTACAAAATGGAGCTGCTTCCGATTTCCGTCTGCGTAGCTTCCAGTTTTTGCTGCAGTCTAACAACATCCGGTCCGGTTGCAAGCCTAATGCTAAGTACCCAACAATGAATGAAAGAAAGAGCGAGCGCACGCTTGCTTCGACATTTACTCTGCGGTATAAATGGTTTACTCAAACAGATCAACAAGTGCAACATTATATTTTAAACCAACGAATGCAGCAACTCGAGTATTTAAGTGTCACATACTATGTGTATGGAGTATGTCGGTTTATCCATACATGCCATGTTAAGATACATGGACCACTATACATCTGATGAGAAAAACAGTTCAAGAGTAGATGCTAAATTTAGAGGAAGTCCTCCAATAATGTATGATTAATGAGTCTATTTGCAAAGATGAACTTTCAACCAAGACATAAAGTTAGAAATTGTTAACAAGCACTCGACTCTGACAAAGCTAAATGCAGCGACGCAGATTCCGGTACATTTACAACTAAGGAGGGCTGTAGATTGTAACAAAGAGGCTCGTTTATATATGCCAACCAGGTCCTGCGGGCGAGTTCATGATTAATGGTTTCCCCGATCGGTATGGGCAAAGAACCAATAGCCAGGGAGAATTTGGCATCCCGTATATCATATATAAATGTTCTTCTTGTTGTTCTACTGTTTGGTTGCCGGATTAAGCACCAAGCTTTATTAGACTAGCTGGGAGATGAAGGACTACTCGTGGTCAGAAATATCTCGTAGAACTATAATCATTTATGTTCAAAAGGCAGGGCAATATATGAAGGCAACTGTTCCTGCATCGTTGCAAATGTTAATTTGCAGATGATTCCAATACGATCCAAAAATTGGTATCTTCCTAAAATACTGTGGCTCTATCATATCAAAAAGCTTAACCATGGTATGGTAACAACGGAAGTAGCAGAATTAAATCTAAATGTGTCTTGCGGAGGCGATGCCGAATCTAGGTTGATATTAAGCCTATAAGAGTGCTTAGGGGAAAGCAGCGTCGTCTGGGTTAAGTATGCGGACCCCGTGGAGGCACCAATTACCAGACTATATCAGGAATATTCGAAGAATGTAAACGTCTTCCGGCACAACACCCACGAAAGGCAAGCCTACGAAATTAATCTTATTCTGTGTAATCAGTTTTTCGTATCAATGATTACACTTAATTGTATCAAAGGATCGATTACAGTGCGTTACACTAGTGAAAGTAATGGATAAAAGAAATTTCAATATAAAGCCGCAACAAACTACAACATTTCACGCTTGCTTGTGACGCATGAAGATAAACAAAAAACATGCATTAAACCGATTCTTCTTTGAGCCAGACATAACGTATCTATGAGCCAATTTAATAACCCAAAACATCGCTATTTGGTTGCAGCTACGTGCAGCCTGCCACACAATGCACTCTGGACTTGTAATATCCTAACTCATTGGTAAGAAACATTATGTTATTACTGCCTATGTGACGGCAACGAAGGCCTCGAATGTTTCTTCTAAAAATAGATTATCTACAGAGCGTCGATTGGATTATCGGTCAATTCATATTCTGTTAATTTGTAAGTTATGTTACAATGTGATAATGGATATTTTAGCAAATAAATTATGGAATTTGCAGCTTAACATACCCGTCATTAAAGCAAGTTTATTTGAGTAGATCTGCATGCTGACAAACACCGAGTATGGTGGAATATACTGGTAATAAATCTGTGAAACATTATCTGAGGTTATTGTGTAGCCACAAATACTTTAATAATGCAGATTGATTTATTGTCAGTCAATATTTCTTACGTGTCTTTTTTCTTCGTCCCGAGGAGGTCATGAATTGCAACTCTACTTTAAGTGAGGTCGCACAATGATACAAGATATGTAAGTAATCCGGGTCCTAGGGTATATAATCTACGACGTATTCATCTGTATTAATTATTTCCAAATGACTAGCTTAAATTATCTTACAAATTCAATTACCCAGGCACAACATTTAAATTGATAAAGCAAGCAATTGATGAGTTCAAGAAAATGTGAGCCCATGACAACTATGCATCAGGTGTGAAATACATTAATGTACTCATTCCAGCTTTCACCAAGAAGTTAGCCTTTATGTTAATATACTCCATATGCCGGAAGTGCAAAAAAAAACAAATCAACCAGCGTTTCAGTTTCAACTGTACTGTGTCCTTCGCAGATGCTGCGGTTGTGTTGTGAAAATAAGGATTTGTTGCCCACAGAGTCATGCATGAATGAACATAGCGTTGTGCCAGGGTGTGAGTTCCTGTGTAGTGAGTAATTTATACGCAAAAACATGTGTCAATCATTAGCCTGGCACACTTCGCTACATCATTAGTGACTAACCCAACACGTCAAGTGAGAAATGGTTGTTTCTTATTATAGCATGACATGAAGTATATGGTTCACAGTATGCTTACATATAAACTGCTTAAGTATAGATTATTGTGGTTATTGTGGTTCCAATTTAATAAGCGAACATGCTTGGTTACATTAAATGACGTTGACCTCACTAGACGTCACCACAGGCAGTCTTCATTTTTAAATCATTTGCCTTTATGTTGCCCGATCTCAGTCCAAGTTGTGTACATTATTCTGAAGCACTATTTGATTCAGTAGTTAACTGTCCTCTTCGGGCTGGTGGATCTCTGCATCCTGTTGTTCGACTCTTTTTGACAATGACACCTTCCAGGTGTTCTGTGAGATTCCTTAATATCACCAACGCTTTCTAATTTCGTATGCATTGAAAACGACAGATTAATGCAAAGCAACATCTTAACATAAACAAACTGCCAAATAACATTTCGTAGTAAAGAAATGAATTGAGTAAATAAATTGGTGAATGAACAAACTAATAAATAAATGAATGAGTGAATGAATGAATTCATTGATTACATAAATCCAAACTGAAGGCAAGTATGCTTTAACGAACACTTTCCAATGGAAAACATTCTATGAAAGCCACTTGTTCTTGAAAGGTTACTTTTGCATGCGTTCAAACCATTACTACTAAGAGTATATGCAGCTGCATAACTGTCGTAATTTTTATGGCTATAAAACTATTTCTCCCCGTGATGTACGGTAAGGTATGATTTGGATATTGCGTTATGTGCATGTGAAGCGTATCACTTAATGGCGAGTAAAGTGCATTACTCAAGTACAATCATCAGAGGAATTTTAACGACGACGATGCTTCTATATAAGTTGACTTTGTCGGCACAAGTTGTATACATTACTTATATCTTACAAAATGGAGCTGCTTCCGATTTCCGTCTGCATAGCTTCCAGTTTTTGCTGCAGTCTAACAACATCCGGTCCGGTTGCAATCCTAGTGCTAAGTACCCAACAATGAATGAAAGAAAGAGCGAGCGCACGCTAGCTTCGACATTTACTCTGCGGTATAAATGGTTTACTCAAACAGATCAACAAGTGCAACATTATATTTTAAACCAACGAATGCAGCAACTCGAGTATTTAAGTGTCACATACTATGTGTATGGAGTATGTCGGTTTATCCATACATGCCATGTTAAGATACATGGACCACTATACATCTGATGAGAAACAGTTCAAGAGTAGATGCTAAATTTAGAGGAAGTCCTCCAATAATGTATGATTAATGAGTCTATTTGCAAAGATGAACTTTCAACCAAGACATAAAAAAGTTAGAAATTGTTAACAAGCACTCGACTCTGACAAAGCTAAATGCAGCGACGCAGATTCCGGTACATTTACAACTAAGGAGGGCTGTAGATTGTAACAAAGAGGCTCGTTTATATATGCCAACCAGGTCCTGCGGCGAGTTCATGATTAATGGTTTCCCCGATCGGTATGGGCAAAGAACCAATAGCCAGGGAGAATTTGGCATCCCGTATATCATATATAATGTTCTTCTTGTTGTTCTACTGTTGGTTGCCGGATTAAGCACCAAGCTTTATTAGACTAGCTGGGAGATGAAGGACTACTCGTGGTCAGAAATATCTCGTAGAACTATAATCATTTATGTTCAAAAGGCAGGGCAATATATGAAGGCAACTGTTCCTGCATCGTTGCAAATGTTAATTTGCAGATGATTCCAATACGATCCAAAAATTGGTATCTTCCTAAAATACTGTGGCTCTATCATATCAAAAAGCTTAACCATGGTATGGTAACAACGGAAGTAGCAGAATTAAATCTAAATGTGTCTTGCGGAGGCGATGCCGAATCTAGGTTGATATTAAGCCTATAAGAGTGCTTAGGGGAAAGCAGCGTCGTCTGGGTTAAGTATGCGGACCCCGTGGAGGCACCAATTACCAGACTATATCAGGAATATTCGAAGAATGTAAACGTCTTCCGGCACAACACCCACGAAAGGCAAGCCTACGAAATTAATCTTATTCTGTGTAATCAGTTTTTCGTATCAATGATTACACTTAATTGTATCAAAGGATCGATTACAGTGCGTTACACTAGTGAAAATTATCTGAGGTTATTGTGTAGCCACAAATACTTTAATAATGCAGATTGATTTATTGTCAGTCAATATTTCTTACGTGTCTTTTTCTTCGTCCCGAGGAGGTCATGAATTGCAACTCTACTTTAAGTGAGGTCCGCACAATGATACAAGATATGTAAGTAATCCGGGTCCTAGGGTATATAATCTACGACGTATTCATCTGTATTAATTATTTCCAAATGACTAGCTTAAATTATCTTACAAATTCAATAACCCATGCACAACATACAAATTGAAAAAGCAAGCAATTGATGAGTTGAAGGAAATGTGAGCCTATGACAACTATACATCAGGTATGAAATACATTAATATATTCATTTCAGCTTTCAGACAGCTTGTGCAGTTTCCTGTTTCTTAACAACAAGTCAGCAATGTTAATAATTCAATTCGTATGCCAAAAAACATATAAATAGCATGTCAACCAATATTTCAATTGTACCTGTACATGTGTACTAACTAATGTAGCGTAAACACGTGTGATGAAGATGAAGATTTGCTGCAAAGAGAGGCAATTAGTTGCCTGTTAGAATGTGAGGTCATGTGTAGTACTTTTCAAGGCCGAGTACTTAATACGAAAACCTTGTGCCAATATTGTGCTTGGTACAATGCATACCGTTCCATGTATACCACTGAATACGTAGTTAGGGACTATTCAACACGTCTTGTAAGAAGTTGATGTTGTTGTTTATATAGCATGACATGAATGTGCGAATCAATGATGCATACTGTTTATGCCATATTCTGTGAAATAGTGTATGCTAAAAGTTATTATTATGTGAAGGGAACAGCGATAATACTCGTTTTCATCAATAATCGATCGTTGTACCGTTGACTGCTCTGGACGTCACCACAGAAAGCCTGCTGACATAATGTCGGTTTTAAAATGTCAATATTCATTTTACTGCCGATTTTATTCAGTTGGCTTTTTGAGGCCCTTCTACAGTCTACGCAATGCATTGCCCTTTGAAGTACTTCGTGCAATTGTGTACTGTCCTCATCAGGTGAGTGGATCTCAGGTTTTCTCTGCATCCTGTTGTTCACCGGTTCATGAGGATAACACCTGGTAGGTGCGCTCTCAGATTTCATTCTATCAACAATGTACTATGGGATTTATCTACGTCAAGGTGCGATGCGATGGAATGTTAACTGACCTGAATGAGAACGTGTGTTCATATTCAAAGTTGTAGTTACTGCTACATGGTCAGCGATGAATACTTTCAATGAAAACGAATGTCCACTGTTAAACTGTTACAAAATCATAGTATTTTGCCGGACAATCAGCTGCTGCCGATCATAGCAGGTAATAAACGATCCATTGAGTGATGGATAAATAATTGAATTAAAGAATGAATGTCGAATAAATGAATACCCAATGAATGATTAAATGCCACAAACGCACAACGCGGAAGTGTAACCCGGTATGTTTTAAAGACTTCAAGTACTTTTCGATTGGACAATGTAGCATAATTGACGCCACTCATTCATACTACACATTGGTGCCTTTTCATGCATTACGACCATTCGTCTTCTGCGAAGTTTTAACATTACTGAACACACCACCCTGCGCCTCATTTGTTATAATTATCAGCATTGCTACACAGATTTCTCACCATCATGAACAGTATGGTATCTTCGAAAATCGTGTCATGTACAAAAGGTTTAGTGTGGATGGTTAACCGACATGACAATCATTGGTACTATCCGTCAAACAGGTGCATCATTCACAGAAAAACTAATTCATGATTTTAGCCATGTTCAAAGCAATAAGGGCACCTTATCATATTTAAAGCCACGTGACTGCAGTTAAGATGACAGCAAATGATCTCGAGCATTTCAGCGAACCAGATTTCAGGCTGCGGTTAATGGATTAGCATCAATGAGAAGCTTCGCTAACAACAGGTTTCAAATTAGCACTGGCCACCCATCGTACTTTTGTCATCACCTTCAATGTCTCAGTATTAGAGTCTGCACAAGCATTATCGGTTCGTTTAATCATTGCATGCACAACACTTTTTTTTAAATGCCAGCCTATATAATGATATTCGCAGCGAGCAGCAAGCTATGGCTAACAAGTACACATGGGTCGAAAACAATGTTGTCAATAACCCGAAAGCTAACATACATAGCTCCGCATTATCATGTGAGTTATGATGAGTACAGAACTTGATATGCAAAAATAACTCGACTTAAATGCAGCTGTAATAGCAATGGAGGAATGGAAGTGCGATCTCATGTTGGCTTCATTTGTCCTATGGTGGGAACATCTAATAATGCAGCATTTCAAAATAACAAATAGCTTCTAGTCTTATCGGGTATTTGAGTGACACACTCCGTGTATCTGGAGTACGATACATTCATTCCTCATCTATTCATGCATAGTTACTATGCATTAGCCTATGGTACAAAACACTGCAAACGATAAATACAAAGTTTGCCTGCCGCAGTTTCTGAAACAATTATAACGTGAAGGGTGCTATTGGTTTCAGCAAAGAGGCTCGTTTATTTGTGCTAACCACATCCTGAGGGCATTCAATGGTTAATGGTTTCTAAAATAGGTCTGGGCAAAACACATATATTGAGTGGGAAAAAACAGCCCGTGCGTCATATTCAAGTGTTCGTTTGTTTGGTTGGCGGATTTGGCAGCAAACTGTATTGGGTGATAGCCTGTTCCCGTGACCCAGCGGAATTCGGCGTCGCCTTTCGACCCACAGGTTGTGGGTTCGATACCAAGGTGTGAAAACCTGACTGGCTTCCCGTGACTTGGATGATCATATTAAATGGCGGTCCCATCTCTGTAAGGGAAGGCACCCGACCCAGGAGCTGAAAAGTACCGTGCTGGACCTTCGTCCCGGCGGCGTGGGTTAGGCAGCCTAGTCGGGAAACTGGTTTTTGCCAAGTGTAAGCTGGCGTTTAAGGGGAGCTTTTCAAGAATCACAATCATCCTCATCCATCACCGTCGCGATATCACCTGGTTGTTGATAGTGACTTAAAGCCCCAATATTACCAAAGTTTTTTTCATATGGTCAGAAATATCTTCCAACACTACCATCAATTACGATGAAGATGCATCTCAATATATAAAGACATTTTTACTGCATCATTGGAAACGTCACTTTGCATTTAATCGTTTTCTTCTCTATTGCTACATCTGCTGTGTCACAGGGTCTGTGCAACAGTCTAGTTTCTTTTACCAGTGCTATATTATGCACACTTCGCCGTTGTACATTCCACGGGCAGCCTTTTTACACAACGCCAGTGGATTTGTCAGCAGTCATGTAATAAATCTAGGTTTGATTGCACGTTGTTCCACTCGATATCTGCAGCATTTGAAGAATGCTTCAAGCACCATATATTGAAACTTGTATTTGATCCAAAAGCAAGGTCAAAGCGATATAATATGAGTGACAAAACGTCACAAAATCTGACCTACCCCCTACAACAACATAAGGTTTAATGACATAATACCCCAAAAACGGCAATAACATTGAGTATTTAATATTAGATAACATCAATAGCAGAAAGGAATCGTGAAAAGCGTGAATCATTGAATAATGAAATGAGAGAGTTATCGTAGATTCTTATTACATTGATGTACTAACAATTTTAACAAATATTTTTTTGATGACTTCAACTACATCGTTCAAATGTATCTATGGCTTGATCTTTACGCATCGTCTTCCGTCGCTGCTCCTTTATATGAACTTATACTTTTCGTAAGTAAACACATGTAACGATTTCGGAATAAACTGCATCCTAAGTTTACTTTTTGATGACGTGTTTACCGCACAGGGTAATTTGTTTTATGCTTACCTGAGGCCGTAATTATTACAATACAACACATCTGATTTGAATGTTCTATTTTAAGGTATCATATGAAATAGCAGATGGGTGCTTGACTGATGCTACTATCAGCATTTGCTGTCATTGTTCATCCAAAAACACGTCTTAAGGAAGATGCATAAATATACATGTGGTCTACAGAGAGCATTTCCTGGCTGTGAACATAAATATAACACAGCAATTCGATGTGAATAAAAGAAAGCAGGAATATTATCTCAACCTCTGCGTCCCCCCGAACAAAGCGCTGTTAACGCGATTATGTTTCGTGATTAAGCATTTTTTTAAAGAAACCAATGTCTATATCATATCTATTTTATCCATATTTCATTAATCAGGATAACTTTCCCTAACAGATACTTGATACAATCCAGGGTTCGAAATAAAGAAAATCGGGCCAGTGACTGAATTTCTAATGGTCCACGTAATACACAAAAGAACAGCAAACAATAGTGCATTCATACCAAACATTTGTAGCGCTTTCTGCCCCCCTTTCTCTTCAGCGGGTGTCATCTTAGCGATATCTGCAGAATGTGCTCTCTTATGGCGTTTACTCCTCTCGTGGGCAAGCTATAAAGGCCTGTACAAATACCACATTTTTTAAGAAGCGCCAGTGAGATCTCCAATGCATTGGATGAGTAATTGTGACTATACAGTCGTAAATAGGCTGCATGTGCAATACCATCATTCAATCTAAACATTGTGTACACAAAACCTGTGATAAAAGTTTGGTCTCCGTCTTCAAACGCGCTTCAACAACATAAAAACCACACTGCAGACGACCTGCTGGTGAAGGGGCCACTTTATGTTCGACACAATTTCAACATTTATACTTGAACCATGGATTATCTACCTTTCCCATTGATTTTGATTAACCTTAATATCATATGTTATACAGAATATCCACACACACAAAAAGCGTTACAGAAACAGTTTACATTTAGTGACACAAGTCAATTCCACACATATTTCCCACTCTCGCACTGCCGTGAAGTTATTCAGAAGAATTTCCTGTTGACGTTTACGTGATCTACGATTTCGTGAGAATTTGATTCAAAACTTTGGCAATATAAGTCTGTGATAAAATAAGACGCTAAAATCGAAGTTATTTAGGGAATTACGCTTGATGTTATGACATGATTGACGAGCGCGTAAAATTGTACTGGTCCGTCGGACCAGTGCTACTGGTATTTGCACTGGTCCGACCGCAAATTTACTGGTCTTGGACTATCGAACCACCGTTAATTTCGAACCCTGCAATTCACTTTTAACCAGGCGTGAACC
>CM067358.1:10053434-10060934 GCA_034190875.2 Urechis unicinctus
TATACTAGCATTATCACATTAACAAATAACGCCATTAATGATTGGATCCTATGTTCGGTATTGTCTAGCTTAAATGTTTATCCATGCAAACTACCTGGTGACAGGACGGTGAGGTTTGGCTCTATTGTTCTCTGCATTAAGCTCTAGGTAATATGCTACATTTAACTGAGAATTATCCAGCTATATGATCGACTTAGTAACAGTGCACAGTTGTTTGCGCTAATTTCGCCCTAATGATACGCGTTACAGAATGTTACAGGTGCATTATCTGGTTGCAAGACTGTTGCTATTCTGCAGCGATGGGCGACCTTTCGCAACTGTGAGGATGAGCTCGATGATTATGCTGCCTGTAACATTATCGCTTCGAGCTGGGCTGCGGGTAGCTTATTTTGCAGACCTCCATGGATCCGGTTATGCTATGAATCCTTCAGTAGGGTGTGGATTTACTTACATGAATCACCAAACGTGAATAATTGTCCGTATCAGAAGCATTCGAGGTCCATATCTTTTATCAAGTTCAATGATGCAACCAACTGATTGTATATACTTGGAATCTGTTCGGAACTGGGGCGCTTTCCGGTGTGTCATCATTTGGACCAGTTATGGAAAATACACATTCGATGCATGGAGTTTAATTATAAATGAATTGCAATAATTTATGAAGAGGCAAGAACGAGCAAGATGGGGATGTGGAGCAGATGTCATTGTTGGTCTAACCCTGGAGTACTTTTCTACTTTGCTGTGCTCCACATGATAAATATTAAAATGTCATTACATGTCATTAACGTTATCTCTTGATACATTTTAGAATGTAAATGCCGATTTGATACAGAGGCAAGCATCATGCACTTACGATTATCAAGTGCTAACCGCTATTTAAAGAAATGGCACACCACAATGGCACCAGATACCATGATTATGCAATATAAGAGCTAAACGACCAAGGAAAGAGAATCAGAGTAGCGTATCAGTAACATATTCATAAGATGAGTGATTACAAAAGTGACAGAGAAACTTAACTGGAACATGGGTTCAAAAGTAAACACGGAACAGATAAGCTAAATGCCAGAACACCTTGCATAATAACATCGTGGCAGCTGAAATAGTTAACTATGACTGTTTGAGTGAGTGGGTGACCATGTGGCATCCGAGTGTGAGACAAAGGGCTAGCACTTATGGCAGAGGGCATTTGTGAAAGGAGAATAAATCGATTGATGGCTCAAGAGATGTACTGATGATCGGCTTAGTCTATGGAGGGTACTGTCTTTGGCACCCATTAATGAGCTGTATGGAGGCGACAGGTACTTGTCGCTAAAAGACTATGAGGAATAGCTTCTGATGTAAACAGGAGACCATCTAGACAATGCGGCCATTACACCACCCCCGTTAAGATTTACCTAGCGTTGATAAGACCGGGAAAAACTAAATAACCTCGCCTTGGGCCGCATTGATCCACAGTTGTGACTTTGCTTCAGCAGGAATATAACAGGATTCTACAGACTAAATTGAAAAGCCATGTTGATGAAATTTGCCCTGGTTTACATTATCGATTTGCTTCGGATATTTGTAGTAGGAACTAAGTTTGTGTTGGCAATTATTGAAGACTAAAAGCTTCATGTCACTGCAATATTACACTCAGTTTATTACCAAATAGCACATTTGCCACATAGAAAAGCCAATCGAAACCGTTATCTTAATAAATAACGCATCATTGATCATGTGTAATTATCTCGTAGAAGCCGCATACAAAATAATGATTCTTCATTTGGAGAATAATCCGCAGTAGCATGATTTCATTACAACTCGATATTTGCATACACAACATTGATATTGGTAATCTCGGAGTTGACTTATTGAAGTTGAGTATATTCCGGTTTAATTCGGAATAATGGTTAACTTGTTCATAAGTTTGATTATCGTCATAGACTGAGTGGTCTCCTGTGGCTTCATTGTGCCTAATTATACGCATATCTGCGTCTTCTCTGTTGAAAGTATTTAAATGCACACTGTTAACGCATACCAGTTCGTGACTTTCAGTCAGGCCACGGAAAGCCTCTGAGCAGCAATTTTCATACACGCCTGAAATAGTGGACACATCTCGTGGTTGTCACATGGTACCACTCTCTCGTATGTCCCCGTCGACCAACCATGCGTGTTATTGAGCAGACCGCTGACTCTTATTGAAAGATAAATTGATGACAGTTGAATGATTTTTATAGACATAATAAATAGAGCTAGATGCTAATTTAAAGAGGCTAACTGAAGTAAACAATACCGCATATTTTGTTCATTGAATACCTTTCATTACGACGCCGAGTTTATATGAAATATACCGCAGCACCAAGAACGGCGGAAGCGACAAAGATACCCACGACGACAACGATACTCATATAGGTACTAGTGTGATCTGAAAACCATCACTGACAAAGCTATAGCAATTCCCACAAATACAATAAGGAGACATCCAAATGGGACTAATCCATTGTCGGAGCTAACCCATAAAACCGTCCTGCACGTCCTTTCACAGCATGTTTGTGCGTAGTGGATTAAGTATTGCGTTGACTCAATTCATGAGATCATTCACGTTAACAGATGTACATAAATGAATAGGTAATCAAGTCGTGAGGTAATTGTTTTACTGTTGTAGTTGTTCGATATGCTGTACCCATAATGCTGCTTTAGAACACCTCTATCTTAACTAATTATGTTGCCAATGCCTGAGAACACCGACATTACATTCACTGTTATCATTGGAAACCCTAATCTATGGAATATGTGGTTAGCAAATGAACAATCGGAAATATTAACGTAAAGGGTTAATTCTTTTGATACAAAATTTCAAACAAAACGGGCGTTGGCATTTGCTTACAAATGTAGATTATGCGCCTAAACTACCCGAAACCTTGGCTTACATTAAAGCTAGAATAAAATGAAGGTAAAAATGGGAGCATCTAGTAAAACGTGAATGTAAGTCAAATGGCAGTTGGGAATAAACTATGCAATTACCACCATTCTTCATGATTGAATCCATCGTTGGATCCAACTTCTAATCCCTAATACGCATAATATCCCTCATGGCGGAGATAAACTCATAAAGTTTATTGCAATTTCTTTGCCATCATGAAATCACATGTTACGAGGTTACTATAACAAAGCTCTTTAAGTAGTTCGATATTTGGTTTTATGAGCACCAACAGCATTATAATTAGACTGCGATTATTCGGGCTACATGTATTCCAGTCCAAGTAACACCTGCTTGAGTTTATCTTTCATACTGAACTGCTGGTGTGTATGTCCTAAGAGTATTTAGAATGTAATTGACAATCATCGCATTTTGTCATAGAAATATATTATCGACCTATATTGAGTTAGTCGTTGTGATAAGGTAAGCGCATATGATCACTACAATTGGCAAATCCTGGAACGGATAAAGTATACCAATCTGGGGTTCGATACAGCCATTGATCATTGACACATCCTGACCTTTACGTTGCATTTGACATTCACCTTATCGCAATGAAGAACGGATATGAGGTGTTACAAGTATTAATGTTTGACTGCAATTCGCATTATACGCATCAAGTTTTTGTTTTTTCCGAATCCAACCTATCGCCCATGTACGGCTACACAAGGACGAAGCATTTGCACATGGGCACGGACATAATGCATTCAACCTTGTTATTATGATATGCTTGACTTTATCTTTATTAATGTATGCATTCAAAGTCTACAAAGATTTTACAAGTATTTGATAATCAACCTTACACAAAAGGCTGTCATAGAATATCTACCGAGTAAATTATTTTTATTAACTATGTGCCCCATGAAAGACTCTAAAGTTTCCCATCATATTATATCTTCCAGTATAGAAATCCCAAGCCTCTGTGTAGTTGATTTGTGCATTGTTTCTCCTCTCATTTTACTCTAACAACATCAAAAGATTATCATAGGAGCACCTAAATTGACTCTTCATAAAATCTGACAACGCAAGCAGACCAAAACCATGTCAGCAAACATAACGTTATATAGCTTGGACTATCTTTTTTACGGTATCATAACGGGCATGTTATCATAATAAACAAAAAAATAAGCGAATGTACATAAACACCAATTATTGCGACAATAACAAACATCCCCCCCCCCAACCCCCCAACACACAATATCTAGTCAGAGCGGATACTACAACAGGCAAGAAATAAGCAAAGCGCAAAATAACGTGTGACTTTAAATCCGAATTGCAAATCGTTTGTATTTCGAGTATCACACACGGATATCAAAGTAACATTTTCAAGTAATTTACCCAAAATAATACTAATCGCTAAGCTCCTGTAATTAGCACTTTTATTCAACGATTTCTCATTATTCTTTGGTATATGTAGCTGTGAGACTTACAGCGTACCCGCCGGTGCATATTCATATGAAAGCATCACATTTAACAACAGTTAGATATGAACAAACAGTCCTTGGCAGGCATTCTTGATGTTATCGAAGCTGATTTCAGAAATACATTGGTTTCACGTTTTGCGTTGCGGAACATTCGACCTGCCTAACGGTTATGACCTGATCGGAAGTGTATTTGCCCTTTTATGGCAACATAATGTGGCATCATTAGAAATCGATTGGTAAAGATTGGTGACTTCAGACTCGTTTTATAAATATTTGTCCTCAATGGCTTCGCATATATCCACCTCAACGTGATCTTCGTCCACTAGGTTAGGATAGTACGCACATGCACTAAATATCTTACGAACTTCCTTCCAAAATGTGGGGGTATTTGTGGACACGTTGGCGGCCGCGAATCTGTAGGCTACTAATTCATGCCTATCTGAGACTTTCATCTCAACTCTATAACCCTCATATACGTGATTGCAACGGACAAACAAATGTTGTTAGTTTTATCTCCATTGTGCATCATGGCTTCTATTACAGAGAGATATGCTATACTCTGCAAAGTCATGTGAAGTTCTCAAATCGGCAACAGTACTTGCATAATACCAACTCTACTCATTTGGCGTCCTTGCCGCAACCATTTCCTTTTGTCAGAGTAAACTATTTCTAGATCAGTGTTCGCACGACCAGCAATAATCCTCATAGACAGTAACATAAACGTATTGATTGTCACCCGAATTCTACTTTATAAAGAACTCGATTCCATCAATCAAGTCATGGCATAAGCCGGAAGTTGAAAGGTAAACTTGGTTAGATCCTTATGTCTCAAACAGCATATAGCGCCTCAATGTAGAGTTTGTTAATATGCTGGATGAGACGAAGCTAGTTTAGTGTGCAATTACCCAATCACTATTAATTTGAAGACGTCCGGGGAAAACTTATTGCCGGTAGAATAAATTCATGTTACACTTATTTCCACTGTTTAAATACACACCCTGATGGCTGAAAAGTGTATGATATCAGAATTTTTACTTTTAACCGGGCGTGGCCGCAGCGGGGGATTCCAAAAGTTAAATATTTTATAGTTCAGTAAGACTACGTAATCAGATCGTTCACCGGAATTTTTAGGATACATAATTTGATCGAGCATAAACACGGATGCAACTACAAGTCCAATTTAGGGAGTTTATGACCATGTAGTTGGAAATCCAAACTACAAGCTTGTGACTTGTAGAATTCGCGCATCCATTGCCTGCTCGTGTAGTTTGTCGCAGTTCGTTGCAGTTCACCTAATTATTGGTAGAACTTTCACTGTAATACAACGTAGCGTGATAAGCGGGGATATATCTGTACTCATTTCTAGCTATCGCTTTGCGGATAACTATGACGGTTTTTCATCGTGGTTCTCGGCGTTGTCCATTCTGCAGTTTCCAGCATTACAGCCGCTATGGAGAGCATCGACGTAATAAGTAAGCTGCTTAAAGCGAAAGTGTTCAATTCATAGGGACGTTGTTGGACATGGAACGGGCTTACCATAAATATCAGCTAATGCTGTGATGTTAGAAGAGCGCATTCACTAAAGGTTGAGAGACGCCATTTTATTGTTGATTACGATCATGGGATCAAAGCATAATGAGATCTCGCGGCTTATGACTTTCATTTACTAGGAAGCTGCGCAAATTCCGACTGGACAGCTACAAACCAGAGTTGTTACCTCTACGTGGGGACGAGAATCGACTTTTACCAAGCAAATGAAAGCTGCAAGACACTCGCTGCAGACCTAGTGCAGACTTCCCGAAAGCCGTCGGTCCGACGGACATGACCGGCAAATTTTGATACGGTCTGACGATTTCTGAACATAAATCGGTCCGACTGTCGGACTTTTAAATTCCCGTAACCGGGTTTTAGCATTAACTTAAGGCCCGGTAATCGGGTTTGTGTATGAAGGCGTCAGAAAAACGTTACACGTGTTTTCATAGGTCGCTTTCGACACTGCCCGTACAAAAACCAATCGCTGTGCATGTTGCATACTGCCGGTCATTCTCGCAGCTATGGCGTCGCTGAAGTGTTACGTTTTGGTCTGACAAATTTTCTTTCGGTCTGACAAATTTATGTCTTGTCAGACGAAATGTCCAACACCTTTTTTTAACTTTCGGAAAGTCTGCTAATGTCCATCAGCAGTGCCGAGGAGAATCAGTTTATTCGTGAATATGTATGGTACATCTTACTACATTATTACACGCAAGGTATGTGCAACTTGGCATAGCATGCAGATTTACCTAGTCATTTGAGGAATAATTATTTGGGTTTTGCTTCAGTGGGTGAATACCTTAATGTGAACTTTACATGCAAGTTATGTGCAACTAGGCTGTAGCATGCAGATTTGCCTAGTTATTTGAAGATGAATTATTTGGGCTTTGTTTCCTAAATATGAAATTGTTGATCTTATAGTGGCAAGAATATACCAGTGTGGATTGGCTTGTATCGAACAACAAGCGATTGATGCGCTGGATGGGGATGTGCAAACTGGATGTGGCTCGATGGAAAAGCAGTAGGGTATAAACAATGGAGACCCGCTCTTAACACTTCGGGCAAGTGTGTTATCATGTCTGTTCAAGGAGCTTGGAGGCGCAGTGTACTCTGTTCCGCCAAATACAGCTACGTTTGGAAACAGAAACGTATATTTCTAACAAACACATCAGGTAAACCACATTACGATTACCAGTAAATAATGTAGCCTCCTCTATCGCTACATGATCGTATGTGTCTGGTTGTACGTGTTAGCCTAAAAGCCACTCTTAAGGATTAAGACAGTGCCCTAAAAGGCGATGACAAATGCGTATAAGATATCAATGCTAAGGAAAATCATGGATTTATGGTTAATAATCATGGTAGCATTTTGAGTTGTTTTATTTCCCTTTCTCAATAATCTGCTGTTACAATATACGGGTTTGGATTATTCATCTACTGCAACACCATTTAGAGCTTACCACGATAATGAGCGCCAGTGAAATGACAACTTTCCCCGATTCTGGTAAGTTGTTGGGATACTTCTTAACACTCATATGCACACATCTTAGCAAAACAACTGCACATGCAAAACAATCTGTG
>CM067358.1:10063434-10100934 GCA_034190875.2 Urechis unicinctus
TCCAGCGAGTTCACATCGACGCCTTGACTCCCTAATCAAGTGTCAAGTCGGGTGGTTTAAAAGGCAGAAGAGTCATCATTCATCATCAAACTGCCGAAGGAACTGTCACAATGCCTCGTAGAAAAGACCTGACCTTGCAGAAGAAAGTAGAGATCGTGAAAGAACTAGAAAGAAGTCGCCAAAGTCAAGCTACCATCGCCATGAAATTGGAAGTTTCCACGCCCGCCATAACGCGCTTGTAAAGAACAGGAATGACATCTTGGAGCAACAAGCAGCCGGCCAATACGAAAGCCGATAAAGAAAGAGAGCGGATGAAGACGAATAACTGGACGAGGCACTGTTAACGTGGTTCAAACAGAAGTGGGCCCAAGGCGCACGACTGTCTAGACCAGAAATTGAATCAAAGGCTCTCCTGTTAGCCGAAATGAAATGGTTGGCTGTGGCGCATGAAGTCACGGTTTTCCGAAAGTTACCTCAAAACTGCCGGTCGAGTACGCTTCTTCGAAAAATGCGTGGATGACGGGAGGGATCTTCGCACACTGGCTGACTAAATTGGACCGAAAGCTTCACTTCAACCAACGTAGGGTCTACCTGTTGATCGGCAACTGTCCTGCACACTCGCCGCAGGTGACGCTAACTAACATCACTTTACACTTCCTGCCGCCCAACACCACGAGTCTGATCTAGCCGATAGACAAAGGAGTGATACAAAACTGGAAAGGACATTGCCGCAGCTCGTTGAATGGACGAATCATAAACGTCCTAGACGCTGACGAATCGGTACAAGCACTGCGCGTGGGGTGACAGATCAACCTTATAGACGCCTTCTTCGTGGTCGATGGTAAAGGCCATGACCGTCGCCAACTGTTGTCGTAAAGCCAGCTACACTCGAACCTACCAGCCCGCCGTTGACGATTTCGACTGTGACCTGTACGACGTACCCTTGCCGCCAACCATGCCAAGAGAGGAGTTCGATTGACTCGTGTCACTCGATGACCCCGTTCCGACAAGCGGCGTTGATGTTGTCAATCTACCAGCCTGCTGAACTTGAGTAGAACCACTGTCGTCGTCCTGCCATTGACCCTGTGTGGTCACTCAATGTCTACCGGATTGAACACTCTGTTACTAAATCTTGGGAACCTGTATTATACTACTTTTTTTAGATGGACCACTCCGTGGCTTTTGATGGAGGATCTGCTTGTGGTTCATGTCTAATACTCAATTAGACATAATATATCTGTATATAGAAGAATTGTAATATTTGCAAACAAGTGCAAATAATGGTTGGAAAGAAAGAGCATTGTAACAGGCCCTGTCTTTGTACGGTTTGTCAGAATAGTATGAGAAAAAAACGAGGATTGTGCATGGATTGTTGGTTACATAAGGTGAATCAAAACCTTGCCTACCAACACATAAAAACCTCCACTACGCAACAGCCTATGTGTAGACAAAAGTATGGCTCGCTTGTATACTCGCGACCATGTTAGAGCTAGCGCCGAAAATAGAACTTGGATTTCCCCCTGTCGAAAACAAATGTCACGCTGTGGTTTTACTCCTCCAGTAGAACTCAGATTTCCCGCCGTCTAAAGATAGAACCTATGCGCTCCATTGCATTTTTACTAAGTAGCAAATTTCTATTTAGAGATATGAGTCTATTTATTAAACATGGCTCGCCATACGCAAGCGCTAAAAGGCCAAAACTTTTATGTTACAGTTCACGGGTTTTAAATCTCTCTACCCACGCTCCAAGGCAGCAAACAAGCCCTCTGTGGCCACCTTACGCAGGTCAATATTGTGTGGCCAAAGATGTGCCCCTTCCTATCTCTGAACAGCAACAACTGTAATCCGACTTGTTCTTTGATGCATAGAGACTACAGACGAAGAAACGAAGGTACTAAAAGAGGCGGAACAAGCGACATCAGAAGCCTACGCCTATGCTCGCACTAGCAGAAAGGCCCACCGCCTCAACAGCCAAAACCTCTCCTACCCATTAAGCACGAGCTATCATTGAAGGACCTGATTCACCTGAAGTCTGACGCGATAAAATGATTACTTAACCATCGCCAGTCATCTGTAGACGGGAGAATAATGAGAATTGACTGAGGCTAGCCAAGATTTTAAACCTTACACGTCTCTGATTGGCTTAATGGTCTTAAGGAGCAGTAGCTTCTACAATATCACATACAGTTTAAATCCACAAGGACAACTTTCAACATAGCGATTTAAATTGAAACTGATATATAAATAAAAAACGATGCAAGGATATATTTATGATTTACCTCGTTGACGCCACGTGCAAAATAAGGACGTTATGGCATCGAGAATAATTCGTAGTATCACGATGTTAGTTCTGTTCAACATTTGTATACACGACATTGATATCCTCTGGGGTGGTCTCAGGTGTGTCGCCGGAGTGGATGGATGTAAGCTGAGTATATTCAGGGTCCATCTCTATGTAATTATTCACCCTTTCATAAGCTTGGTGGGCTTCATAAGCTGAGTGGTCGCGTGTGGCATTATTGTACATAATTGTATCTGCATCTGTTCTGATGAAAGGATTTATATGCACACTGTTATCACGATCCAGATGATGACCCTCTGTGGGAAGGCGGAGAGCTCCAGAGCTATCATTTTCATATACGCCAGAACCTGTGGACACCCCTCGGGTTTGAGATGTGGCACCGCTGTCATGCATCTCCCTGTCGACCAACGATGCATGTTATCAAGCAAACAGTTAACAGACAGAGTTACACGGCGAACTGAAGTATACACTACCACGTGTTTTCTTCATTGAATACCTTTTTTTTCGACGTCGTTTGTTTAGGAAATACGCCACAGCACCCAGTGTCGCAGCAACGACAACGGTACCCACGATGACACCAACGATAGTATAGGTACTGGACTGCTCTGAAAAACATCATAGACAATGCTGTCACTTATCGTGATTACTAAGCGTAATTTCCACAAATATAAAAGAAAACGAACAAAGTTGAGCCGCTCCTCATTCTTCTTATTCACTTAATCTGAGCTTATTCATGACACTTCATCTGGAACCCATGTGTTAATGGGGTCTAAACGTCAGTAAAACCATTTTCGGTTCAGTACGTCACTTAACAGCGTGATGTGTGTGTAGTTTGTAGGAGCCTAATTGCACCAACGTGTTTGTACTCACTTTATGTGATCAGTCTGCTCACCGAGGTGTACAAGTAAATGGGTAATTAAGTCGTAAAGTAATTATTACTTTTTCTTGAGTTGCTTCAAATTCTGCACCTCAAGATTCTTAGTCATCCATAGTCTTTGAAAGCCAGAAATTAATCCTACTTTTCAACAAGTGCGGTTTTCAATAGGTGAGAACATTGCCAAGACAGACACTAGTGTTATTATTTGAAATATAATAATCTATGCGAGATTTGCCAAGCATATGAGCTATCTGTGGGAAAGGTAAATCCTTCGACTAATCATACCACAATAGATAATAAACTAAGTAACAAGCTAGCTTACATAAGTTGGTATTCAAATAGTAGCATTAAGCAAATCGTAAATGCAATCACAGCAGCAGTTGATTACAAACTATTACCACTGTCTGTCGTAGTCGAATCCGTAGTCGGGTCTACATCACCTGCTTGAATGCACAAGGAAACACAAAGGATGTTCAACATCGACAGTGGCATTTCGTGTGCAGACCTGTCATGTTATCGTATGAGAAGGAAGCTCGGTTCATCTACTCCGCAAATGGCTTGTTTAAATATCCTATGTGTGACTGTTAATATGTTTTGAGAGCATATCACATTTCATACCAATTCTCGGCATAATATCATCCCAATTAGAAGTGTCTTATTGCGTTTTCAAACGTGTTACACATCGAATTCTTAGATTGGCACCAAATAAGTTCATCCATACCAGAAGATGAAATACTTGTCTGCGTGGTGGAGTATCATATTGATATGAAGTTTCTTGACAAGCATCTTGCTCAAATCATTAAACATCCCGCCAACGATGCGACAACATCACAGGCTGCTTAACCGACTTTACGCGCATAGGGCGACGAATCGTAATACATAATTACACAACAAATGCAAATATCACAAGACCCCAAGTGGTCATAGTTCAATACACAACAGGTGATTGATGAACACAATAAGGTGACTTTGTGTATCTGGCCAGGTTGTCGAGAGTGACGGTTTTATTTTCGTTAAAAAATCACGTGCAAAGAGCATGCAAAAGTGCGTTGTATGTTCCGGGGCTGAAGACAGCATGAGACTGATGTAGATTTTCAATAGATTATCATGATGTTGTTTACCTGGTGTGGTGCTCGGGAAAATCCGCTTCTGCTCACAAACATAACCACGCTGTGCGGAGCAGAGACGTCCATGGTTCCAGTCACCTTGCGAATCCATAACGACACACGGGAGTGCATTAGGAACAATGTCTGCTGCCCATTGTGTATACCCAAGTTCAATGCCATCGAGCCACTCCCAGCCTCCACACGAGTTTCCGGCGCAGATATCAGTCGTTGTTCGGATCAGGCCAATCCAGATGGGTAGATTTATTGTGCTGTAGAATTAGCAATATCACGATGGAGTATCTATAGGTTAAAAAGAAGTCTGATCGCAAACCATTTTGATTTTATTTAATGGATCCATTGCTCAAATAATTTGAATTTGGTTACAACATATAATCTCTGTCAGTAATAGTGGCATTAATATCATAATGGTAACAAGAATCACGATATACCCCACTAAATTCAGAATGAACTGATTCTCCTCCTTGCTGCCGATAGACACCAGCTGCGCTCCGCGACTTCTACAGCTGCCAATTGCTTGAGTGTAGTTAGCATTCTCCTCTTTGTAGAGATAACAACTCTGCTTATTGGGAGTCCAGATCGAACTTGCCAGGCAGCCATCTATCGAACGAAAACTGGGCTTTTATTTTGGGAGTTGTGCGTTGATGTCACCAGAGTAAAGTCACAATGTTATGTGCTAATTAATGCTATGAAAATATGCCGATCATAGACCACGTCAGTTAAAACATGCATCAGAATCATTAATAATGCCTTCCTTACTAGAAAAAGGTGCATCCGGTAAATTGGAGATGCTCGTCATTGTGGTAGACTCTGTACGAATTGAATTGACATGAATTATCTTGACAAACAATTGGCTCTAATCTTTGTGCCAATAAACATCGTATGGACACGCTTATTGTTTTTATCAAACGATCCTTCAAGATGTGACAACATCACAGGCTGCTTATAATGTTACATAGAAAGGGAACAATATTTAACAAGACACTTTGTCCGCCATGTGGTCATAGTCAAATAACAGCAGGTGCAGTATGTACACAATTCCGTAATAATGTGTTTCTTTTGTGGTCTCAAAGGAATTCATACATTGAGCAGAGCATTCATAATTGCATTGGATGATCTGCCATTGAAGGATACATAACATAGCTGTTGATTTCAAAATGATTATCATGATGTTGTTTACCTGATGCTGTGCTCGGGAAAATCCGCTTCTGCTCACACACATAACCACGTTGTCTGGAGCAGAGACGGCCATGGTCCCATTCACCCACCGAGTCCACAAAGACACACTGGAGTGTATTAGGAACAATGAGTGCTGCCCATTGTGTAAACTCTAGTTCACTTCCATCAAGCCACTCCCAGCCTCCACATGAGTTTCCGGCGCAGATATCAGTCGTTGTTCGGAACAGGCCAATCCAGATGGGTAGATTCATTGTGCTGGAGAATTAGCAATAACACGATGAAGTATCTATAGGTTAAAAGGAAGTCTGATCGCAAACCATTTTGATTTTATTTAATGGATCCATTGCTCACATAATTTGAATTTGGTTACAACATATAATCTCTGTCAGTAATAGTGGCATTTATATCATAATGGTAACAAGAATCACGATATACCCCACTAAATTCAGAATGAACTGATTCTCCTCCTTGCTGCCGATAGACACCAGCTGCGCTCCGCGACTTCTACAGCTGCCAATTGCTTGAGTGTAGTTAGCATTCTCCTCTTTGTAGAGATAACAACTCTGCTTATTGGGAGTCCAGATCGAACTTGCCAGGCAGCCATCTATCGAACGAAAACTGGGCTTTTATTTTGGGAGTTGTGCGTTGATGTCACCAGAGTAAAGTCACAATGTTATGTGCTAATTAATGCTATGAAAATATGCCGATCATAGACCACGTCAGTTAAAACATGCATCAGAATCATTAATAATGCCTTCCTTACTAGAAAAAGGTGCATCCGGTAAATTGGAGATGCTCGTCATTGTGGTAGACTCTGTACGAATTGAATTGACATGAATTATCTTGACAAACAATTGGCTCTAATCTTTGTGCCAATAAACATCGTATGGACACGCTTATTGTTTTTATCAAACGATCCTTCAAGATGTGACAACATCACAGGCTGCTTATAATGTTACATAGAAAGGGAACAATATTTAACAAGACACTTTGTCCGCCATGTGGTCATAGTCAAATAACAGCAGGTGCAGTATGTACACAATTCCGTAATAATGTGTTTCTTTTGTGGTCTCAAAGGAATTCATACATTGAGCAGAGCATTCATAATTGCATTGGATGATCTGCCATTGAAGGATACATAACATAGCTGTTGATTTCAAAATGATTATCATGATGTTGTTTACCTGATGCTGTGCTCGGGAAAATCCGCTTCTGCTCACACACATAACCACGTTGTCTGGAGCAGAGACGGCCATGGTCCCATTCACCCACCGAGTCCACAAAGACACACTGGAGTGTATTAGGAACAATGAGTGCTGCCCATTGTGTAAACTCTAGTTCACTTCCATCAAGCCACTCCCAGCCTCCACATGAGTTTCCGGCGCAGATATCAGTCGTTGTTCGGAACAGGCCAATCCAGATGGGTAGATTCATTGTGCTGGAGAATTAGCAATAACACGATGAAGTATCTATAGGTTAAAAGGAAGTCTGATCGCAAACCATTTTGATTTTATTTAATGGATCCATTGCTCACATAATTTGAATTTGGTTACAACATATAATCTCTGTCAGTAATAGTGGCATTTATATCATAATGGTAACAAGAATCACGATATACCCCACTAAATTCAGAATGAACTGATTCTCCTCCTTGCTGCCGATAGACACCAGCTGCGCTCCGCGACTTCTACAGCTGCCAATTGCTTGAGTGTAGTTAGCATTGTCATCTAGGTAGAGATAACAACTCTGCTTATTGGGAGTCCAGGTCGAACTTGCCGGGCAGCCATCTATCGAACGAAAACTGGGCTTTTATTTTGGGAGTTGTGCGTTGATGTCACCAGAGTAAAGTCACAATGTTATGTGATAATTGATGCTATGAAAATATGCTGATCATATACCACGTCAGGTAAAACATGCATCAGAATCATTAATAATGCCTTCCTTACTAGAAAAAGGTGTATCCGGTAAATTGGAGATGCTCGTCATTGTGGTAGACTCTGTACGAATTGAATTGACATGAATTATCTTGACAAACAATTGGCTCTAATCTTTGTGCCAATGAACATCGTATGGACACGCTTATTTTTTTTATCAAACGATCCTTTAAGATGTGACAACATCACAGGCTGCTAATAATGTTACATAGAAAGGGAACAATATTTAACAAGACACTTGGTCCGCCATGTGGTCATAGTCAAATAACAGCAGGTGCAGTATGTACACAATTCCGTGATAATGTGTTTCTTTTGTGGTCTCAAAGGAATTCATACATTGAGCAGAGCATTCATAATTGCATTGGATGATCTGTTATTGAAGGATACATAACATAGCTGTTGATTTCAAAATGATTATCATGATGTTGTTTACCTGATGCTGTGCTCGGGAAAATCCGCTTCTGCTCACACACATAACCACGTTGTCTGGAGCAGAGACGGCCATGGTCCCATTCACCCACCGAGTCCACAAAGACACACTGGAGTGTATTAGGAACAATGAGTGCTGCCCATTGTGTAAACTCTAGTTCACTTCCATCAAGCCACTCCCAGCCTCCACATGAGTTTCCGGCGCAGATATCAGTCGTTGTTCGGAACAGGCCAATCCAGATGGGTAGATTCATTGTGCTGGAGAATTAGCAATAACACGATGAAGTATCTATAGGTTAAAAGGAAGTCTGATCGCAAACCATTTTGATTTTATTTAATGGATCCATTGCTCACATAATTTGAATTTGGTTACAACATATAATCTCTGTCAGTAATAGTGGCATTTATATCATAATGGTAACAAGAATCACGATATACCCCACTAAATTCAGAATGAACTGATTCTCCTCCTTGCTGCCGATAGACACCAGCTGCGCTCCGCGACTTCTACAGCTGCCAATTGCTTGAGTGTAGTTAGCATTGTCATCTAGGTAGAGAAAACAACTCTGCTTATTGGGAGTCCAGATCGAACTTGCCGGGCAGCCATCTATCGAATGCAAATCAGAATCTGGGATACAATTTTGGGAGTGGTTCGCCAAAGTTAAGTCACAATGTTATACGTTTTTTAAATGTACGGATCATTAACTACGTAGGTTGAAAATATTCCCCGAGAACACTAATAAATGCCCCCATATCAACCATGGCCAGCTCTCACCTTCTTTGCCGCTGCTTCCTGTGGTGTATGTAGTGACCGCAAATGTACTGCGGACCGTTGCTGTCAGCAAGGCGCCGACAACAGAGAGAGTCATATATGTCTTCATACTTGTTCGAAGAAAGATATCACTATTGATCCTGCATGGTCGTTGTCAAAGTCAGAGTAGGCATTAACCGTTGTTCTCAATGCCACATTGTTGTACATGACAGAAACGTGATTCAGCGACAGGCAATGAGACATTCAAATTTCCACGTGTAAGTGGACATATAGACTGCCGTGCTATTACATTGATCAGGATGAAGGCTCTTTCAAACGCGCACAGTAACTGAGCTGCAATTTATGCATCATTATCAAGAACTGTGAAAATAATAAAGGTCTGACGGAAAGTAATATTGATTCAAACTAGAAGCGGAAGTTCTACAGCATGCCCCTTTGCCTTTGAGAACATATTCAGCAGTATTCGTAGATACCCTAACGCCTGCCAGTAGAGACTTAGCGAACTGCTGCGATCGGTAAAGTCAGACGAATGTTAACACGAAAGGTTGACGTAGAATTGCAAGGGCGCATTTAGCTGTTTCTCGTGGCACCCGGGACAGCAGTCTTCCTCTAATGCCCTGTGTTTCTAGATATAGAAGGCAATACCCAGACAGACGGCCGTGTCGCCAACCCGCTATTCGCTCCTCCATCGCTCCACTTAACCTATCAAAAACAATATTCTAACCATAGATATGTGGGTTTGAAAGAGCCTCGAGAACAGTTACCACAGAAAGTGAAAACCATTAAACCATCAGTTGTGTCCCAGACCGCAGCATACAGTGAATCCCTATAGTGCTCACCTGTATCTGATCAATATGTGCTCTCCACTGTTAGCTGCCACTGTGTTAAAACGTTAAATTTTGATCACTTAAGTCACAATGATGCTTTGTTCAGAGATTGGAGTGGGTATCTATATACTCTGTCTCGAACCAAAGCAAACCTTGAATTCACATTGTCGAGCTAGGACGTGTTGCGCCACATAGAATGTCAATGGTTAAACGTGGTGCGCTGCGGCAGCCATGTGGCATATGACATGAGTTGGTAAGGAGGTGAATCACGTGAAGCCCAATGGCCATACGCGGCTTTAAGGGTATAAAATCAGACCCGACCCCTCTACGGGTCCGACTTCGCCTGGCTAGTTTGTCGGTTAACCTGTGTGTGCATAGGGCACAATGAATGCGCGTCGGGCCAGACACTCAAACGACCACTTTTATACATGGGAGTACGATGTCAGAATGCACACTATTGTGCGCTATGGTTGGTTATTAGCTGGCCATTGTTACCCGAGGGTCTTGTGTGGAATCCGTTATGGATTTAGCTTATCGCCGCAAATGATAAACATGTTTGCTGTTGAACTATTATGAATGCATCTTAAATTCAGTGACATAGAATAATTTACAAAAGGGCGTTGCCCTAGCACCCCAACCCCCTCTTAGCCGGTCCCAGTTGCTTGGTGTTTTATAGCCATACAAGACGTGTGAGTAGACGTCTTACTTTCTCTTAAGCCTACGCATTGTAAAATATTTGAGATCGATTCAGACAACTACCAAACACCAAACATACCTAAGTGATGGAGTTTAAGAATGCAATGATGTTTACGGACAATTTTATCCCTTTTCAGCGGGGGATTTTATCCATGGTCATTGGTTATAGCTCGATCAATTTGGGAAGCGGTAAAAAGTCAGCAACATGTTTGTTTTCAAGTTCAAGACCACGTGCATTGCGCATGCTCAGAATGACGTGACCCCTCGACGACAAATGCTAAGCCTGGGAGACTTGAGGTAGTGTCAAGAGGAAGTATACATGTGCCGCGCGTAGGGGTTTGTTTTTTCGGCCTCTCGACTTGTAGGACGGGTTATACATTTGCATAATACCTTGTTCGATGGGGTATACTTTTTACCACAGGTACAGGTTTTCAAGGTCCTGCAGCACACCCCTATCTGAGTTAGGGCCAAGTGCACCCCCACCCCCGTGACAAGGTGACTCGGATGATCACGTTCAAATGGCGGTCCCATCTTTGAAAAGGGATGTTAAAGATCCTCTGAGGACGACATGCTCCCTGGCAGTGACCACTCTCAGAGTAAGACACTCATTATTAGTCGTACATAGCCTAGTTGCTAAACACGACTTTAATTCAACATACACCTCTCTACATATACTACACACTCTATTACCACAGATAACGGCATAGACCTCGTGTGCTTCAGCTGGTCAATAATTAGTTTGAATTCGACAGATATCTTTCTGTAGGAAATATAAAGATATTACAGCAAAAGATATTACAGCAAGTTGTTGGCCATTGGCATTCAGATCTCACAAGCCTAATATTTTCTTTTCATAACAGGAACAACTTTTATAGTGCCATAACCCGCGCAAACACCAGAATATAAACCCGTGTAAACAATTTTACCATATTTCAACACAGTATACGTGCAGCTTCCGAGTGGTGCGGTTTTACCCTTGGCTCCATCGCCACAACGACCACTTATATCCCAGGTAGGGACCACATGCTTCTGTCCGAATAGTGATATGGGGTTTGTTACGTGCTTTTATATATTTGCTCATGTTCTTGTGCTGCTGTCTGTGTCGTGTATCGCCAAACTTAATATTGATAGCATCGCTTTGGACCTTATTACCTCGCATGTCAAGGTCTCCACTATCACCTGCCTGAGGAAGTGTCTTTGCGTAACAAGTAGATACATCGGCCTTTGATGCATTTTCAGAGAGTTCGGATGGAGGTTAGTCCTTGTTTTGTCTGGCTCTAGAGATACGTTTTTTAACATCTTGTAAAGTGAAGGACAACGTTAGCAGGTAAATCGTGGTTGTCAAATAGCTTTCTCTTATTTTACCATAACTGAAAACTCAACTCCTGAATAACCTCTCGGCATTGAATCCAATGTTCAATTATACAATGAAACGAAATATCACGACATGATTGCGATTAGATATGTTAGATGTATAGTAAGAATGTCTAAGATGTTGAATACTTGCAGGCACGTATCTAAAGCTCGAACCATCTATACATTGTCAACGTTTTCCTTGTCTTCTCGGCTAGTCCCCTTGGCGTAGGGGGCAACTGCCTTGCCTTGCGACCTGCAGGTTGAAGGTTCGATCATAAGGTGTTACAACCTGACTGGATACTCGTGGCATCCCACTGTAAAAAATGCTTTAATTCGGTATTAGGTGCGCTAATATGCTCCATCTTCTACTTTCATACCCTAAGACAGCGGCCTAACACCACCGAAAATGTAAATTGCATCGATCTAACTATAGTAAAGAAAACAATTAGAACTGGTTAAATATGCATTTAGTCATAAAGAGTTCGGTGGTGATGCGAAATCGTTCACGCAGAGCTTTGACACACAGGACCTTTGTGATCATATGGGCACCCACAGCCCGGCCCCCACTCTCGCACCCACTGCCTCACACTATCTTATTGCTTTCACCTTGGCTTGTTAAGCAGTAGGTCACAGAGATTCAGGAGGATCACGCCACCACCACCTTGCAGGTTCCTCTCCTTGTCTGGCAGCTCCCAACTGGCTATATGCTCGTCTGTTTTGCTCCCCTCTTGATCTTGGTTGTAATCTCCTATAAACTGGCGGTGGCAGACCATCTGTCTGTGTAACCATGTCTTCTATGGCATTGTGACATGTTGTAATCAATGCGTTGGCACAATGGGTATGTACAACGTTAACAAAATGCGAAGATTGTATGGCAGTCAAGGACTGCAGGAGAAGAGAAATCTGCAAAATTTAAACCCTGTATGTGCAACACTTTAGGGTTAGGTCCAATAGAGTAGTCATGTGACATATATAACCAAGTATGGGGTTAATCACAGGGGGACATTCGACCAGGGCTCTACATACCCATGATTAATTGACCCCAGCTAGAACAGTGGGAATCATTCAATCAATAATTATAGTCCTCTTTGAAAATTAAGTGGGGTGTGCTGCACCACATACTCAGAGGCAGCTCTAATGAACTGAAAAGTATCAACATTCATAAGAAACCTTTAATTCATATAAAAATAAAAAACCAATATCTGAAAGTATCACTCTGCAACAAGTAATACAGGACAATATGTTGACACACATTCAACAAACAGTAGTTGTAAGTGTTCCGGTGTACAGTCAGGGAATAGTCGGGTCTAGCATCAACTTCCTAGTGAATACTTATTATCCACATCGACCACTGCCAACGACGCCTATTTGTTAGACTGTAATTACGGCTTCTTCAAACCCCTGCTTAATGTTTCCCCTCAATGACCCCGATTAGAGTCTATATTTTAAATCTCCTCCATGGAACCTGTTTCCTTGAACCACGCCTAGTTCAGGATTCTTTCTTAATTTCGCGAGAATCCATTATTGATTACAAAACTCTGACGCTGATTAAACTGGACTATCTTGTAGCAGATAGTTAATGATTACAGAGAATGGGTGGTATAGAAGACAGGTAGAAAATGAGCTAGAATGACGACACTTGCTACGGTATTTCCGATGATGTAATCAAAACATTTCTCTTCTTCATAAAACATTTTCATAAAACAAGTTCAATATATAACAGGAGACTACTATAGTTTAGGTTCTGAATAATATCACTTATATATGGTCATATGGGGAATTTAACCTCGGAACCAAATTCGCGTATTGCTTTGAACTGACGAGCAACATTTCGGTACATGACAATTAGTAAGAGGCACATGAATATGTTATTCACACGGCCATTGGTGAGGCAGAACCTATTCAATGCCTATAAAACTGCTTTTCTGTGGAATGAATAATAATTGTCAGAATATTGAGGAAGAATCTTACAAAGATTCACATAGCCCTCTCCTTTAGCCAGAGACCATTGACGAAGCTCTACATAATAATGAATGCGTAGAAAAGTGGCCACCATCGAACAACTCGGTATTTGGTATTTACTACATGACACGGAATGCCAATAAAGGCCTTGGGGTCGATGCACATGAAGCGCATGGCTACAGCAGCGTCGTCATAGTTGCAGGGCGGGACGTCTATTATGACCCTACACAGTTGGCTTTTGAGGCGAAAAAGGCTTTCAGGAGCATATGGGCGCTGTTCTACACCAAGCACAGGGCTCTTAGGCAGACGAGACCTGGAGTACTTTCATCATAGACATGTCTGACGACTTTTCACAGCCAGTCGTTGAGCGCATTTATGACAACCAATGTTGAAGATGTGATTGGAAATGCTCTTGACCTCCAAGCTTCAAGATGTGCTGACGTTTGCAGGGTCTACTGTAGACTATGACAGCGATGGAAACCCCTTGCTTTCGGAAGAGGGTGCAGATGCGCATGGCTAGCGTTGTGACGTCTTGGAGAAATTTGTTGATTGTCTGCCTATTCACGGACTGCGATGCCAAACTCATCATGGGAATGCTGGGTCTGTTACAGCTGTGAAGATCACGCTATTGCAGTTTCGTCCTCTCGTCATCAGCGACATTTGGCATTTCTGTCAGTTTTCGCTTCCCACTGGCTGAATGCTTGTCTATTTCACTAATCCATGCTATATTATTGGCCCCTCAAAGTCTGCGTAGTTTTGTCAAGCCCCTTCAACTCACGGATTCCAATAGAGCTCGCTGGGGCCAAGGACACACGTACCTTTGCTAGAGACGAGGAAATCGCTGCCCCTGGGGTGGCAGAAAGGTCATGTCTACCTCATCCCACTGCTACATGAGCGCCCTGGGTCTTGGGTTGTTTGGACTAACATGGTTGTATAGCAAACAGTCGTTCCTGTTCCCGTTCTTTCTTTTTCAGACGACGGCCATAAAAGTACAATTAAAGGGTTACTCTTGTTCTGCTTCACTATGCGATCCCAAGTACTAATGGAAAAGTGCTCGTCAACCCGCAAGTAGGCTCTGGATTGGTGGGGTATTGTCGAAGTTTGACTTCACATCGTAAAAACCCATCAAGAAAGAGTGTCAAACTATTGAGAAAAAGACAATCTTCCTAAGAAGGGCTCTGAGATTAACCAGCAGGATAGCATTTTACCTTGCTCTTTTAGTTAAGCATATAGGGCATTGTTAACTATGTGAAACGTGTCTATCGGCACGTGCAGGAGGCGCTACTTACATGGGACAAGATTGACATGGCCATGAATAGTCTGGAAAAGTGGACTAACAGCGGGGGACTGGGAATATGAAAAAATTAAAACTCAGCGATTTTGCAACTCATGCTACCAGCTTCGCAAATGGTAATCAAATGATCCCAACACTAAAAAAATCAACGCCATTGTCAATTTGAAAAAAACACGATGAAAGATGCCTTTAAAGGCAGATTTGAACGACGTAAAAACTCATCAACAAAGAGTGTCAAACTTTTGAGATAAACACAGCCTTTCCAAGAAGGGCTGCGATGCACCCCCCCCCCCCCCCCCACATCCCCTCTGATATTTCAGATTGGACAGTTCAAGAAGCACAACAATCTAGTCTTGGGTGATTTCGGGTTAGATAAGAGAGATGTAGCAAACTTTATGAGCAAACCGCATTAACCTTATGTTGATTGAGAAGGCAGGTGAGTTCAACTATACATGGATCAAAGACATGAACCTCCTGCTACACGATCAAAGTGAAAAAGAGAACCGCAAGTACTTTCCAGAGCGTTGCCTGCATAACTACCTCAAAGTATGGTCTGCAGCAGGAAGAGCCTAAATCAATGCAGCTTTATCCAGCCCTACTGCTTTGTGTATGAACCCCAGGACAGACAAAGCAAACGGACAGGTTGTCATAAATTCAGCAAGCCTCTGGCAGGTATAGATGTTTGACATAACTCTGCTCACGCCCACTGTCACATAACAGCCAATTACAGGAGACCAGACCACAATGCATGCACCTTGAACCCTAAACCAGTTGTCTTCCACATCCTACAGGGTAATGTCTCCCACCTCTTTGTGCTGGCCATCCGCAAGGTGAAAGACCAAATCAACTGCAACCCCTACAGCATGGAAAAGTATATCTAACCATCCCTAAAACAGTTACACTTCAATGACAGTGCTTAGTAACTTTTAACATCGCTTGACAAGTTAGATGCAGCATACAACCCATAGACCTTCACTGTGACTGCAGAGTTTGAGCTAGACGAAAAAAAGCGGGAGCTGCTCTGGAGATAGGGCGTTTACACCTACGATTTAATGGAAAGTTTTGCAGAGCGCTACAACCGATGCTGGAGTTCTACAACAAACTGTCGGAGCAAGGCATAAAAAAGTACTATAAGCAAAATTATTGAACTATTCGAGTGTCCTTACATGGGCGAAATTCCGTAATATGTACGTGCGTACAGACGTACTGCTCCTGGTAGACTTATTTGTGAAACCTGCCTGGAACAGTATACATTCAACCCATCCAACTACTAAATCAGTCTAGCGATGTCGGCCAGAAGTTCCAGCGTACGACCATAACCAGCGCGAACAAGCTGTATGGATGTGGAATGAGCCCACCTCCACCAGCAGAGTCAATTGAGTGGGTTGCTCACTCGGACATCTTGAGAAACACCATATCATCATATCTTAAAGAAGCAGAGGCAGGGTTCATAATTGAAGTAGATATGGAACACCCAGAAGAGCTATATGCTGCACACAGCAAGTACACGCTGGCCACTGAAAAGATGGGGGTGCAAAAAGAGCCAAAATAAAGGCAACAAAGAAACGTATGCGATCAAACACAGGAGCCTTAAGATCTACTTCTTTCAACTTACGACGATTCATGGAGAGCTCTCCTAAAACCAGAACCCTTGGATTGAGCCCTATATTCGTATGAACACGGACCGCAGAAATGTGGCCATCGGCGACTTTCAGAAAGACCTCTACAAGCTGATGAACAACTTGGCAATTGTTCAAACGATGTAGAAGCTCCGAAAGTGGGTCTCTGTCAAGCTTGAGTGTTGAGCGTAAGTAGATAAAATACGCATGTTGGTGGCCAGTCCAGCCAATGCATGACATAAAGATTCTGACGATGCCTGTTGCCAAGCTAGCTCTGATAGAAGGGCATATGGTTCCCGAGGAGCTCAAAGTCTAGCGGAATATAACAGCAGCTGCCATAGGTGTCGGCTATGGACATGTCCTCTACGTCAGTCCCACACTTGTCTCCTGCCCCAGCACGGATATTGGTCATATTTCTCTCATCTGATGTGTCAATGATCTGGTACTGGGCGATAGAATACTTGTTTGCAGTTTTTTTTAATAGGTTGACTTAACAGTTATACACATAGCTGTCCTCCATGGACATGACCTAATCACCGGAGATTGTGACTGTTGCTTTCTCATCCATGGCTAACATTAACGGTTTGAAAGGATCTCTTGAAACTTTGTTATCACGTCTGTTAATTCGTTCTGCACTGCAAACATTGCGCTGGCTCGTATTGAGCGTTGTCTTGTCTCGTTAGACATTCGTGGTTCAAAACATCTTGATATATACGCACATCGCCCCTCTCATGTGTAATAGCCCAACTTTCAACATGTCTAGTATTTACGCTCGCAAGCTAAATCCATATCGCAGTCTGTAGTTATTACTAACAACACAAGCACCATCGACCAGAGCCAAGAACTAAAGGTCCACTTACCTAAACTAGGTGCAAACACCATAATCGTCCAGCTTTGTACAAAACCTGGGGCGCGCTTTTGTTAAGCAAACAACAAACAAGATATCTGGTGACGAGGTCATGTTCATCGATAAGAGCGATATGTATCACTGTTATGGCGACCTATAGAAAACGATACTGGAGAGAGCTGACGTTTTTAAATAAACGACAATCTATTTTTCTGGCAACAACATCATGTCCATTGATGACAGTGATGTGTACCAATGTTACGGCGACCTATAGAAAACTGCAAAGGAGAGAGATAATGACCAGATCTAGGGCATGTACACATCAGGGTGGGGGATAAGCATCAATGTGTGGTTGAGGATAAGGCCATATCCGACGCCTATGACAGCCGTTTTTATGTCCCGCTGGACTTTGAACTGCTCATGAGCCACATGCTCTTCTGCTAGTGTGCGCTTGGTGACAGACTGGAATACGAGCTCACAGTCAAAAACTACAATGATTCACGCTACGGGTTACACAAACGCCAGCTTCATAATCGATGGCATCTCTATTGAGTATGACATGGTCAACCAACCAGAGCTGGACCGCATGATCCGCATTCACCCTATCAGTCAGGGCCATCGCTGTGGTCTGATTCAGAGGTGTTCGTGGTTGATCCAGAAGAGCTGCGCCATGACGACTTGAGTGCTTTGTACCATAGTTTTCAGGGCGAGGCTGCCATGTACATTATTGACGACTGCTAGGCTACAAACGCAATGATCAGGAATAACGACATGCAGCCCAAACTGGCTATTAGCGGCCGACATGCGCAGCAAAGTGTCTTGATCCTCACCAAAAAGTTCAACTCTGTGTAGAAGGACCTACGGAAACAGACAGGCTGGATAGTACTCTTTCACACCATGGACCGTGACTCAGCGATATCGACAAGGAAGGAACGCGCCGCAGTATGACAGCTGCTGCTGAAAACTGATCATATGCCGTTGTCGGCGATTAGAACTATCTTGCTGCTGACTAGCTGGACAGCAGGTATGTCATCGGTTGCCATGTTAGGTATCATTATATGGGTACAATACCAGCTGTCGTCTACAACATTAAGAATTTGAAAATATAATTTAGAACTTGTACGCAATACGGATCCTTATACTATCATTGTTTAGCTTAGAAAGGGAATCCGTGCATATACCATCAATTTTCCTCCATTAATGTCTTGAACTTTCCAGATACACCTCTCTGTCAAAACTAGCATAAACTTTGAGCACATTATATCAGTCGATGTATTTTACATGATCAGTAGATAATTTAACTGCTTCCAAATCAGAATCTATCTGCTTGAGCCATTGTACGTGATTCTTAATTGAGCATCCAGCGGCATTAATTGCAATCCAGCTTATATATTATGCACTTGTGTAAAATGTGATGGCACATCCGTAGCTCTCGCTTTGATTGCTTTGGCTATCAATTATTTTTTCCTATGTTAACTATTCATTATTGCACCACATCACAACTCATAATGTATCCTGAGATGAGGAAGCAATTTATGATATGTTTATATTTCATGTAGGTGTTAACTTTTAAAAACATGCCGCATTTTTATCATTCTTTATTTTAGGGATGGTCGGGACCAATTATTTTCAGAACCCAGAAAGTTTGTTTTACTTTGACCTAATGCTAAGTTCAAGGTTATCGAAAAAGTGGAAAACTAGTATCTTATGTAACTGATGATTGTCCGTTCGCAACCAAATTTGCATCATTGTGTAGCTCAATCAACTGCAATTTTTTTCGAAATATATGTCAGTGCAAATATCGTGTAGTTTGCCCGAGCGTCCCAGGTAGAAAAACAATCACATTTTTCAATCGCTTATAAATCAACAGTGCAATCGGAAATAAATACGTCATTTTTGCTCGGCGATAGTCCATGCTATTTTGAACTTATAATTACTATCTAATTGTATATTTTCAATAATTTTCAAACAAATTAAGCTTTAAGTAAAAAAAAGCCTTTCAAAACACATTAAAATTCCAATATCTTTATTGATACTTAGTCGATTTTGAAAATGCTTCCATGTACTTGCAAGTAAATCTTCCGATAACAATTTGTCTACTGCATGTCAGCTCGAATGATGTTTCGTTTTTTCAAGAATTGCAGGTAGAATTTTGGCAAAAAGCTTAATTTGCCAAGAATCTTTGATTGCATAATAAATCGACAAAAAGCGTTTGATGGTCATGAAACTTCGTTCAAATGTTATCATGGACGTCGCCAAATAAATCATTACCTTTTATAGATGTCACTAGCGTCATTTCCGGTTATGAACGTAACAAAATGAAAACAGGACTGATATCTGTAGTTAACATGCGATTTTTACGTCGTTAACAGTCGTATCGTAACAGGTTTTTATTATAATGAAGCCCATTCAATGCTTAACATATCACTAGATAATATTTAATAACCTTCTCCCAAATAATTGTCAAGCCATCATGGTCCCAGAAAGCATGATATCTTAAATGAATGTGATTGCTTGTAAAATAATCAATACACGTGCAATGATAATGAAAATTGGTTGAACGGAGTTTGCCAAAAGGTTTAAATCCTCATCATTTACAAGGCCTGAACAGAAGGTCGAAGCCTACTGGCGTTTACAGCGTAGAGCTTATAATGAAAACGGCCGCTGAAATAAATTGAAACGTACTAAACTGTTTACGCCCTCCAAAGGTCATGCGACGTGTTTAATAGGGGAAAATGCTGGGCGAGTTAACCGCAAGAGGATTTTTCGAACAAAAAGGAATCCAGAGAGTAGGCTCTCACAGCGATGTTGTTTACTTCGTCAGAAGTCTATCACCAATGAGACATCATCGCTCACCTGACTTGAATAGAGGCGTGGTTATCAACTGACTTTAAGGACTTATATATCATTTTATGTTTGGCTTAGTATATTTTCAGCAATAGTGAGATATATCGAGTGCTTAGGCCCATTATTGGGATATAATGGAACATTTATGTCGTAGGTTATTGAATAAATCAAGTTTGTTTACGGAGCACATCCATTCGAGACTTCAAAGACTCGATATATTATCAAGGGGAAAGGAGCATTTTACCACTTGAGTGCCTATGTTCTGTTGTGTGATTTCCATGAACCACTTTTCATCCGCACATGAACCGACGGTGAAAAAGTCGTCCGCATGTTGACCATAGGCCAGTATCTTAGGTCATCACATAGTATAAGCAACTGTGTTTAAAGATGTTTCAAAGTTCCGCACAATGACTAACTGACCATCGTCTTGTTGCGAAGTTCATCATGAATATATTGTAACAGGAGCAGGTCCAAAAACATGGCGGCTTTCTAACATTGCGACTCATGATTAAGTGAAGTGACTGTCACACTCTGGTTAGTTAAATTGCACTCTATCAACCCTCTTCATATAGCTCTGTCACGATCTCATACATGCATCGTGAAAGTTTTATTTACCACCATAGAAGCCGCCGTCGTAATCTCATATTAGAACCTGTGTTCTTCACTTGTTAGCTAGACACCGCCCTTCGCTCTGGGCTCCGCCCCGGTCCCCAACCGCAATGTATATGACATGGGTAGAGAAAAAAAAATCCTATACAAGCGAGATTGGAGCATTCTGATCTAACATAGAATAGAATAAGAAGCATATACTCCAAAAAAACAGTTTGAGGCTGTTTTTAAGCACACCCACACACACACACACACACACATACACTCACATAAACACACACTCCCCCCCCCGCACACACACACACACACACATATATATATATATATATATATATATATATATATATATATATATATATATATATATATATATATATATATATATATATATATATATATATATATATATATATATATTTGCATATATATATATGCATATAAAAATATATGCATATATATGTATATATATATTTATATATATATATGTATATATATATGTGTGTGATATATATATATATATATATATATATATATATATATATATATATATATATATATCTATATATATATATATATATATATATATATATATATATATATATATATATATCTATATATATATATATATATATATATATATATATATATATATATATATATATATATATATATATATATATATATGGAATCAAACATCGCAGAACGCCTACTTTGAAGGGCTAGCTAAGTGACTAGCGGAAGTCATGCATCACAGATAACGCAAGCAGTTCCGGGACAGGTGAGCTCAATGGCAACAATTTTTACCTAATGTGGAAGGCCGGGATGGTAGTGGTGGTCCCAGGATTTTCGCATTTTCTAGCTGATAATTCACCGAATTCTATTGCATTTACCTAGAAAACGGTTAGATGAGTTATCGCTCACCTGTCACCTGTAACCACTATTGTAAAACCGGAAAAGTCATATAAAGGTTATGACGCAGTTGACTTTCATTTAAAATAGATGGCCGCCCTATGATTTTGAGCGGTGCACATAGAAATTGTTATCTTTGTATGGAGCGTACACTTTACCTGGGTAAGGGAAGGAGTGTGGGGAAGAATCAGTTCAACCGGGATGTTGTCGGGCCCACATTGGCTGTTTTACATTATATTTTTTATTTTCGCTATCACCTTTAAGGCCGAAATTGTAATATACCGAATATATTTTATGCATATATATATACCCGAATGCATGGATTCAATAAAATCATCAATCACATGCATTGAATAAAGGAGACTGAAATGGGGCTGGGTGGTTCGCTGTGATTAAGCAATCTTTCTTGTTTGTCCTGTATCGACTAACGAATGAATTCTGCGCTAGAGGCTTGTGCGAGTTTCAGAAGTAGTTTGACAGAAACGTTCTAGAATCTTCCCGATGGGTTATGGGTCTCTCCAAATCCTCTAGCCCAAGGGTCTTCATGAATTCACAAGGACATTGGAACACGTTAAAAATTGTGGTTTAAAATGTTGCCTAGATAAACAAATCCTGAATCACCAATTGTTTGCATTTAAAATGTATGCACATATGCCGTAAATGTCTTCGTTTCTAGGCCTCGTAGCTTGATATAGCCATGGTCGCTTGTGAAGTTATGTTTGCATTTATACTAGCTTGATCACAATAACTGATACTGCCATTAATAATTGGATCATATGTTCGGTATCGTCTAGCTGAAATGTTAATCCATGCAAACTACCACATGGCAGGACCGGGAGACCTGGCTCTATTGTTCTCTGCATTTACCTCTAGGTAATATGCCACATTTAACTGAGAATTATCCAGCTATATGATCAACTTAGCAACAGTGCGCAGTTTGTTGCGCTCATTTCGAACTAATGGTACGCGTTACAGAATGTTACAGGTGCATTATCTGGTTTAAAGACTGGTGCTAATTGGCGGCTATGGGCGACCTTTCACAACTATGAGCATGAGCTTTTTTAAAAGCCGGGCCAATGAAATGCACAGTGACGCAATTTCTAAGTTTGTCTATCATCATAGATGCCTCATTTGTGAAACAAGCCCCTGTTTAAGTTGATCCCCTGCACACAGAATACTAATGCCGGGTACCTAATCAAACATTCCATACATTGGTGCATCATCGACAATTATGGCAAAATAGTGCTGTACTGTAATACATAATTAACAGCGAGATTCGATAAATGATTTGCTTTGTTAAATTATCTATAAAGACTTACACGCAGCAAACTATTAGTATCAGTTGAACAATCTGACATTGGCAATGACAAGTATACATAAAGTAACACCACAAATATATATCTTACTAGATTTATATGGAATCCATTGCAGATGGAGCTGTATTCAGCGTGGTTTGCTTAGCTGCATCTCTCTTGCTGTGTTGATTGAGGACATGCACGCAAGCTTGATGGGTCAAACCCTACTTACATTCCCTAGCTGCGTTCACTAGATGGCTCCTGTGACATGCCTGAACTACGAAAAGTGTAAACAGGTGATAGCGTAACTCGGAAAACAGAATTGTCCGTACAAGATAACCTTATTAACACATCAACACGGCAGTTATACGCTTAGTGTAGGCGATTTTACGAACAAAGCGTGCCAAGGTTCGAATAACTGAATAGCTCATTTCGTTGCCAACAGCTAGTTACGTGGATTATCGCCATTTAATGCTTAATATGAGGAGGTAATATACAACACAACTTGCCTATATGTCCGCCTGCCATGACACTTTGAGGGATAATTGCTCAAGGATAGTTGATTGGATGCTGAAGGAGATTAAGTTGAATATTCAGTATCAATTTTACCAATCCAATTCATTAATTAAATGAAGAGTGCAAATCTACCGAATATTTAAGCAATGACGATGGAGCGCCATGTTAACTTCAGTCTAATAAATGCTGTACACCTGGTTGGCATTGGTACGATTCCAACTTTACCACAATCGAAACTGCCATCTAATGAATTCACATTAAGGCAATATTTATCACGTATAATAACCTCGTTGGCGCCACATACAAAATAAACATTCTTCGTATGGACAATAATCTACTGTAGCATGATTTGCTACTACTCGACATTTGCATACACGACATTGACATCGTCCTGTGTTGTCTCGGAGTTGTCAGCTGAGTGGAGTGATTTAAGGTAAGTATATTCTGGGTTTATCTCAAAATAATTGTTTACTTTTTCATAACCTTGAATATCTTCAAAGCTGTGCAGTCTCTTGTGGCTTCATTGTTCCTAATTGTCTGAATATCCGCATCTTCTCTGTTGACAGTATCTAAATGCATACTGTTAACGCAGACCATACCATTGCTTTCAGTCGGGCCATTGAAAGCCTCTAAGCGATAATTGTTATATATGCCTGAACCAGCAGACATGGTACCACTCTCTCGCAACTGCTTGTCGACCAGCATACCACTGCTTACCAGTTAAAGAATAATCGAAGTCAGTTAAATTATTTTCTTAGTCAAAATAAATAGAGCTTGATGCTAGTGTTATGCGGCCAACTGAACTAAACAATACCGGAATACCTTTGATTACGACGTCGAATTTTGACGAAATAAACCAGATCCCCCAAAACGGCGGCAGCGACAACAATACCCGCGATGGCCCCGATTATCATATAGGTACTGGATGGATCTGAAATCAGTCACAACAAAGTTATAGCAATTTCCATGAATAAAAGAAGAAAACATCCCAATTGGACCGTACTTTCTTCCCATTGTTCGCTTCATCGGAGCTATCCAATAAACTGTCCTGTACGTTCCTTTACGGCATAATTTGTGCGTTGAATCACTCGATGAGACCAATGAAGTTATCAGATGTACGTTAATGAATAGGTAATGAACTCATTTTGCTGTAGTTGTTTGACATTCTGCAGAATTCTTCTTCAGAACCCAGAATTCTTCTTCAGAACCCAGAATTCTTCTTCAGAACCCAGAATTCTTCTTCAGAACCCAGGTATCTCAACTAATTATGGTGTAAATGCATGGAAACATGGCTATCGAATGAGCAATCGGAAACTTATTTCATAAAATGTCATACAAAACGTTTTGTTGGCATTCGTGAGTATTCGCCTTACCTACCTGAAAAATCTTATTAACATACAAGCTACCATACGCTGAGGGTCAAAATGGGTGCATAAATGCAAGCGCAACGGTAGTTGATTATAAGCTATGCAGTTACCATCATTCTTCATTGTCGAATCCGTCGTCGGATCCACTTCGCCTGATTGTAATCACAAGGAAATGATAAAAAGGACATTTAAAATTTGACAACAGCAGTCCCTGGTGTATCACAATGGTTGTAAACAATGTCTTATATGCGATGACTGTCTAATAGAGCTAAAGGGCAAAATGTCGCGATCATCTACTCACAGATCAGCATATTATCGCTTGTGGCAGAAATATACTCATACAATAAATTATTATATATATATTCCAACATGCCAGAAATAATAATAGGTATACTTTAACAAAGCTCTTTAAGTAGTCCCAAAGAACAATTTGATACTTCGATGGATTATAATTGAACAAAATAAAAGAATGTTGTAACACAACCATACTAGAAGAACATGAATAACAGGGGCTCGTCTTCGTGGCAGGCTCTGAAACCATACGTCATAAACTGTTGTTAATCATTTCGGCAAACTATATGCTTTAATCTATTTTTACCGAAAACAACCGTATTGACATGTTGAATCAGACAATACAAAGATGAGTGATAGCTGGAAATAAATGTGGCGAAGCTTATACGACACCAAGCACAGTAGGCAGCAGTACATTGAATCAGCAAATGCAATATCACAGTCCGTCATGTAACCGTCAATCAACTAGCAGCAGGAGCGGTACTTTTAGGATATCTTGATTGTGTTGTGTTCTTTGAGAATGGCTGGATGCATTATATGTAGAATTTCTTAATGATTGTGTTCACTTCCGTTGGTTGTCGAGAATGACTGGGTACCGTTTTCATCGAAAGCCATGTAGATAAGGGCATAGAACACCAAGTCGGATGTACTTTCATATAGCTTATCACGCTTACCTGGTGTAGTATCCGGTAATATTCGCTTTTGCCCACAAGTATAACCATACTGTGCGGAGCAGAAACGGCCGTGGTCCCAATCACCCTGAGAATCCACGAAGGCACACTGAATTGAGTTCGGAACAATCCCAGTTGCCCATTGTGAATAACCTCGATCACTTCCATCCAGCCACATCCAGCTTCAACATGAGTTTCCAAGCAGGTATCAGTCGTGGTTCGAAACAGACCAGTCCAGATGGGCAGATTGGTTGCGCTGTAGATTTAGCAGAACCACCTTAATAAAGTCCCTACCACTAATACCTTTTAGACCGTTGTCGATGACCATGGTATTCACGTTACAATGATAACAAGAACCATGAATTACCCGATAAAATCCAAATGAACTGATTCTCTTCCTCGCTGCCGATAGACACAAGGTGCGCTCCTAATCCTCCGCACTCACCATTTGCTTGTGTGAAGTTAACACTCTTCCGAAGGTAGTGATAACAACTCTGGTTTTTGGTAGTCTAGCTCATGTTTTCCGGACAGCCATCTATTAAATTCGAGTTAGAATCTGCGGTATGACTGTAGTGTTTCATGGTAGATTCGTTATACGAACTGATGGTTGAGACGGACCTATCTCAATAGTTGCCAATCTCACCTCGCTAACTATTTGAAGGCATTTAATGAAGCTTTTCTGTTTCGCCCCTGCCTTCTGTAGCGTATGTAGTGCTCGAGCGTATTGTATGGACGATGGTTGTCAACATAAAGTCGAATTCAACGAGTGTCGAATCGATCGACATATTTGAAAAATTTGAGACACCAGTATCGATTTCACATTGCAATACTATGATGTTGTCAACGGCAGATAGTTCCAGTCATTTAATGTACCTCACTTTCCCAGGTAATGCTTATGTGACGAAATGAGAGCGTATCCAGTGGTACTGTGATCTTCAAAGCTGTGAGTTGTATTTTCGTCGTGTCACGTCCAATAATAAGGACACTGCCTCCTTGAATGAGCCGACTAACATGGCCGCTTTTGGTGAACACTTGAACTACTCCATGACGGCCCCACAAAGTTATTGATTGAAAAGGACTAAGTAGTGTTGACGCTTACAAAAGGTAAATATATTCTATCTTGACTCTTATGTACTGTAAAACAGCAGTCGAAGACTTCTGCATTCATCATAGTCTCACTGCAGTCGTCAATAAGCTACTATTATAAAAAATGTCTATCGTGTATTCAATGTTTTATGAAGTGCCAGGCACTGGCATTTGACCAGATCTTATACAATTAACCGAAGTGGACGCACACGTTTTTTTTTATTTTGACAAAGTTACTGATTTGAACTAGAGTATCGCCTACTGGCAAGCACATATCTTCTATCTTGACTGTTACTGCGCACTCATGTACACTAAAAACAGCAGTTGGGAGAGTGCTATCTTCATCATATATCTCACTGCGGTCAATAAGCCGCACCAACGAAGGTGGACACCATGTTTTTTACGCATAGTCAAATCATCTGGGTTCATAACGTCGCAAAGCGAGTGTTGGCCTAACCACTTCCGCATGACACCGTGAGAATTGTCTTAGAGATAGAAATGGGAATATACCCATGCGAACAGGTGCGCCTACATTCGTCAAGGATATTTATTTCAATGTTTTCTCTGGGAACCCAACGAAACCATCAAAAAGGCGTAGTTGCGTGTGGGTCAAAATCTCATTGCACTATCTCGAGATATGGGGCCAGTTGTAAGGTTTGTAGCTTTGTAATTCCTTTTCACGCGATACAGGTAAGATGATTTGGTCTGGTGATCACTTTGGTGCAGGGGGATTTTTAGCGACAATAATTGTCCGAGCTAAATCAACTATTTACAAAGAAACGAACGAGCCACCCATGAGAGCGAATCAAACTTTTTTATACTAATGGAAGCGCGTTTGTTGTATTTCATTACATTAGCAAATGGCCAAGTTAAAACGCAAATATTCTGAATGACTTGGTCTTTGCTTGATACGTTCCTCACACAAATATTTACAGAGATGTGTCCGTGCTAGTTGACAGTCCACAACAAACAAAGTTAAGCAACCACTTCCCTGTCTCATGTCAATTTGCGAACAAAACGTGATTATGTTTACCCATCCGTTTTTCAGTCACCATCCTCAAGTCAACACCTACAGTTTGAGTGTATGGGACAGATGAGTCCCCTCATCAAGCTGGGAAGGTGTCACCTCATCAAGCAGGAGTGGTGTCCCCTCATCACGCAGTGGAGGAGTCACCTTATCAAGCAGGGGAGGAGTCACCTCATCAAGCAGTTGAGGAGGCGCTTCATCAAGCAGGGGAGCAGTCACCTCATCAAGCAGTAGAGGAGTCACCTCATCAAGCAGGTGAGGAGGCGCCTCATCAAGCAGGTGAGGAGTCACCTCATTAAGCTGGCGAGGAGTCACCTCATCAAGCGGCGGAGGAGTCCCCTCATCAAGCAGGAGAGGGGTCATCACATCAAGCTTTGCAGGAGTCACCTCATCAAGCAGTTAAGAAGTCACCTCATCAAGCAGTGGAGGAGTCACCTTATCAAGCAGGGAAGGCGTCACCTGATCAAGCTGAGTCATCTGATCAAGCTTGGGAGGAGTTATCTCATCAAGCTGGGGCGGAGTCACCTAAGCAAGCCGAAGAGGAGTCATCTCATTAAGCCGGAGAGAAGTCTCCACATCAAGCAGTAGGGGAGGCACCTCATCAAGTAGTAGAAGATTCACCTTATTAAGCTGGGGAGGAGTCACCTCATCAAGCAGTGGATGAGTCACCTCAGCAAGCAGGCGAGGAGTCACCTCAGCAAGCAGGCGAGGAGTCACCTCATCAAGCAGGGGAGGAGTCACCTTATCAAGCAGCTTGTACGGCAACCATACGGCGTTCCCACTGCATGCAAGTCAAAACGCAGAACAAACTGCGCATACTTTGTGCGTGCTCAAAGTGCGCGCCGCCGCATGGCATCCCAGGCGCCACCGTGTTAATTAGAGATACCACAGCTTTGCTACGGCGCAGTGGGCGTTCTGCGTTTTGTCATGCCATCGATTCAGCCTGGTGCAGTCTATCGGCTGGCGTTGACATCCAAAGGATAGAGCTTCACATTGTTATCTTGTCTGACTCCTTGAGCATTTTTCGGCACTTTAATTTCCATCTTTTTTTTCCTTTGATCTTGAAAGGCGGCTTTTCAATCAGGTTAGTCTTACTTCTTCATATTCACTCTCGTATTTTTGTATTAGCCGCCATTAATGATTTTGATAATCTAAATAAATTGCCCTTGTTGAAGTGGTATGGCAGAAACCATGTCTGCAATTTACATTGATATACCGCACAAAATCAATATTTCGGATAATCCGGATGCTCATTAGGGATCCTCACCAGTAAGAACGGAGATTGTAGCGGTATAACTCGGCAGTTGTAGTTCGAATGTCAGTGGTCACGGGCTATTAAGAATAGGATCAATACAGCCTGTACCACTAGGCTAATGATGTTGGCCTGGGTATGATTTCTGCCTCGTGTTTTCTAGATGTTATTATACGTATTTATTTAGGAGGTCAGCATGGCTTACTGGTTCTTCCAGTGAAAATAAGCGAGGCTTACTATATCGGTAGAAAAACTTAGTAGTTGATGTACCCTCTTTGACCGGTGTGACCATCAATAACAATCTCTGTTATACCCCTCTATATAAAGTTATATATCAATAAAAATATATATTTACATATAAATATATATATACATATAAATATATAAATAAATATATGCATGTATTTAAATATATATGTATACATGCATATAAATATTTATATAAATATTGCTATATATATATAAATATATATATATGTATATATATATATAAATATATTTATATATGTATATATATATATATATATTTATATATATATATATATATATATATATATATATATATATATATATATAAATATATATATATACATACATATATTTTAAGACGGTCATATTCGTAAATGAAAGGCGAAATAGATGAAGCTATTGTCAGTCATTTTTGGTAATTTGTTTTAAATCAACGTCTATATTCACTACGTCTGACACCGTAAAGGATAATTTGTTTTGATATTTTGCAGTTGCAATCGTGAATTCTCCCGTGGCGAATGAAGGTAATGCCGTCATGTATGTATTACAGATCTGCACCCATCGATTTTTTTGTTCAAATACTTTCTGGTCAAATATCGGACTGTTAAACTGCCAATAATGACATTTAGTAGAATATAATAGTGCGAGATAGTGCTGGTTATTTCCATTTGCCCATTTGTAGTTAAGTTGAAGTAACCGAAGCTTGTCTGTACTGACTTGTAGAATCTCGTAAACAAAATAGGAGTTGGTGTAAGCGTGGCTATCCTTATCATTTCCGTCTCTATCGGCTTGGGGTTGTATTTTACGATGACGCGTCGTGGAGTGAAAATGTATTCGAGCTTCGATAGAGTCTGCAATTTGTATTTCTGTGTGTGCGTGTGTGTGTGCGTGTGTGTATAAATATAAATCTATATTTATGTTTTATGCAAATTTATAGGGTTGGAATGGCGATTTTATAGCAGTCAGAGTGGGTGCACTATTGATTTCATGCAATATCGCCGTGGGAAAGAGTGAAACCGACAATGTGCAATACTGTTTAGTGAACGGTTGGCGAGGGTACCACGGATCCGTCTTGAAATAGTGGCATGTGTGAGATTATGACAATACCCCACATTAGTATATATGAAGTCGGATTAGCGGATTTTAACGCTTAGGGATGATTATTATGATTTATGATTTGCAAAGTATATGATTCACGCGAAGGGTAACGCTCCGTTCAGAATATCTATGAAGCTTGGCATGCTCATTACTGGTGTTTATTGTAGTCTCTCCGGAAGAGATATCAGTGCTGAATTGTACAGCTGATCTGGCTAAATAATAATATGTTGCAAATAATTATAAAATGTATCAATAATGTTTATAAGCGTTCACATATATATAATCGATGATTTAAATAATTTATTTAATACATTGTTAGGTTGTGCTTGTGGGAATGTAAACTCAATATTTAGAGGGCAGTAATATACTCCGACTGTCCTAAATATATCAATATGACCATTGGTTTTTAAATAAGAGTAACCCCACCTCATTTAATAATACCGTGTCTGAGCTCGCAGCCCTCTCGGTGTTATATCTGCTGCTTCGCGATTCAGCTCGAGAGGCGTTTAGGCGAGTGTGCACGCATTGGCCAAAGTAAAAATTAATGCCTCATGGGTTAAGCACAAAGGTTACAGCACGTGGCTGAACGGAAAAGGTCAAAGCTTATGTTGTTTGATATTAAGAACATATAATCGATTCATTCCAATTCCAGATTGATTCATAGACATATAGGAAAAGCAGCTGCTGCAACATCATAGTCAATTTATTCCCAAGGCAAAAAACGCTCAACAAATAACACATGACACAACTAGGAACCAACGAGTATAATCAGACCATAAAACACCGCTAACACAGTTAGGACTCGTCATATAGAGAAGGAAGGTAAAAATATGTTTAGCAAGATTATGCTGCTACTCAACATTCGCACAGACGACTTTTATATCCTCCTGGTTTGCGGAGGTGTCCGTTAGGTGGGCTGCTTTAAGCGCAGGGTCGACAGGGTTTAACAGCGTTATCGCTTACAAAAACTTGACACTCGGTTGAGCCAAGGACATGTTAAGAGCCATAATTTCCATATACCCTCTATCCGGTGGACACGCCATTGCTATTATACACAATGCCAAGAATGGTCAAGTGCATTTCGTATAAGATATCTTGATGTTTAGATGTTGTGATCGTCGGGATTGTCTGGTTCCGTTCTTATAAAAAGATGTTTAGAACATAATAAAAACTACGTTGGCCGAGTTTCCATTTAGCGGCATTGTGACATCTGTTCCTCTATTATTTATGGAATATCGTGATGATGCTCATCTGCTGTGGTGCCCAGGAATATCCGTTTCTACTCACAAACTTAACCACCTTGAGCAGAGAAAGCCCGCGTCCCAATCACCTTGAGACTCAGGGAAGACACCTCGGATTGAGTTAACATTAGTCCATAGTGTCCTTAATAATTAGGGCTTTGGTTCACTGTTTAATAACACGTAAGCTTAAATAAATGGCTCCATAACAACCAATAGGGTGCAATATTACTTACAGTTTAAATCCTCAGTGACAATTTTCAAAATAGAGATGTAAATTGAAAATGATATCTAAATCAATAACGTTGCAGAGCTACATTTATCATTTACCTCATTGACGCCGCATACAAAATAGGAATTTTTTTGTATGGAGAAAAATCCACATTATCACGATGTTACTTCTGTTCAACATTTGCATACACAACATTGATATCTTCCGTGGTGGTCTCGGAAGTGTCACCGGACTGGATTGATTTAAGATGAGTATATTCAGGGTCGACCTCCGAATAATTATTCACCCTTTCATAATCTTGGTTGGCATTATAAGGTGAGTGGTCGCGTGTGGAATTATTGTAGATAATTGTATCTGCATCTGTTCTGGTGAAAGGATTTATATGCACACTGTTATCACGATCCAGATGATGACCCTCAGTTGGAAGGCGAGAAGCTCCAGAGCTATCATTTTCATATACGCCAGAACCTGTGGACACGCCTGGGGTTTGAGACAAGGCATCCCTCTTTTGCATCTCCCTGTCGACCAACGATGCTTGTTATCACGCAAACCGTTGCTACCCAGTCCGTGATTGATTGATAAAATCATATTGACAGACACAGTTAACGGTATTATCATAATGGCTATTTAATGCAGCGAACTGAAGTATACAGTTCCACGTGTTTTCTTCATTGAATACCTGTTTTTTCGACATCGTATTTTTATGAAATACGCCACAGCACCAAGAACAGCGGCAACGACAACGGTACCCACGATGACACCAACGATAGTATAGGTGCTGGACAGATCTGAAAATCATCATAGACAATGCTTTTACTTATCATGTTAACTAATCCTAATTGCGGATCAATAGCAATTTCAACAGATAAAACAAGAAAACAACTTAAGTAGAACTGCTCCCCCTCATCTTATTCGCTTCATCGGAGCTCATTCATGGCACCTCGATCTGGCTCCCATGTGCTAATTGGGTCTAAACGTCAATATGTATCATTTTTAGTTAAGTACTTTACAGCGTGATTTGCATGTAGTCGGTAGGGTCTTCACTTATTGCACCAACGTGTTTACACTCACTTCGTGTGATCAGTTTGCACACCAAGGTACACAAATGAATGGGTAATCAAGTCATAAGGTAATTATCATTTGTTCTTGAGTTGCTTCAAATTCTGCATCCCAAGATTCTAATTCATCCATAGACTTTAAGAGCCAGAAATTAGTCCCATTTCCTAATTAATGCGGTTTTCAATAGATGAGAACATTGCCATAACATACACTAGCGTTGTCACTTGAAATACAATAATCTATGTACGATTTGCCAAGCAGATGAGAAATCTGTTAGATAGGTTAATTATTCGAATAACCATACCAATGTAGATTATTAGCTAAGCAACATTCAGCTAAGTTGGTGGTCAAATAGTAGCATCTAGCAAAACGCAAATGCAAGCACAACAGCAGTTGATTATAAACTAGGCTATTACCAATGTTTGTCGTGGTCGAATCTATAGTCGGAGCTACATCACCTGCTTCGGTGCACAAGGAAACGACACAAATGGCATTCAACATGAGACAGCAGTCATTTTACCGTATGAGAAGGAAGGTCGGTTCATCTACTCTGCCCCGTCTCTCAGTATCTCAATCTTATGTGTGACTGTTTAATTGTTTTGAGGGCATATCACATTTTATACCACTTCTCGGTATAATATCGCCCCAATTGCGGAGGTCATTATTTTCCTTTCTGGAATATGAAATATCAAACTATCAGAAAACTTTATCAAAGCTCTTTGAGTAGTCTCCTATTGAGTTTTCTAACGTTTTACCCATCGATTGGTAAGATGGTCACCAAATAAGTTCAACCCATCCATACCAGAAGATGAATCCTGAAAATCAGAAATACTCGTCTGTCTGGTTGACACTGAAATCATACGTATTAAATTTCTTGACAAACAATGATAAAACATCAGATTAAAACGCATACATCTTCATTAAACGCCATGTTAATGATGTGACAACATCACAGGCTGCTTAACCGACTGCACGTGATTATAATCGTACTACACAATTACACAAAATGAGCCAATATCACAAGACACCCAAATGCCAATAGTTCAATACACAGCAGGTGCACAATGAAGAACACAATTAGGTGGTTGAATGTATCTGTGCAGGTCTTCGAGAGTGAATAGTTTTATTTTCGTTGACAAATGAGGTGCAAAGAGCATGCAAACATGCGTCGGATGTTCTGCGACTGAAGAAAACATGATGTATTTTCATTAGATTATCAGGATGTTGATTACCTGCTGTGGTGCTCGGGAATATCCGCGTCTGCTCACATACCAAACCACGTTGTCCGGAGCAGAGACGACCATGGTCCCATTCACCCTCGGAGTCCATAAAGACACACTGGAGGGAGTTTGGTACAATGTCTGCTGCCCAATGTGTGTATCCTTGTTCACTCCCATCGAGCCACATCCAGCCTCCGCACGAGTTTCCAGCGCAAATATCAGTCGTTGCTCGGAACAGGCCAATCCAGATGGGCATCTTGCTGGAGAATTAGCAATATCACGACGAAGTATCCACAGGTTAAAGGAAGAGTAGCGAAAAACCATTTTGATAATATTTAATGCCGCCATAGTCGTAATAAATCGCATTGTTTTCGTCAGACAAAGTGTCATTCAAGCTATAATTGTAGCAATAAACATAACATACCCCACATAATCCAGAATGAACTGATTCTCCTCCTCGCTACCGATTGACACCAGCTGCGTTCCAAGACCTCTACAGCTGTCATTTGCTTGAGTGAAATTAGCATTCCCCTTTATTTAGAGATAACAACTCTGCTTATTGGAAATCCAGGATGAGCTTACCGGGCAACCATCTGACGAATGAGAGTCAGAAATCCGAGTACAATTTGTAGAGTTGTTCGTCAAAGTAAAGTCACAATGTCATTAGCTGTTAAAATATACGGAAAATTGACTACGAAGGTTGAAAACATTGCCCAAAATCACTTGTAAATGCCTCCCATACCAACCAGAGGCAGCCCTTACCTTCTTGACCGCTGCTTCCTGTGGTGTATGTAGTGACCGCAAATGTAATGCGGACCGTTGCTGTCACCAAGAAGCCAGCAACAGAGAGAGTCACGTATGTCTTCATACTGTTCGAAGTAAGATACCGCTATTGATCTTGCATGGTCGTTGTCAAAGGCAGAGTATGCGTTAAACGTAGTGCACAATCCCAGTATGTTGTACGTGACAGAAACGTGATTCAGCGATACACAATGTGATATGGAAATTTCCTATCTTAAGTGGACATATAGACTGCCGTGCTATAACATTCATCAAGATGAAAGCTCTCACATTAACATAGCCACAATTCATGCATCTCTATTAAGAACTGCGGAAATGATCCGACAGAAGGAAATAATGATTCAAACAAGAACCGGAAGTTCTGCTACATGCTCCTTTGCCTTTGAGATCATTTTCAGCCGTATCCGAATAGATCTCAACGCCGGCCACAAGGGAACTGCTGTGATTGGTAAAGTTAGACGACCGACAACACGAAAGTGTGACGTAGAATAACAAGGTGCGCATATAACTGTTTCTCGCGGCACCCGGGACAATAGCCTTCTGCTAATGCCTCAGAGTTTCCGGATATAGAAGGCAATACCCAGACAGACGTCCGCGTCGTCAACCCGCTACTTGCTGCACCATCGCTCCACCTAACCTATGAATAATGATATTCTAACCATAGCCTTGTGGGTTTGAAAGAGCTTCGAGAACTGTTACTACAAAAAGTGAAAACCATTAAACTGCCAGTTGCGTCCCAGACCGCAGCATACAATGAATCCTCATTATACTCACCTGTGTCTGATCAATATGTGCTCTCCACTTTTAGCTGCCACTGTGTTAAAGCGTTGAGTATGGATCACAATAATGCTTTGTTCAGAGATTGAAGTGGATATCTATATACACTGTCTCGAACACAAAGTAAGCCATGAGTTCACATTATCGGGCTGGGACGTATTGCGCCGCATAGAATGTCAATGGTTAAACGTGGTGCGCTGCGGCCGTCATGTGGCATATGACATGAATTGGTAAAGAGGTGAATCCCGTGAAGCCCAATGGCCGTGGGCGGCTTTAAGGTGTTAAATCAATTGAGCTTCTAGGCGAGTCATATACTTGGGAATTGGCGGGACGTATGTAATTTACAACTGGCTGTCAACAGTTTACAGGGATTCACGAGTGTGATAAAGTTTGGATTGTTCATGTAAGTTCTAACGAATCTAGATTGAATCAATAAGCGCGTTAGTCGGCTTTTGCAAATAGTATACAGACTAGTGGGGCTAGAGCAGTGGATGTTGCATGCCCCTCACCCTAGGTGGTGCCCTAAGCCCCTCGTCAACCCAATTTGGTCAATTGGAATTGGACCAGGATCCTTGAGGGCCCCTATTGGTGACCTACAACGTCGCTTCACCTCGATAAAGACTGCTGAGGCTAGACCATGGGTTTCTGGAGGCCCACCTATGATAATTACTAGCATCTCGTCATTTCAAAGCTCAATATGGTGAGGGTACTAGCGATCCAAGAATCCACCCCACCGCATCAGCGGGCTCCTGGACCCACACCCATGGGGCCCCATCCCCTCGAGCCCCTGCCCTACTCCCCCGCAGCATCAGTTGTTCTTGATTGAATTGTTGAATTGTTCTTGATTGTTCAGCGCTTTTGCGGCCGAGCAGTCGGTCATAAGTCAAAGGAAAGTCTAACCCTGAAAGAGATTGAAGAAGGTCTTTATTTAGTCATGGATAATCTTGCCAGGGTCACGAACGTACATCTTAGGGTCGAACCACACCGTGGTCTGGGTCGATGAGGTCAAGTAGGAAAAACGGTTTTGCCACATCAGGTCAAGCAACAAATAAAGTGTAATGGTGCATTGACTGGGTTTTTAAAGAGGTGCATGATGCTCTTCATGCTGCAAGATGGTACGTTGAGGTTAATGTTCTGAATTGCGTCGCGCACTAACGGAGCACTAGGTCATACAAATCATGAGGTGTCTTGGGTACTGGCTGTGGATCATGCGGGCAACCTCTGTTATACTAGTGATAGAGGCCATCGATTGTGTTGCTGGCATTGGTGTCATCGGTGGATGAATCTCACAACTAAAGTCTTTGAACGTGTGTTAGAATTACTGTCTGTCACCAAGCGTGGTCTGGTAGAAGGGCACAAGGCCCTGGAGGAGTTCAAAGTCAAGGGGAATCTAGAACTGACTGCCATATGTTCAATACCGCGGTCCATCATCTCCTGTCTCGACCCGAATATTGGTTGTATTTCCGTCATCTGATGTCTCATAGCTTTGGTGCTTCTGTTAGATATACGATTTGACATTGTGTGCAGTTTGCTGTGGGCCAGCACTGTCTGGCCACTGAGAGGTCTCGGAATCATTAAGTAGCTCAGAAAATAGCAGTACCGTTGGAACGGTCAATGGTCATTTCATACTGGACCGTTTTTAAGCCTACAAGTCAAAGTATATAACCGATCAGGTCGCTTCTTTTATTGAAAATGGTTGTATTAACGTTTTATACCACTGCTATGTACCACCTGTAAG